>CARXXK010000004.1:42380196-42980196 GCA_949089665.1 Macrosiphum euphorbiae | reverse complement strand
AAGGAATGTTTTAAAAATTGGATAATTTTTAGAATCCTAAGGCAAAATTGTGTATAAGTAATATAGTTTAAGGTAGTTGAAAGTACTTTTTTCGTACCTATCTGAATATGCAAAATGTTTTAATAATTATTGCAATTCATGAATATGCAAAATATTTAAAGGAATTTTGCATTTCAATTTCTATGAAAAATAATTTAGGAATTATTGCATTTAAATGACATGTGTACTGAAGTGCCCCATAGACTACTACCATTGATTATGAATAGTATATAAGTATCATTATATTATAGTATTGCATTTAGTTAAACTCAAGTTAAAGCACGGTTTAAGATAGTACTATCCTAAATAGTGTGTTAAAATACAATATATAAATATTCATTGTCCACTGACCACTAAAAATGATAAATCGTTGAACAAGTAAAAATATTCTGAAATATACCTACACTTTTATATGCAGTTTATAGGAAGTATAGTTGGTAAAAACTATAATAGTATAGGTATAAAGTTTCAAATTTCTACGATTAAAATTTTTTGAATTATCTACAACCAAATAACATACTTTGGTTTGAGGAATCATTATTTAAGAGTGGTATGGAATATAAATATCATCAAAACTTGGACTTTAATCGCTTATATAAATTGTAATTGAATATGCTAAAATTTTTTTCTAAATTCTAGTAAAAAAAAATTGTGGAATTTTCAAATTTTGTATTAAATTGTCAACCCTTAAACTTTACTATTTTAGAATACAATTCCCAAACACACAAATTTTAAAATCATTGGGTTGTAGCTTCGCTCAGAACCTAAAACCTATTGGTAAATTATATTGATAAACTATCCTAAATGCATTACTTATCAAAATATAATTTTATACATTTAAACTTTTAACTATGTATCTATGAAATCTAAAACGTTTAATACATAATAATACCATTTAAATTGAGTAGGTGTAAGTGTGTAATACTTCGTTAATACAATATAAATATTTTGTATCTTTAAGTTCATAATTATTATGTGGATAGGATAGCATAGGTATAGATTATAGGCATACGGCTGAAAGAATAACAAAATAATTGTATTTTCTGAAGCATGTAATCCTGCACATATACTGTTATGCATAATACATAGAATTAAAAATAAAAATATTATATTCATTATATTGTAATTTATATATATTATATACCTACCTAATGTACCTACGTATGAACCGGTAAATGTAAGTTGTGGCCCGGTATTTGCCCTTGTAATTTCTCTGCAGGTGACAGGTACTAAAGACATGCAAGGGCCGGGTCCTTAAAAAGCCCGGCCCGTAATGACATTGGACCGGGAATAAGGGCCTTTGAAATAAAATAAAAGGTTCGACGGGGCTTTTTAAGTCTTGGAATTTTATTCCGGGCCAGGCCTGGGTTTCTTTTTTGGGCCGGGCCAGGCTAGACTTCGAATAATAAATCAAGGGTTGGACCAGGCTTTTTAAGGATTTTTCTTCGACAATAAATAATCACAATTTAAAATAATAAATAATAATGATAAAAACCGAGGTTGGTACCGATAGATACATATAGAGTATACTCTGTGGATAGTAGATACAATCACAATGAATATAATAATATATTGATTGGTGGGTATAATAAAGCTATTTATATAGGTACCATAATAATATTATATTTTTTTCACAATATTTTTTGGACCAGACCGGGTCGGGGGGCTTGAGGATAAAATTGATGGACCGGACCGGGCTTTTTACGAGCTTGGCATTATTTTCGGACCGGGCCAGGGCTTTTTTTCACAATATTTTTTGGACCGAGCTTGAGGATAAAATTCATGGACCGAACCGGGCTGAAAATTTACGGCCTTTGCAGGTCTATGGCAGGTACATACGTAAGTTGAGTTCCATGTGTCCGACATAGTGACATGTTACGTTAATTGTGTTTTGTGGCTATAGATGGCTAGCCGCAGGGACGTCCAGACAATTTGCAAAGATCGGGCAGAGTAAAAGTTCAGGACCTAAAATGTAATTTTGCATATGTAATATATTTATTTTTTTTTTTATTCGGGTCAGGCGCATAGTAAAACAGTAATAATAATAAAAATAGTATGACACTGAGTAAATAGATAAAATGAAATAACCTATGAATGTTTAATTTAATATTATGGTACTATTGTTGAGTGGTTGAGGACGTTATTGGTGGATTTATATTGTTTCTGCCCAGATGCTGGCCACGTTAATTTCTTGTTTTGTGCCTTTTTGAATGTCTTCTGGGGTACAGGTTTTTGGAGCAAGCTGTGCATGCAGGCACGTAGTCAGGGGGGCCTGGGTGGGCCGGGCCCACCCTAAATATACTCTGGCCCAAGGCCGGCCCCCCCAAATTCAAAATATAATTATTTTTACCAATTATCAAAAATGTGATTATGCACATTGAGAGAAATCTATTGTGATTACTATTAGGTAATACAATTATTATTGTAATAATTTAATTATTATATTCGGGGAACCGTGGATAACTTTATCTGAAAAAAATACAATACCGGGTGATTCTTTTATCAAACAACACTCATTATTTCAAAAAGTGTAATCACCCGTATAATAGGGTCTTGATACCCTTTTTAAAAACAATAATATATTAGCTGCAGTTATAAGTCTATGCTAAGTTAGCTTGCGAAAGAACTTTTTCATGTCTAAGACGACTGAAAACCTTTCTGAGGAATCGCATGACAAATGATCGTTTAAATAATTTAGCTTCAATGAGCATAAAAAAAAAAAATTCTAAAAACTTAGATCTAGATATTTTTGTACAATTGTTTTCGGAAAATTATTTTATATTGCACTGTTTAATATTTATATAAGTATAAGTGTATTATTAATATTTTCTACTAGTATGTGTTTTTTTTTTTTTTTTAATAAATTTGAGTTTCTTTAAAAATTATATTAATTTAAAAATCGATGATCATTTATCTCTATTATTTTTGATAAGTATTCAAATATGAATTAATTTTTGAAGTTAAACAATTGAAGCAGCTTATTATTTTAAATATGTATGTAGATTTATTTTTCATAGCATGAAAAATGTATCCCATAAGTGAAGATGTAGGTAATTCTATATTTATTTTTTTTTTTTGTTATCAGGTACTTTCTATTTTTGTAATTCTTAAATAAGTAAGTATTAGGTATAACTTGTTGTGAAAAAAATAATTTTAACGAATTACCAACTAAAGGTAAATTATTTAAATTAATAAGATTCTTTGTATTGCATACCCCTTACAAGAATTTCATAAAGAAAAATTTTGGAAAGTAATAAAAGGGCCAAACATTATTGGCCCCCCTAGTAGAAATTTTCTGGCTACGTGCCTGTGTGCATGTGATAATGAATTGCATTGTCAGTTCTGCAACATATATATATGTAATATATACATAAAAAGGGGCAAGGGCACGGAAATAGACTTAAAAATATAGCGTACCTTGTGGTTTATGTACCTAAAACAACATGAATAAGTAAATTAATTAATAAGACAACACGCTAAATACCTACCCTTTTAAACTTAATATAATAATATTAATAATTTAATAAGTCAAAATGTATTATGAATACTAAAAAGTATTTCTTGGGACAGAATGCTTCGAAGATAGTTTTTATTTTTAATTTTGAGCCTGAAAATTGAATTCTAATCATTAACTCTTTTAAAATACAATACTTTAATAATTTGACGTCAACTAATATATAGGTAGCTAGTAAAAATTACAACAATCGGATGTATTAAATATAAATTATGCATTTTTTTTTGCTCATCAACTTGACATTTTTTATTGGATCATCTATCAAAGGCGGTGTAATATTCTGGTAGTCTGATGACTACTTGAATATCAACGTTGCAGCTAGTTAGACCGTGATGTGGATGATGACAAAGGTATTTTGTTGAATAAAGAATAGACAGACAGGTGTAAATGAAAGAATTGTTATTTTGAGAAATATAGTATGAAAATAATTCTTCCGTTTCTTTGGAATTTAAATTGTGTATTGGTCTTTTACGAATAGTTCCTTTATTACATAAAAATGTACTTGCTACTAATCCAAATATAGGATTAAACATGGCTGAATCCCTAGGAGGGAATGTAGAAAATTCATAATTGTTTTTATTTTTTTCTATATCATATCAGGCTGAATTATTTACCATTATTTTTCTTTTTCCCGATAGTAGTATATTATGTACGTCCTGGCACACCTCATTTTTTATCAATAAAAGATCACGAAAAAAACAACCTGCAAAAATATCAAAAATTCCAAATGCAATAACAATTAAAATATTTTTCACAAAATGTAGTTTATAATAGAATTGATCTATTACAAATGTTCGTTATTAAAATAAAAAATTCTTTGAAACACTATGATACTATGAGGGGGACTTAGAAAGAATTAAAATCAAAAATGTTTAATGTAGAAATGAACATTCTAACATATTCCGCATCGGAGTTATACTTAAATGAAAAAAAAAGATTTATATAAATAATTAAAATATTTAGGGGAAATATTGCATTGATAATTAAAATTGATTTACATTAATAATTGAAACATTTTCCAAAAAACTCGAAATGTAATATTGATCTAAAAAAATATTTTGAAAAATAATTTCTAATCTGGATACTTTGATTTTTAATTAATGTATTGATATGGCTTACAAAATTATTTCTAGCTATCGTGGTGCTCCATTTGCACCACATTTTTCAAAAACTTAAGCAATATTAGATTTTAATGAAATTGGTTTATAATTATTCGGATTTAACTTGCTTCCAACAATTTTATATATAGAAACAATATCGGCGTGTTTAAATTCACTCGGAAAATAATTATTTACAACAAACAAATTAAACATGTATGCTAAAGGGTCAGAGATTATGGACTGTTTGGATTTTATGAACTCCACACTAACTTTATCTGAACCGGGGGCAATATTATTTTTAAGCGAATCAATATTATTTATAATTTCAACATGTGTAATTGGTACGAAATAAATAGAATTAACAAATAAATTGCTTTTGGTTTTGATATTCGTTAAAGGTATTTTAGAAGCAAGATCTTTTTTTTTCTTTGCTCATTAACAAAAATTTATAATTTCTTTATAAGAGGCTTTTAATAATGCTTATAATTGATTATCGATATCGAAAGACATTTTATCAATACGAGCTTTCACAGTATTATTCGATAATGGAATTTCTTGAATTTTCTTTTTAGCTTCCGCACCTAAAATTTCTTCTACGGCAGTTAGTAAACAAGGTTTTAATAAATTTTCACCAATTGTGTGTGGTTTTTTTTGATTTTGCGATTAATTGTGAAATTTTAAATGACGCAGATAGAACTTTTTCGTTTGACTCAAATCTTGAACCACTATTGTTCCTAGTCTCATTTTTTTTAAATTTTCTGATTTACCCATGAAAAACTCTGGTGGCCGATCACTTAATTTAGGATGGACACTTTTTAAATGCCGTTCTAACTTGGCGGGTTTCAACGCGTCATTACTGAGAACGGCGGCACTTATTACACACTGTGGTCGAATTTCACGTTTAGTTTCGATTGCGATAAATTCAAATTGTATGTATCCATCGTCATACTTTCTTTTCAGATCCATATTTCGACAATCTAACACACGAAAAATTAAAAAGAGCACAAAAGTCGACTACGGAATACGGGTACGGAGAAACTAACAACAAAAACCAACAATATTATATTCAACTTTGAACATAATCTGTTAAATTGTGCAGATAGAATCTAATCTTAATGTAAATATGTAAAAAAAACATTAGATTATCTGTTTAAATAATAACATGGGTTTCACTATGTAATATAAATTTATAAATACATTTATTTATAAAAATATTTTTAAGTTTTGTAAGTAAGGCTCGCGGACCACCTCACAATGTCTCGCGGACCACCTGTGGTCCGCTGACCATAGGTTTGGAATCTATGTTCTAGAATATTCTATAGATAACTAAAATCCTACTACGTCACATGTATCTACGGATATCCTCAGTAAAAAAAAAACCATATATATAGAATAAAAAATAATAAAATATAATAAAATGTTCGTTGACCTACATATTATTTTTATATTATTACGATGTTAATATAATGTACAAAAGTAGTTCGACCCAAAAATATATTTGTTAAAAACATATATTGAATGCCTTGAAAATAAAATTATTTTTTTTGAACAATCGTCGTATGTATTATCATACTCGTATATTGAAAAGCATAAAAAGTTATGTATGTATTATCATGTATGGAAATCGAACAATATCTTGAAATATAATAGTAATACCTATTATAATCTTATAATATAGTAATATTATATCTAAGGAGTATCGGAGCGTTAAACATCTAACTGTAAACATTAAATATATATGTTAGTTTTTGAATGTCCGTGTTAATGTAAGTGTAATTAACCGAATTTTTGTCTTTGGAATATAATACAACTAATAACGATTTCGAATTATGGCCACTTTCCTATAAAACGGAAAAGATAAAGGCGTGCTGAAGTGTTACTCAATATATCTTCTACTCTATAAATGAGTATCTGTGTATGTTAAGGAGTAAACGTTGTTAAGATTATTATACTTGCGGAATGTGGATATTCAAAAATATTATATATTGAATATATTAATTATATACCTAACTAATAATTGAATTTTATAGATTTTTATTGCAGGTGTTATCTGTTCGTGGATGCCGGATACTGCTTAAGTTAGGATTACCTGAAAAATAAACTTATTATACAATTAGTAAAGTTTGTGTATTATAAAATATAATATATTCTATTGTAGACGAATTGAAAGTCCATGTGCCGCTCAATATTATTATATATATTTTCAATTAATTTATACCTATATTAATTAAAAATATTTTCAAAAAACACTTAATTAAAAACGAGAGTAATTTAAGATTTGTACAATTTAGGTAATCGGAAATCAGAAAAAAATACAAAACATCCTCGTTCAAATTTATCAAAACTATTCCAAGTGAAAAAATTATAAAACATATTTTAGATAATGAATTTAAACTAGTTCTACCCGATAGAGGAATATAGATTTATTATTATTAATTGTATTTGTAATATTTTTTTTTGTGGTTGAATGTTGTCATTTTAATTGAATATTGCACGATGAACGAATTCCTTTTTATAAAAAAAAAAACAAGAAAATGAACTAGTTCTTTTTTTAAGGAAAAATAACAAAATTGTTCGTTCCTTTCTAGTTCAAATAATTTACACTGATAAGTAGGTAAAAATTGAAATTAAGATATATTTTTTTTAATTTTTATAATGTATATTGCTAATTAGTGATGTATGTCGATACGTTAGCTAAAAATGTAATTCTGAAGTAAATCTCAAAATATATAATAATATATTACATAAACATATAAAATATGTACCTACTTGTAGATATATATTAAAATTAAAAATTAAAGAAGTAAATCATAATATGAAAAAAAAACATTAATGATTAAATAAAAATTTTTATTTTATTTGGAACTAAAAAAGGAACTCGTTAATTTTCCATAGGAACAACCAAGGAACGAATTCTTTTTTTTTAAGTAACAAGGAACGGAACGAATTCCGTTTTATAAGGAACTTGCCAAACACTTTTACATTCCTTGGGTGTTTAACTGGAATGCTTGGGGCTGGAGGAACATCTTTGATAGTTTCAAAAGAAATGTCTAAGCATTATTGTTAAAAGATTACAAGTATTATTATTTATTAGTATTTATATTTTAAAGCTTGTCCTAATTTTTTCTCTTCGTCTTTTTCAATAATACTAAACAGCCAATCTTTAAGTTCATTATTATTAGAAAGTGAAGCTGGCCAGTTTGAACAAGTACTCACTTGCCGAAACTATCGGCAGCGAGATGGTGCGAAAATTCTCACCTCAGATTTATATTTTGTTAAATTAATTTTTTTTTTTTAACCAAAATGTATTACAATTTAGGTTTACAGTTTAATAAATTTATTTTTTATTTGTAATAATAAAAATATAATTTACGGTTTGTTAATTTTTTAAATTTTTTTACTAGGTTTTTTACTTTAAACCCTGCACACGCCACACGGTGCATATGTATTATATATGTATTATATAATACAATACATAATACGGTATTAATACCATGTAACATATATAAATATATTTATTATGTGTATCACGTATTTTGAATCTTATATTCAAAATATATTTTATCAATGATCAAAGTAATTATTATTAATAATTGTATTATAATAATAATATAATATAATAATATTTTGGTGCAATATTCCCATTGTACAATAATATGTTGATAATGCATTCAATATACATATGAATAAGATAGTATAATAGTACTTATTGCAAGTTGTGTAAATACTGAAAGTACACGTAGTTCGTTTCAATTCGCGTTCGTAAGGCCCCGTATTCGTCTATATTACTCTATGGTTATTATCATTCAGTGTATTTCTTGTTTCCATTCCCTCATAGATTTAGGAATATCCATATTTCTGAAAAATTACAAAAAGTACCAATTTATAATTCAAATAAACCAATAATTTTCAAAATAATAAAATTTTCATATTTTAATTATAAATTAAAATGTTAGATAATTTTATAATATTTTTTTTAATAACACATTCTTATGGATTTAATACATATAGTTCTTCAGAATTAATGATGTTTATGAATTTAATTCCAAAAGGTGGAGATTTACATAACCATTTATCAGGAGCTTTATTTTTTGAAGATTATTTAAGTATTTATAATAAATTAAATTATTGTATCGATATTAGTACATTTAAAGTAAGTAAAAATCATTCTAGTAATTGTAAATCTTTTGATGATTTAGATATAAATATATATAATGAAATACGTAAAAGATGGTCGATTTTAGATTATAACTCTGAAAAAATAAATTTAAAAAAATTTTTTGATATTTTTAATTATATTCATCTTCCCATGGATTGCAAAAAAGAAGCATTATTAATTTTAAAATCAAGGGCAATAAATGAAAATGTACAATATATAGAATTCATTTTAGGTTTGGGTTATTTTATAGAAATAGATTGGTATTCAAAAAATATATCATTTGATTTAAACAATATAAATGTTTTAATAAAAATGTTTGATAATGATACTGTAAAACAATCTAATATTGATCAGGCAATAAAAACAATAAATAATTTTAATATAAGTGATAATAATTTTACAGTTAAATATTTAATGTCAATAGACAGAAATTTAAATCCATATATATTTTTTGAACAAATTTATTATGCATCAAAAATGTGTGATAAATCAGAAGAAATTGTAGGTATTAATATTTTAAATCAAGAAGATAATAAATATTCATTAATGTATTTTGATATACAAATGAAAATTATTAAATATTTTAAAGATATGTTTAATTTAAAAGTATCTATACATTCTGGAGAACTTACTACGAAAATAACTACACCTGAAAATTTATATCATATCCATAGTTCTATAGATATTGCTAATAGAATTGGTCATGGTGTTGATATAATGTATGAACCAAATTCAACTAATATAATGAAAAAAATGCAAGATGAAAAAATTGCAGTAGAAATAAATTTATTAAGTAATACATTTTTATTAGGAATAAAACCAATTGATAATCCTATAAAACTTTATATGAAAAATGGTGTTCCTGTTGTTTTATCAACCGATGATGCTGGTATTTTAAGGACAACATTATCAGAACAATATTATATTTTAATGGAAAATTTTCATTTAACTTTTACAGAATTAAAAGATATAATATACAATGGAATATTGTATAGTTTTCTAAATGAAAAAGAGAAAGAAAAACAATTAATTATTTTAGATAAAAAATTTATCGAATTTGAAAATATATTGAATAATAATAAATTATAATAAATTATAATTTTAGGATTAAAAATAATTCTAAATAATTTCTAGTCTTTAATGTGTTAATAACAATCTTTTTTTGTTTTAAAAATCTATTTAACTTTAAATTTTAATGAAGTCAAGAAAACCAATTTTTTTTTTAACATTTAATTATTCGCTCCCTATAAAGGTTTAACCGAATAATTCTGTATTTATAATAATATTATTTTAAATACAGAATTATTAGTGGGACTTAAAAGTACCGCTGGTACGGAAAAAAAATAAAATATTTTAATACATTTCAGATAATAATTAACCATCCAGATATTTATCAATATAATAATCATGATAGTTTTTATTTATTTTCTAATTGTATGTAGTGTTATAAAAAATGTATACCTTTCAAAGATATCATCGAAAATCAATCAAAAAAAGTATTTTTAAAAATAATAAAAAACTTATAAAAATTATAAGTTGCATATATGAACAGAGATAAGAATTAGGTTAAATTCAATAATATAGTTTTTAAAATTTCATACAAAGGAAAATGTACTTATTATATATATTTTCAGTTTGATTTCATCTTTAGAAGAAATAATTTCTAAATCAATTTCATCATCATTTAGAATTTCATCAATAGAAATTATTTCTAAATCTTTATTTAGAATACCAGAAATATTATCCCAATCAACTTTATCTTTAAATTCACGAATAAAATCTTCTGAAAAACTTTAAAATATTGAAAGAAGTTTCCAATCAACTTTATCTTTAAATATTCTAATAAAATCTTCTGATAATTTCTACCCCAATCTATTTTTTCTTCAATCTGCATAACTAAATCTTTTATTGTCATAATGATGTTTGTAATTTTGAGTTTAATATTTCTAAAAATAAATTTTCACATATCAATTTTATTTTGGGTCACTTTTGTGTATCTATTTTCATGTAATTTTTACTTCAAAATAAAATTATAAATACTGAAAGGGATAAAACAATTTGTTATTTTTATCCTTAGTTGCATGTATTCAACCTATAATTTTATATATTTTATTTATTTGAAAATTTTATTTATTTTAGTATCAAGAAAAATAAATTACAAATAAACATAAAAGAATTATTCAATTGATGAACCGGATAAAACAGTTTTTAAAAATATAATAAATTATTATCTGTCTATTAATTGTGGATTAAATTATTATTTAAAAATGTTTTCAATATTTTTATATTTATTTATAAAATAATGATTACCATTCTTAATCAACAATAAATGTGAGATTTTCAAATATTCACAAATAAAAACTGAAAAAAAAATATAAGCTTGTTGTTTTTTTAGATCTAAAAAAAGCTTTTGATACTGTCGGTCACGAAATATTACCATTAAAATTGCATAATATGGGAATAAGAGGAGTTGCTCACAATTAACTTAAATCTTATTTAGAAAATCGAGCATGTTGCCCAAAAATAGGCACAACAAAATAAATAAAAAAATTAATTACTTGTAGTGTTTCGCAAGGTACATTTCTTGGTCCTTTAATTTTTATTATTTATATTAATAGGTTGACGAATATAAAAGTAAATGGTAATTTAATACTTTTTGCAGACGATACTGCCTTAGTTATAGACGCAGATAATCCAACAGATCTATATAAAAAACCTAATATCGATCTTTTTAAAATTAGAAATTGGCTAATGAAAAATAAACTGTCTCTAAATTACTCCAAAACTCAATATATAGATTTTTCAGAAGAAGCACGTAATAATAATAATTTAACAATTCATAATTACTCTTGTAAAAACACTTATAATAATTCAAATATTTGTAATTGTTCTCCTCTGGAAATTGTTGAGGAATATAAATATTTAGGTTGTATATTTCTAAAATTAATAAATCCCTACCTTCCATTAATGTTGCAATAGAAACAAGTTTTAAAAGATCTGTGTACTCTGCCTTAGTCCAATCTCTTTACAATATGCGATAACTATTTGGGGAGATTCCTATAATTTAAACCAACTTCGACATTTACAAAATTCTATTACATCCAAATATAACATAGAAAATATTGCGTCCATGCGAGAGCTTTTAGATCACAGATTGAAAAAATAATTTTATGAACTTGATTATTTAATATTGCAATATTTTGATATATTTACGTATTACTAGTAGATGTATTTGTTCATGTGTCGCTTAATATATAATTACTGACCTACTTTAATTTTAATTTTAACAAAATTATTGTGACAAACGGTGTCGATTCAGAATAATATTTTAGCAACAACATTATCGCCGTTATTCACTTCCGTTCATGTAATGACATCGTGTATTATATTTTAACATTGAACGTTTATCGTTGTGGATGTTATGTGTGCGTATGTGTGTATGTATGAATGTTTGTACAGGAATCGAACAATAGTGGAACATAATATCTGAATGTGAACGTAAAGCGTTTTACGTCGTACGTCCCCATTGTTACGTTAGCATATATTATAATAGTATTAATATGTATAGTATCAAAAAAAATAACCATAAAAAAAAAAAAAAAAATTTAACTTGCAACGTGAACGTAAACGCTGGACGTTCAACGTCTTACGTTCACGTTGTTACGTTGTTGGGTTGAGCGTTTAACGTTTGTGTTGGGCGTTTGGCGTTTGCGTTGGATGTTGAAAGTTTTTTTGCATCTATGTTTACTTAGGTTGTCTATTTTTTATGGATTCAGATCTTAATACAAACTATAAATTATAATACATTAAATTTACAAAACCGCGATGGATTTCCATCCGTGCGTTGGTCAGAGAATGTTGAAACACTTTCCCCCCAGGTTTAGCGTCAATTAGCTATTTTATGGAAAATTTCAGTGGAGAGCGCCGGCAGACTAACAACGACTTCTTTATACGGCCACAGAGTGTAAAATAATTTATTACTAACAAAATGTTCTAGAATAGTCGATAGATTCGATACGTCAGACGTTATCTATACGGATATCCTCAGTAAAAAAAAAACCACATAGATATTTATAATAAAATGTTTGTAGACCTACATATTATTTCTACATAAAATATTACTTTAATGTTTAAAAATTCTAGGCGAAAATATATTTATTAAAAACATATATTGAATGTCTTGAAAATCATATTCCGTTCATTTTTTAACAATCTTATTCTAAAACTCGATGCCAAGGATGATAATCTATGTATTATTTGTTTTTGTTTCTAAATACAAACTCGGTTTTTGAATGTCTACATTTCGTTAGCGTAATCAACCTGAATTATTGTCTTTATTCTATAAACGAAAATTTAAGACGTGGTGTAATTACGAATTTGGTTGGGGGGGGGATATACGGTTTTAGCAAACATTAATGGTCATTACCAATACTTCGATCAAAATGTTAGCAGTAAAAAAAAAGTTTTCTAATCCCCTCCCCTAATTACGCCCTGGTGCTTGTATACAACACAACTAATAACGATTTCGAATTATTGCCACTTTCCTATAAAACGGAAAAGATAAAGGCGTGCTGAAGTGTTACTCAATATATCTACTCTATAAACGAGTATCCGTATATGTTAAGGAGTAAACGTTATTAAGATTATTATGCTTGCGGAGTGTATATGTTCAGAAATATTATGTATTAAATGTATTAATTATATGATTATATTTTCAAGATTCCCATCTCTTGAAATTAATTAATTATTTCATACATGTTCAATTGCAGATATTAGATTTTTTAAATAAATTATAAGATTGTTCTAAAAAGATAGGAATATGATCATTAAAAATAAATTAATATTATTCAATTAAATGCGGAATGTAACCATTCTTCAGGTAATCTATAAAAGTGTTATCGGGTAGAACTAGTTTAAATTCATTATATAAAACAACAGTTAATTTTTCATCATATTTAGTTTTAATAAATTCAAAGGAAGAAATGTGGTATTTTTTCTGATTTCCTATTCGCTAAATTTTACAAATTTAAAATTACTTTCGTTTTTTATTATGTGTTTTAAAGTTTTTGAGAATATTTGTGACGAATATATAAATGAATTGAGAATAATAATTATATTGAGCGGCACACGGATATTCAATACGTCTTGAGTTCTTTAATATTATTTTACTAATTGTACTTTTTCTCGTTTACTAACTTCTTTAGATAACTTAATATTAATTCCAGTTAATTTGTTGGTGTTATTATTTGCCCAATAAACATAATTTAATCGTTTTGATGTGTTATCTACAATACAACAGCTATTCTCCAAAGTGTTTGTCAGTTTTTTCCACATTATGGAGATTGGAACAAAATAAAAAGGAGCTATAGGAAAATATGATTTATTTTTTTCCAAAATGCCCATACAATGTTCTCTTAAATCATACTTTTCTTTTGCAGTTAAATGCTTATTAGTATAATTATAAATAGTTATTTCCAATCTTGTAATTCCATTTTTTTGCGCTAACTCACTTTCAAAAGTTTCCTTCATTCTCCTGTCTGGACAATTTAAAAAATCTATTATATGATTCCCAAGTTGTTTATTTATGCCAGGACTTGTCATTTGACAAACGAATTTATCAACATTTTTGCTATAGAATACTCAATCAACCAAGTCTTTTCCAACTGTTTTGTCATTATCCACAATTCTATTATCTTTTTTAGAATCGGATAGAGAAAAAGAAAAATTAGAAGTCTAATATTTTTTCTTTAAAAATACCTTCAAAATCTTGTGTAATATCCAAATATAATAAAGAAACATGTGCTTTTAAAAACATTGCTTTTACACCATGCCCTGGTAATGTAAATTCACGAAATGTGTTGATCTCAACAATCTATCACAACCACCACAAGCATCTTTATCAACTAAAAATTTTTCATTTTTATTTCCCCTAAGTAATATCTAAAATCTAGTATTTTTGTTACCATAATACTATCGCAAAATGCATCTGATATTTCGTTAAAATCTTGCAATAATTGTTCTCCATCTGTATAGTTAATATCCCTAACATTAGTAACTAATTATTATTTTTTGTAATCTCTGTTAAAATCTTAAATAATATTTTCTCCATTGTTGGCTTAACATTTTTTCCAAGTATTTCTGTAATAGAGTGTATATTGGTAGTTGACATTTAAATTTTCAACTACTTTATTAAAACAAACTCAATTTTATATTTTTTATTTAATATTAATCATAATGGTATATAATGATTTATTTTTCAGAAATAAACTAATTAATTAATGAATGTTATAATTTCTCATCTTTTCTTACTCGTTTACTCAACTATAGCTATAGCTTTCGAATTTTCCAACAATTCTAATTTCAGACATGTTAAGGTTAACTGGCAACATTTACGGCATTTTTTCTACAACTCAAACACTTTCCAACTGCTCAACAACTCAACCTCTGAAATCTATGGCATTTTTCAACATTTCAACAGGAATCGACCTCTCAACAGAAACCAAGTCTCTTTTATGTATTTTAAAAACTGTAAAACTTTTAAAATTTAAGGAAAAATTGTGTATAAGGAATGTTTTTAAAATTGGATAATTTTTAGAATCCTAAGGCAAAATTGTGTATAAGTAATATAGTTTAAGGTAGTTGAAAGTACTTTTTTCGTACCTATCTGAATATGCAAAATGTTTTAATAATTATTGCAATTCATGAATATGCAAAATATTTAAAGGAATTTTGCATTTCAATTTCTATGAAAAATAATTTAGGAATTATTGCATTTAAATGACATGTGTACTGAAATGCCCCATATACTACTACCATTGATTATGAATAGTATATAAGTATCATTATATTATAGTATTGCATTTAGTTAAAGCACGATTTAAGATAGTACATTTAAACTTTTAACTATGTATCTATGAAATCTAAAACGTTTAATACATAATAATACCATTTAAATTGAGTAGGTGTAAGTGTGTAATACTTCGTTAATACAATATAAATATTTTGTATCTTTAAGTTCATAATTATTATGTGGATAGGATAGCATAGGTATAGATTATAGGCATACGGCTGAAAGAATAACAAAATAATTGTATTTTCTGAAGCGTGTAATCCTGCACATATACTGTTATGCATAATACATACAATTAAAAATAAAAATATTATATTCATTATATTGTATTTTATATATATTATATACCTACCTAATGTACCTACGTATGAACCGGTAAATGTAAGTTGTGGCACGGTATTTGCCCTTTTAATTTCTCTGCAGGTGCCAGGTACTAAAGACATGCAAGGGCCGGGTCCTTAAAAAGCCCGGCCCGTAATGACATTGGACCGGGCCGGGCCTTTGAAATAAAATAAAAGGTTCGACGGGGCTTTTTAAGTCTTGGAATTTTATTCCGGGCCAGGCCTGGGTTTCTTTTTTGGGCCGGGCCAGGCTAGACTTCGAATAATAAATCAAGGGTTGAACCAGGCTTTTTAAGGATTTTTCTTCGACAATAAATAATCACAATTTAAAATAATAAATAATATTGAAAAAAACCGAGGTTAGTACCGATAGATACATATAGAGTATACTCTGTGGATAGTAGATACAATCACAATGAATATAATAATATATTGATTGGTGGGTATAATAAAGCTATTTATATAGGTACCATAATAATATTATATTTTTTTTCACAATATTTTTTGGACCAGACCGGGTCGGGGGGCTTGACAATAAAATTGATGAACCGGACCGGGCTTTTTACGAGCTTGGCATTATTTTCGGACCGGGCCAGGGCTTTTTTTCACAATATTTTTTGGACCGAGCTTGAGGATAAAATTCATGGACCGAACCGGTCTGAAAATTTACGGCCTTTGCAGGTCTATGGCAGGTACATACGTAAGTTGAGTTCCATGTGTCCGACATAGTGACATGTATACGTTAATTGTGTTTTGTGGCTATAGATGGCTAGCCGCAGGGACGCCCAGACAATTTGCAAAGATCGGGCAGAGTAAAAGTTCAGGACCTAAAATGTAATTTTGCATATGTAATATATTTATTTTTTTTTTATTCGGGTCAGGCGCATAGTAAAACAGTAATAATAATAAAAATAGTATGACACTAAGTAAATAGATAAAATGAAATAACCTATGAATGTTTAATTTAATATTATGGTACTATTGTTGAGTGGTTGAGGACGTTATTGGTGGATTTATATTGTTTCTGCCCAGATGCTGGCCACGTTAATTTCTTTTCTTGTGCCTTTTTGAATGTCTTTTGGGGTACAGGTTTTTCAGCAAGCTGTGCATGTGATAATGAATTGCATTGTCAATTCTGCAACATATATATGTAATATATACATAAAAAGGGGCAAGGGCACGGAAATAGACTTAAAAATATAGCGTACCTTGTGGTTTATGTACCTAAAACAACATGAATAAGTAAATAAATTAATAAGACAACACGCTAAATACCTACCCTCTTAAACTTAATATAATAATATTAATAATTTAATAAGTCAAAATGTATTATGAATACTAAAAAGTATTTCTTGGGACAGAATGCTTCGAAGATAGTTTTTATTTTTAATTTTGAGCAATATATGAGGAGCCTTGTATTAAATTTTTACACTTTTTGGCCCAACAGATAAAACTTTATCGAAATTTATAGAATAAAAAACTAAAAATATTGGAAACTGAGAATGTCCGTAAACAGCTCAAAAAGAGTCAAAATATTTTCAAAATTGAATGGTGTATAGGAAATGCTAATATAAATATTCATTAAAATTTTCATGTATCTACAGTTATTCGTTTTTGAATTACAACAAAATAAGGAAATCGCTACATAAGAAATCGAGTGAATATCCAATGTTGTAAAAATTTGAATTTCAAACGCTCATAAAAATTTAATTTGACTTTCCGGTAGAGATTTTTTTATTGATAAAGGTAGACAAACTTATGAGTAATCTTGTATTACATTTTCAAATCTTAGATTTAAAAAGAAAAATTTTTTTTAATTCTTAACTCAAAAGAATTTGCTAATTTTCGTGATTTTTCCATATTTTTACAATTTTTGAACTTTAAATGCTTATAAAAAAAAATTGTGACTAACGATTTTTAATATTTTTAATCTGCCTTTGAAACAATACACTAGGAGCCTTCTATTAAATTTTCAAGCTTTCGAAACCAGCAAATACAATTTTATTGATATTTTTAGAATAAAAACTAAAAAAGGTGGGCAAGTGGGTGTCGCTCTGCTGTACAGTAGGTTACAAGTGGGTCACTGTATAATGGATGATATTACATTTGAATTCAACGATATAATATCATTGTATAAGAAAAACGATTCTGAGAGGAGATGGTATGTAGGTCTAGGTATAAGACATATTATATATGATAATCTATGGTATATCTAATGCCAATATAAACAACCAGTGAAAATTGCATGTATATACGTTCATTTGTTTTAGAGTTACACCAAAAACCAAAATCGATTTTTTGGAAAACAGATTTTGCGTAAAAATTCCCGTTGTTCCTTAATTTGTATGTGTTTAATCCCGGCACTTGTGAAAACTATTGGGAATTTTAAAATTTGACCTCCCGAATGCACCAACTAGATTCACTTTCCAATCGAACAAGATACTGAAGTTGAAAATCGAAGCATTATTTCGACTACTTATCGTGTACACAGACACAAAAAAAAAAATTAAAAAATTAAAAAAAAAACACACATCATTGTAAAATCAATACATTCATCGTTCCACTCAGAATCTAAAATGATGCAGCGATTCGCGAACGCAAAGAGAAAAAGAACGTTTGTTTTCGGTCGACGTTACATAAAACCGACTTCTTTTGTTTTGAGGCGATCGATGATGTGAATTTTACAAAAATGTATAGGTACATCT
Organism: Macrosiphum euphorbiae; assembly: GCA_949089665.1. Classification (NCBI taxonomy): domain Eukaryota; kingdom Metazoa; phylum Arthropoda; class Insecta; order Hemiptera; family Aphididae; genus Macrosiphum; species Macrosiphum euphorbiae. Next base: position 42,961,488 of record CARXXK010000004.1, on the reverse strand, counting down.
AATTAGTCAATAATATGTTTATGAATAAAATAATAAAAAGTGACAACCCGACGGCCGACGAAGTCAATAGTTAGTTGTAAACGGTCAACTTAAATAAAGTGATTTTCCTGTGACAGTGTGACCCACAAGGCCATAACCCATTGATATATATTCAGTGGCGCAAATCTAGGGGAGCGGGGGGGGGGGGCGACTGCCTCCCTTAAATTTAATTACAAGTCTTAAAAACAAGTGGACTAACAACAGTATTTCCCCATCTATATACTTCGCTTAAAATTGGGGTAACCTTGACATTGGCTAGCGCCACTACGGAACGGAGTTTTTCAAAACTTTCCATACTTAAAAGTTAATTAAGAAGCACATTGACAGAAGACCGATTAGATGCATTAATGATAATATCGTGAGAATCAGATATTGATATCAATATTGACAGTGTTATTGATGTATTTTCAAAAAAAATTTCCTTTCTTTTAAATTCACTGATTTATTAAAATATATTAAAGTATTGTGTTAGTAGAGTATTTAAATATCTTTAACTATTCTACAGAAATCATTTAAATCATAATAAATTACCCATACAAAAATATCTAAGCATATGATGTATAAATAAAGATTTTAGATATCAAATTTTTGTATAAAAATATTTTATACTTTTTTTTTAATTAAATGAAAAAATAAATTTGAAAAATGAGGTATGAGTTTAATTTATTATTACCCCTTTTTTGAAAATTAATTTTAGACTAGTTAATGGTTATTTTTTTTAAAACAATTTTGGTGAATACTGTTATCTCACAATGTAAATTATATTTTTATTTTTATTTAATACATTTTATTATTATTTATATAATATAACTATATAAGTGAACACAGCGAAACATTTTTTTTAAATAGGTGGGTATTGAATAATTTTGTTTTGCCCCCCCCCCATAATTTGAATTAGTTTGCGCCTATGTATATATTGCATTCAATATTTAATGGGGTACTTGAACTAGGTACTTACCAGGTATCGCATGTCTTGATTTTAGTTAGTATAATCAATAAAAATTATTGTTATTGCCACCCAGTCACGGTCTACGGACGTCGTCAGTCGTCACAATGCAAGGCAAATGTTGAATAACTATCAATTAATATTATTGACAATACCGTAAACCGTCTTCCGTCGAGCGTAGCAGTCGTCTCGTGAATCGTTATCGGCAAGACCGGTGCAAGGGCAGTGCAACCGGTGCCCCTGCACAGGGCCCCAAGGAAGCTGATCTCACTCCGGAAAAATCGTCACTAGGTAATAAAATATTATAATTTTAGAAAAGATAATATATTTTTCAAACTACAGTTGAAATAATAATTTATTCTGTGACATCCGTACGTTGGTATGTGTAGGTAGTCTAACTTTTCTTTAAAATGTCATTTTATATTATACATTAACAAAAATTTAAAAAATCTCAAATATTTTTAACAATATTTAGTATTTACGATAAATTGAATAAGAGGAAAAACAACGTAAATCGTAATGAGGCACTGAATTACTTAAACGGTCTAAAACTAAACTAATATGAAACCATATGCGTGCCACATGCGGTGTACGTATAATTAAGTTGCAGATCCAAGTTTCAGTCCATTTCAATCAGTTGGCAAAAACCCGGGCTTTATAAAAAAAATTAAACCCTAAAAAACCCAATATCCCGTTGCAGGGTTTTATTGTAAAAATAATAATGGGGGGTTTTATCGGGTTTTTTCTGAAAAACCCCATTAAAAAACAAGGTGGGTTTTATTGTAAAATATTAATGGGCAGTTTTTATCGGGTTTTTTCTGAAAAAACCCATCCGAAAAAATCGGAATTTTTTTCCATGTATTAGCAGCACTGTTATTTGATTTTTCCCTTATCGCGTTTTCTCTAAACTGGCCCTGCCAAAACTATATGGTAATAATATAAGATATTGACATTCTGAACTTTTCCGAATTGTTAATTATTAATATTTATTGACGTTATAGTGGCGTTATGAAGTTTTTTGTTTTGTTCTTAGATGTTAAATTGTTATTAAACTGTACATTTATTAGTTATGCCACCAGTCCTTGGTAAAGGTCGTAAAGCCGGATGGCAACGTGCGGAGTTTGAATCTATATTTATTGATGGTGTTCAGTTTACCAAAGACAAGTGCAAACATTGTGGAAATTTAGTCAACAGAAAGTTAGAACGTCTCTCTAGTCATTTACAAAGATGTGTCAAGTATATAAGTACGTTAAATAACGTTGATAAGATTGATATTTGATACAAACAATCAAAACCTTCTATTACCTTCATCGTCAACAATACAACAAAGTAAAACATATCAAATATCAGTAAATGAACATGTAATATCGACAACACCGGCGAAAAAGTAAAGATTGATGAAGAAGTGGCCAAGTTCTTTTATGCAAATGCAATTTCATTTAATGCTGCAAATTCAGCATCTTTTAAATCAATGTTTGCTGTTGCCCGACCAGGTTACAAACCACCAAACCGTAAACAGTTAGCTGGACCGTTATTAGACAATGCTGAAGTATCTGCAGTGTCAAAAGAGCTAGTTGATCAATTGAAAGAATGCACGATAACTTTAGTTCAAGATGGATGGTCATCCATAAAAAATGACCCAATTATAGCTTCTAGCATTCATACTGATTTTAAACTTTAAAGGAAAGTTACCTATTTTATATTTTAAATTTTAATACCTTGTTAAAAATAAAAAATTGTTAACATTTATATTGACCGTTGGTGTGTAGTTTTTTCTATTATATACTTTTATTTGTACCTACCTAATAATTAAAATAATAATAAGGTTTTTTTCATAACAATTTAATAAATAAATAATTTATGACTAAAATTTTTCTGAAAATTAACAGGTAAAAAAAAAAAAGAGTATTTTATCCAGAAAAGCAGTCCGGGTTTTATGGGGTTTTTCAAAAAAAAATGAGTGGGTTTAACCCAGAAAAGCAGCCCGGGTTTTTTATGGGTTTTTCAAAATATCAAGTGGGTTCAACCCAGAAAAGCAGCCTGGGTTTTTTAGGGGTGGGCTTTTTCGTTCCAACCCTGGTTAGTAGTCAGTAATGAAAACGTGTCAAAGATAAACGAACGGATGAAAATACTGGAGACTACCGGAAAAATTTTAACTGTGTACGTCTTGGCCGTCGAACAATTTTCGACCGATGACTAAAATGATTGGCACAAAGCATAATCCAATTGTGGAATATTTATTACGACTCAGAGATTATCCAACCGAATCGCAAAGCTCTTATATTAAACAGGTACTTGTGGTGCACAGCAATTTTAAGTCTTATTATTGAGACCAACAACTGTATCATAACTTATAAGGTGTCTAATTGGTACGAAATTATGATAATATCATCATGAACCGACCAGTACATAATATAATGAGTCTATAATTTAATTATTTTACAATTTTAAGAACTAATATTATACGGAAGGAAAACAGAAATTAGTATCTTAATATGATGTAAAATTAAATTCAATATTATACCTGTATTATTAGGATGATTCCATTGACCTTATTGTGGCAATATTAAAAGGTTTTTCATTAGACGATAAACGAAAAATAAAAGAATCCGAAATGGAACATTTTGTGAGTATAATTAATACGTCCAAACAACCATAATATACCACCGAAGCTGTACAAACATACCTTACATACCTATTTTTGTATATAATCTACACAAATTGGCATTCCACGGTTATTTTTCAATTATTATGAATCTATGAACACTCCGGCCTTTTGAACACAAATTTACATATTATTGTAAATTGAACTGTGATTATAAAATAATATACTTTCTATTATTAATATTGAAATATACCGCTTGCTAATTGTAGTGAATTTTAATTATAATTAATATTGAAAAAATAATATTTTTGTTGTAATTAGGAGACTTTCCAGGCACATAAACCATACGCACGGCCATACGCGAAAAGAATGAAGGTATCAAGGTATCCTATTTAGAAATTGTGTCAATAATTGTATTATTGTTATTAATTTGTTAGAGTGTTTTCAAAACATTTATTTAATTGTTGTATGTTACCTATATTTGTTTAATTATAATTTATAATAAGGTGTTCAGTTGATTTGTATTTTTTTTTTTTTTGTAATTTCATAAAAACAAAATACGATATTATACGATAATATTATCGAGTGATACTATTAATTGGGTGAAACTATGTAAGTATGTAGGTAATTAATAAACCATTTTTAATTTTCATGTTACGACGTAACACGTAAAATATTATATTTTAAAAATTTACACACAAGCTTACTTTTTGAGTTTTAGTTGAAAAACCAAAAAATGATAATTACTAATTAATATATTTGTTATAAATAATATTTATTCAGCTTATAAGTTAAGTCGAATCACTCTATCATTTTAATATCTAGGAACGTATAGATGCAACACTTTTTCACTTAATTTTAGAAAATTAAATTAATTCATTTTTTAACTAGATACAACTTTCATCTTATTTATCTCCAACTAGATAGTTATTCTACCAACTATCTCTTATATGTTAATCCATAGATATTTTTAAACGTATCTTTATAATATGATAACGAAAATTACAATATTATATTATGTCATTATGAATATATAAAAATAATAAATACTAAACGCTGCCACTCTGGTATATACCATATGGTATTTTCGGTAATAACCGGGATACGGTAATAACGGTAATTACCTAATCACGGTATACCGGTATTCTGAAATATCGAAAATACCGGTAATTATCGGTATACCAAAAATACCGCCAGCCCAAAAATATTAAAAAAAGTAGGTACCACGGACTAGGTAGTTCGTGGTAGGTACCTATTTGGCTATTTGTGTTGGCAATCGGAAAATTAACTTGTATACCCAGAGGCGGAACTAAGAATTTTTACGCCCGGGGAAAATATTAAAATTAAGCCCAATCATAGACCAAGATTGAAAATACAATATCATTCCCTACAATTGTTTTATCATAACTGGAACTAAAATTACAAACATACTTATTAACTTTTAAACACATAATAATATATAGTAATTAATATATTCTGTGGACTGTGGTGTAACCAAGTTTATACTAATAAACTATCACACCAAAAACACTTTAAATTTAAAAACTTATAGTCAACATATTGTTGATACATTTTTAATTACTGGAAATACTGTATTGGTTACTTAATTGTATTTATTATTAGAAATAATAATAATATTAGTTAGGTATAGTATATATAAATGTTGAAAAATAATCAAAACTTTAATTACCTACCTATCCTGTATAAAAATTGTAAACACTTTTGCTGTTTTGGTTCTATGCGCCTCAGCCTTCAATCATAATAGATTTTTATGGTAAAATATAAAATCTTTTATTCTGATTAGGGTACACAATTTAGGCCGGTAAAAAATTGTATTTAATTAAACAATTTATAATAGAAAAAATGAAAAAGTAAATATTTAAAATCAAATCTTTTTTTTTAAACATAAACAAATGTATAACTATCTTGGTAAATATATTTCTATTATAATTTCAATTTTTAGCCCGGTATAACCACACCCGGCACATAGCTCTCACGACATTTGTTTGCTATTTGTTCACCAATATTATGGTCGTGGCACATAGCCCTCTTTATAGGTTGTTTGCGATGGCACATAGCTCCGTTTTTCGAGTCTAACTCAATTTTTTTTTTTCGGCACTTAGCCCGTAATTGAATTCAAGTCTTCAATTATATTAACATCATTTTTAATAAACAGATATAATATTATACGTATCGTACGTTGATTGATAATCTTATAACAGTTATTGTGTAGGTATCAGAAATTTTAACGAAAACACATCATCAATAAATGCCTAGGTATAGTTACTAGTTACATTTTCACTCAGAATCTTAATAATTATAGTATATTAGTTGTATATGCTTGCAGTAGGTATGCTAATGCCAGTATACCAGTATATACTTAGTATACTAATACCAATCTATTCATAATCTTACCATTAACTTTATTTTTTTTTTTTCATTAATTCCAACGTCATCACTACCTACAACATCATAAACAAATAATGTGAAATAAAAATGTTTTCTTAACTTCTATCACCAATAAAGAACTAAAGAAAAATTACGCCCACTAAAATTTTACGCCCGGGGATCAATCCCCGGCTTCACCCCCCTAGTTCCGCCCTGTGTATACCTACCTACCTTTATATGTATTATTATATAAATTATAATATATTATCATGAAATTGTCTTATTTTCGTATTTCGTAATATTTATAAAATTATTTGATAACTTTTTCTAAACAAAAAAAACTCGGCAAATTATAATTTAATTATAATTTGCCGAGTGCCAACTCAAAATTCAAATACTCAATGTATCAATGTGCCAACCGAAACACACATGTGAACGCATGGTGGGTGGGACACCCCCTCACCACCTGTTAGGGTCGGCCCTGAGTAGTGTAGACTTGTATATAGTAGCAATGTAACATTGATTAAGTCGGTATACTATATTTTGTCACTTGATATTATATATTTATATGCATACTTAATCAATGGTTGTAGCCACTTGTAGGTACCGTTTAAGGAGCAGAAGGAGCTGCTGGTCGCTTTAACTGCCCTAGACAAATGACAGCACTGCCTACCCGCTACACTACCAATTGTTGCGAATGAGGGGTAGCTGGGCGCCTTAGCCGTCCAAATTAGAATAAATAATTATTATTACATATTTGTTTATGTTATTAATCAATTAACTTTGTGTAGAAATAAGCCCCCTATCCCCCCCCCACGAACTGACGTCGAGCGGCGGACTGCGGTCCTGTACTTACTCCTGTAATGTGTCATGACGTGTGTACCTATAATAGTACATATTAACTATAGTTATAGTTAATTTATAGTTTATATAAAAAAAAAAAATATTAGTATAGTACTTAGTACCTACATGGCTACATAGTAAGTATATATGGCACCGTCTATAATATGTAAAATAATAATTGTATTATTATTATGTGTTCATGTCTAAGGTAGTTGCTTGTATTATTTACCTATTTACGTATTACTATTTATTGACTTATTGTTATCGATTACCATTACTACCTACCTCATGTGGAGTACGAACCCGGGTATAATAATGTATTGTTTTAAATGTTATTTAATCATAGAGTATTATTATTATTATTTACTCTATGTATTTAATATCGTAGGAAATGGTTCGACTGCCGTCCGTGGTGCATTAAAAATGAAAATTTTTTCATATCATTTTATATCAATAGTTTTGATTATAACCACAACGCTCTCTTGTCATGCGCCAGGCCGACGGGCGCCCGACATCGAGCATACATAATAGTGCCGTTTTCCCGAAAACTTGTCTCGTTTGCTCGGCCCAATACTTGTTTGTTTTGTGTGTGCACTTACCAATGGGCCCGACTATACACCGTGCTGCATGTAAAAATGTAAACTTTGTGTACCGTGGCGCCTGAAGGTAAGAAGCAACGAGCCCGTAATAACACGTACCACCGGACTGCACTTCACTATGTCAAACTACATGAGTAGTGCCTCCACTAGGAAATCCGAGTAAGTCGATCTGTCGTTGTGCTTACGAGTGATACACGACATATAAGTGGAATGATTGGGGGGGGGGGTTAACCGTGTAGACAATAAACACAGGCATATTGTTTTTTTGTTGTAACGTAAATGTTACAAGAGTTGATCGGATTGATTGCATCGGTCGACCGACCGGTGTGTGTAAACTTTGTATTTCATACTCATTGATTGGGCAGGTGTAGTTTGTCGTTGTTTGTGACTTGGATATTTTTTTTCTTGTTTCAACAGTGACAAGTATGACGATGAACTGACCGATAGAGTCGATACCAAAAGGTAGGTATTACCAATGTTTCGTGACCAATGTTGTTCACTATTCATTGATCTCTTGTTATGAAAACATTAATCATTAGGAAAATAAGAAACGCAAGTGAGAAGAATCGCAGGGATCAATTTAACAACTTAATCAATGAATTAAATCGTATGTTGTCTACAACCAATAGAAAAATGGACAAGTCCACTGTTTTGAAAACAACCATAAATTATTTGAACAAACAGAAAGGTTTGTTATGTCTATTTATTCTGTTGTAAAATATAAAAATTACTTACCTTAATCATTTGTAGATATATTATTGAAATCAAAAGTACATGAAATAGACAATGATTGGAAGCCAGCATTTCTATTAAATGAAGAATTCACACATATAATTTTAGAAGTAAATTTTGTGGTACAAATTTTTTGTCTAAACTAAATGTTTTTAATTTCATTATTATTTAGGCTTTGGATGGATTCATGATAGTATTTACATCATTGGGAAAGATCCTCCATGCATCAGAAACTGTCACTGCTCTCCTTGGTTATCTTCCGGTACTATTTTTAATTATTTTCAATATTTATTGCTGTATAATCAGTGCTTGAGTTGGAAACAAATAGAAGGGAGACGCAAAAATATTTTTAAAAAATATGCGTACCCGAACATTTAAATTTCTTATTGTTTAGGATATAATGAGAAACACAATGCTAAAATATTTTTTAAAAAAAAGTGCTATTCCATCCCCCTCAAATTTAAGCGCTGTGTATAATGCATATAATGCTATTTAATACATTACAATACATTAGTATGTTAGTGGTTTTAATGACATATTATTTTTTAGGAAACCATGGAAAATTTATCAATATTTAAAATAATTCATGAAGCCGATCATTCGTTATTACAAGATCGAATTGTAGAGTCCAGGCTTTCAAAGAATTATGATAATGGTAATAATCTGTTACATGTATCGTTAGTACAAATACTTATGTCTGATATTGAATATCTGTTTTTAATTTATTTTAGATCAAATTGTATTTTCTTGTCATTGTAAGAGACATGACCCATTTAAAGATAAAGAAGAAAAAAATGAAAAAAATGAATTTGAATTAGTGCAATTTTTTGGTTACTTTCAACCAAGTAGTGAAATTTATCATGGGGAAAATCTTAGAATTTCGTCTCCATTTAGCAGTGAAGAAGATGACCAAAAGTAGGACATACATATTTTTAAATTAAATTATCAAGTTCAAAACTACAATGTTTATTTTGAATGTATAGTCTAGTATTTGTTGGTATTGGCCGAATTATGACTCCACAGTTATTAAAAGAACTACCGGTCATGGAGGATATAAAAAGTGAATTCACCTCAAGACACAGTTTAGAATGGAAATTTTTATTTCTCGATCATAGGTGAAAAATATTTATTTTAAAAGAATTTCATCAAATTTTTAACTTTGTGTATTTTTATATTAATTTCAGAGGTCCTTCAATTATTGGGTATATGCCGTTTGAAGTACTGGGAACATCTGGTTATGAGTATTACCATATTGATGACTTAGAAGATGTAATATTATCACACCAAGCACGTAAGTAAACAACTATAAATATTTTTAGTTCATGTTATTAAGGATTTATTTTTTTAGTTATGCTGAAAGGTGAAGGAACATCATGTTATTATCGGTTTCTAACCAAAGGCCAACAATGGATATGGTTACAATCAAGATATTATATTAGTTACCACCAATGGAACTCAAAACCCGAATTCATTGTTTGTCATCATCAAGTGATCAATTATTTTAATGTTATTAAAAAAGAGGGTGAGACTAACGAAGGAAAAAAAAATAGTAAAAAAAGATTATGCCACATTCCTTTAAATGAAATTGAACATCAATCATCAAATAGTGATTATGATTCATATCAAAAGAGACATTATGATCAACCAAGTACAGACTCACCAAAAATGGTTTGTTAATTAAATAGTTAATGTATCGTGTAATAGTAATATGAAATTTGTATTTAAATACATTGTATCAACTTAATTATTTAGTAAATATTGATTACTAGGGTGGACCGCCTAGGGTTATGATGTTATTAACTGTTGGGCTTGATTAGCTTAAAATGTAGGCTTTATAGTTAGTATTATTTAAAAATCCCCAATCAGTTTATTTGTTTCTGGTAATTATTAATGAATGATTTTGGAAATTTTATTTATGTATTTAAACCATTATCCAATTGCCTGAGTCAATTTTCTAGCAAGATAATATGTGCATTTTCAAATTGTAACATTTTATATACTTATATCATTGAATCATTCTAAATAAAATATTGTAAAAAAGCCAATGTGTCAACATAAATAATGTTAGAATTACGCAAATTCGCCATGTACGTGAGCCAGTGGGAGAAACAAATAATGATCCGATATCCTCTTGAGACATTATATTATGCCTCAACAACTTACCTTAAAATTTTATTTTTGGAAACATTAACCTTACCTTCTAATATAATTAAACATTTCAAAATACATTTTTATATTCAAAAATTATACTAGGAATGTTCTTTACCAAATAAATATATAATTAATAATGTTAATAAATATATTTTATATGTTTAGAAAATTAGATCAATTGAAGATATTCGAAATTCTAATTCTGAAGTTGAGTCATTGACATTGGTAGAAAGTAAACGTGATGTTACTGAAACATTCAACAATTATTTAGAAAATGCACAATCTTCAGTAAAGTTACCTGCAGGCTCAGTTTCACCAGTAAGTTAACTATCAAATTTAAAATTTAATTGATATAAATAATATACATAAAAATAATATAGTATCAATAAGTTTTATATTAGTGTTCAAATTAAAATGTCATAACAGCTTTAATTTTGCATTTCTTTTAAATTTTCTTTACAGTTTATACGACCTTAATATTTGTATAATAGGTAAATTGTATATCATTTATAAATATAAGCCATATAAAGCATGAAAAGGAAGTCTACAGCTGATCATATTGTGAATTATATTTGCATAGTTAGGAATAGGTTGTTAAGGACTGAAAGATCTCCATGTTATGGGTGTTATAACTTATAATCATCATATTATATGGTTTAGATGCTGACATGGAGTTTTATATTAAACTAGGCAGTTTAGTGTATTTTGAATTTGATTTTAGGAGGGTATAGAATAAGATTATGTAAGTAACTGTTGCTTATATTATTTGTTTTTGAGTCTCTGGTCTCAATTTGGTCTTTTATTAGTATTGAATAGAAACCCAAGATATTTTACTTAAATTCGAGCTGACACCCCGTCTCTTGATTGGGCAGTAAAAGTGTATGAGCTGTTTTGGCTTCGTTGCTTTTAATTTTCCATGTTTTGAAACATTGAGATGATTTTGAACTTTTAGAATGGTCGACTGGTGCCTAAGATATAAGTACCATCAGCGTAGGTTCCAGATAAGAGTATTATTAGTTATTGTCTACAGTAACATAGTAAGAGGAATGGAGAAATGTCACTTTCAACAGTATTGTAATACCAATTAATGTAAGCTACTTCTTAATTTTGGATTCTATATTATTTTAATTAACATCACTTACAAAGTTATTACAAAATACCAATAAATTATGGAAAAATTAAAACCAAAACTGATGATACATTTACATTTATATTTTATACTTATTAACACATAAAATAAATATAGTCACAGGAAAATCTTATTCAAGATCAATTACAACGTAAACAAGAGGAGTTACAAAAAACTATTGTCAAACAACAGGAAGAACTAAAGAAAATTACTAAACAATTATTAATGGCTCGATGTGGAATTTTGCCTACATTTATGGACGTATGTAATATAGGTTTATGGTTCTATTTAATTTTAAGTTGTATTCAGACTATAAAAATATGTTTAGGATTCTTTACAAACATCCACACAGACTTCGGAGCAAACAACTCAACCAGAGACCTCTACCAACCAAATAATTTGTTCCAATACTACTGGAGAACTTTTTGAAACGCGTCCATTAATATCTTCTGATGTCTTATTATTACACGAACGAGTAAAGACACTTTTACAGTTTTGCCTATTAATTATTTATTTTACTTATACATTTTATTTTTAAAGAATGAACAAGTTATGCAGCATTCCTATTCATCAAATATAGTACAGAATATGGTCGATGAGGGAGGAGGACAATTGGATTATAGTTTTAGTAATCAGTCTAATGATGTTCTTTTCGAACAAAGTTCTCCCTAAAAATCATAACAATTTCAAAGGTAGTTTAATTTCTCATGTATATTTCTTTAATAATTAGATGTTCATACATTTGTTCAACGCTCAATGATTTTTTAGTAGGATACCATATAAATAATGAAGTGAGTGATAATTTTACTACAAATTACCAAATATGTATTTTAAAAAAAAATGTATTTGTATAATGGGTTTTATTCTTGAAAACTAAATTATCATTTATCTTTTAGCTTATAATTATTTTTTTACATTGTGTGGAAATTATATTGGGCAGCTGTGTTTACTTCCAAGGTTAACATAGGAAAAAAACTATTTGCTCGGTTTATATAATATGATTTCCTAATTGTATGTTATGAAAAAAATATTGAACTCTGAATTACATGTGATCTCTTAATGGCTTTGAAACATAAAATTAAAAATATCCTTCAGTTCCATTAATGGATGGCCTCTTCACAAGCCCCCTGTCTGAAATGTTGTAAATTTAGTTTATTTTTTCTAGTAACATGTGCATGATGTGAAAAATATACATTTACAGATTGTACAATTACTAAATTGAAATATTAATAATAATAAAAAAGAATATCATAGTGTGCAACAACCAACAATTATTTTTAGAAAAATAAAATTTTAAAATCCTTATTAAAAATATAATATTTTTAGTAACAGAAAATACAATTTTTTATCTATTTATTGAAAACATCAGATATTTTGTTTTATAAACGAGGATACATAATAAGTGATCACTCAGGTTCATTTATACTATTAAAACTTTTGATCTAAATAATTTATTTATTCATAAAATTTAGAAGACTTGACTTAACCTAGCTACTATTTAATTGTAAATATTTCTTTAATTTTTTTGCTCCAATTTCTTCATACATATATTTTTATTTAAATGTAACCAGCCATATTTTTTGTATATATATATTATTTAATTATTTATTAGGCTAAATCGAGTTATTTAAAAAAAGATGTTCCTCCTTGTAGGTTCTGTTGTGGTTCCTTCATTCTTGTACCTGTGTTGTCTTTGTGGTAATAGTTATAATTACATGTATAAAGACTTATCTAATATGACTCTTAAGTTTTAAAAAAATGTATCTGTCAATTAAACACTGTTAGTCATAACTTATAAGTGTACATTACTTAATACATGTAATTACTAATTTGTATGATTAACATTGGGTGCTATTGAATATTCTTAAGTTATAATTTTTTTTTTATTGATTGTTTTGTAGTTACTTTTGTGAATAATAATGCATTAATTTTTATATTTAACATTGCATAAGCCTTTATAGTTTGTGTTAGTGACAATACAATAATATCCTTTTTAAAATAATCCAAAAGATTTTTATTTTAAGATTTATAGAATAGTGTAAGTTTTGTTTACTTGATTTGTGTGTTTAAATTGGGCATTGATTTGTATGTAACATATTGGTGTGTACAGTAAAAATCACTTAGTAGATTACCTGAATGGGCTGGTTAATTTTGTTGTTTGCTATATACAAATATATGAATACAAGTAAACAATTCTCATCTGTTTTTATAACAATTAGACATACAATCATTAAATGCAATGTACTGTATTTATCAAAACTGTAAATGCAATAAATAATTTTATGATTCAAAAGATTCATTTTTGTATTATGTTAACTGATTGGTCATAGTATCAAATTATCCTATAATTTGGGTCTACATATAATATACTTTTGACTGGACTAATAAAAATTAAATTATGTGATTTTTATTGTATATATAATATAATAATATGTAATGATGTGCAATGTGACTGTTCATATTTATTTTTGTGGTACCCAATTTATGTATTTTAGTCAGTAAATAATTTTAAATATTTTATTTATTTCATACTTACAATTTAATATTCATATTTTTTTTAATTATATATTTCTGACCAACTGAGTTTAAATTGTATTTGTATTTGTGTTGTTTCTATTAAACTATATACATCAATTCAAATTAGAAACAATTTATTATAAAGAGGATAAATAATGTGTTTTACCTATAATTATAGTTATTATGATTAATATAATATAATTTAAGTTATTATATTTTCATTTTATTTATCTTTAGACAAATACAATTTTAAAAAAATACAACATGTATATAGACTTATAAAAATATTAAGTAAATAAAATATATAAAAGTTGAATAACAAGTCAACCGTTCCCTTTTCTTTTTAATCTCAATAATTTGTCATAAAATGCTTAATTAAAATAGTGATCATTCGGTATGTGATTTTACTGTTTGATTAACTAAATCGTTGGTTGTGTTTTCTGTTTCTTCCACGGCATTAGATTTGTCCTTGAGTACTTTACCACCGGTAAATCCTATAAAACGAAATGAAAATAACTTTTGTCAATTATTGTATTTAAGTTAAAAATTAAAATAAAAGTATTAAATATAAGATTATTGCAAATATTACCTAGTACAAAGCAAGTAACAGTGGCAAATACTCCAACTTTAGCACCAGCCAAACATCCTAATGGACCTCCGACACAAGACCCAACCACAGCTCCAATAAGCGGATAAGACATTTTCTTCAATTTGGCTGCTTTGCGTAGTGACTGTTCTGCTTGAATTACGTTTTCATGTGTTGTCTCAACATGAGCATCAATTTTTTCAACATCTTCTTTTTGTTCCTTTAATTTAAGTGTAAACAAAAATACTACACAAGTTAAAAATAATTGATCATTTGATTTGTTTGTATTTTTTTAATATAGTCATATAAAAAATATATTGCATGAATCAAACCATTGATCACAAGACACAAAGTATAATATTTTACTTTTTACATAAATAATATTAAATTTAAATTTAAAAGAACTTCTCTAAAATAGTATTTTAAATATTCAAGAACACATTACTAACTGCAGGAGTTTTTAAATTTAAATTTTACTTCTTACTTTTGGAACATAAACATATTCACTTATAAGATTTCTAGTAAATTATCAAATAATGGAATCCAAGATTGACAGAATACAATAATTGGAAGTTAGGCATTTATTACATTTCACTCACCTCGATGAATGATAGTGATGTCTTATTATTATAAATTTTAAAGCAATAATTTAATAATTGTGTTTAATACTTATACGATTCTGAGTGGAGTTTATTTAAACCCATAGTTGCTGAAATTTCTTCAACATGTATCAAGGTTTGGTTTCTTTACATTTATTAAAACTACCGACAAAATAAAGAAATGTTTCTTCAAAGTATCGATTAGACTCAATTACCAACCAATAAACATGACTACATGATAATTTTAAAAATTTTTGACTGCCTGAAAAAGGGTGCACAGAAAGAAATAACATTGTGAAAGCAATAAATTCTGTACTTTTCCCAAAATATCTAGATCAAATTGCTCTTGTTTTCTACTATAGTACAATCATTCAGAAAGTAGTATACATGCACCCACTAAGAAATTATAGTGATTTCTTTTCAATTATAACTGTTAAACAAATCAGATGTAAGATTTTTCTTTGCGTAGTTTTAGGAAAACCCGTCATCATGGATATATTTTGTAACTTGAATATAACATTATTTAAAGGCTGATACTTGATTTTTTTTTTAAATGCCTATAACACACTCATTATAATTTATAATACCTATATATTTTCTTGCAGAATCCAAATAAGTGTGTATTCTATTTGGTAAGTGAATTTGTACGCTTAAGTAGCAGAAAATTATGTAATTGTGAAAATAACTATTGAGGAAAATTACACTAATAATAAATGTATTAACATATAAATATATAATGCACAATTAATAAATAATAATAGATGAAAAGTAAATTTGATTCTGATACATACATTTACTAGTTTACTGAGATCACGAAATAGATCTTGAATGCCTTGTATATCTTTCTCAACATTTTTAACATCTGATTCAATCGCTAACATTTTTTCCTGTTTTTGTTTTTCTTCTTCAATAGATATTAAAAACATGCGTTTTCGATTTTCTTCTTCTAATTGTTCAGTGTTGTCTTTATAAGTTTCTTCCAGCACAGCTCTAGATTTGTATTCATTTAAATCTTCATCTATACGAGATGTAAATAAAAATATAATATAAACTCACAATAGCAAATCGGTGTTGAAATATTAAAAACAATTACTTCTAAACATATCAATAGCTTCCAATATCAATTGTTTGCTTGGATTCATCGTGTTGTCAAAGGTCTGCAGATCGACATCAGCAACTTGATTTCTTAAGGTTTCCATCTCCCTGAGTAATGCTCTCGCGCGTCTGATGGATTGCGAGGCTTTCATTTGCAATTGACGCATACTGCTGCGGTCCTCCAAACGTCTTTGCTGTTTAACAACAACAGTTACAGAACAACACAAACAATAGCTGTAGTCTACACAAAACACTAACCTTGGCGAGATTGGATTTCAACGTTTTCAGCGTCTCCACTTGGTAAGGAATCGCGTTCTCGACAAAGTTCTTGATCGGTAGGTCTAGATGACGAATCCTCTGCTTGGTGGTCCACAGGCTCGAACTCTCGGCCATGATTATTCTCCAGGATTACGGCCCCAATCGTGTTGGCTATTCGAGTCACTACTGTATTATAATAATATAATATGAGACGTATAAACCACACAGCAAGAGAACATTCGATCAAAACAAAAAAAAAACCGATTGAACGAGATCGTCGTTGAAAACACCAGTCTACGGAACGAAATACCGTGAAGTTCACTAACTAATGAATTTAAACTATTAATTGGTAAGTTTTAATAAGTCGACTAACCGTGTTACCCGTTTAGGATTTCGAGAAGTCGACTGATGATCGTCGTCGAAGACCTATGGTGGCACAAAGAATTGATAAATGATAACAGCAATATGTTTTTTGCGTTTATCTAACATTGTTATCAGTTGTTTTGTTTACAAATAGTTGTTTTTTTGTGTGTGTTTACTCCGTCTCGTCTTCTGCGTTATTGGTTGCCTTTTATTTTTATTTATTTACCTTTTGGAGTTTGCAAGCTTTTTCCACGGACTCGGCTGCGGATAATAAATAATAATGATTATAATATTATATTATTTTAACAATATTTAAAACAAATCATTTGTAAATTTTGATTTTCAGACAGTTTATTGCGTTAGTGGTCACGACTGTGTTATTGGCTAATGTCCCACCGTTGACAATATCTCTACCGGTAATGTATACACCAAAGAAAACCAATATTATGATATTATAATGATGTATAGTTAAAATAGGTACAACGCATTAATTATGTGACGGAAATACACAAAATTATTAAGCGCCACCGTAAATATAGTAAATATTAGGTACAATATATTATTTATTTATTTATTTATTTATGTTGTATATCAACGGGTATATACCCTTTTACAAATTATATAAAGGAAACATATCAGATAAAAACTAAAAAAGTGTAGTAAAACCTAACAAAAACAGAAAAATAATATAAAAATAACTCTGAAATAAAAGTAATCAATATATAAAATTATAGTTACATTATAAACATTTTTTTTTTTTTTCATATTAATCAATCAATATTTTTTAATAATTACATAGATTTAGATTTAAAACAATTGCGTGAGAGGAAAAATATATCTAAATGTATACAAATTTTATTAGCTAAAATTAAAGCTCGAGGGAAAAGATAATTGGATTATGTTTTATTACTTATTATATCTACTAAAAATGATGATCCTATGGACCAATGTGCAGTGTTTTATGTATATTTTTGAAGACAGTTGATGTATTATTTATAATAATTACATAAGGCTGTTTGTTTTACCGTTGAGCACAGACGGAGAAGTAAATCCATTATGGTTTGTCTACTGAAGGCCACTGCTATTTGGTTTTGATTTAAAATTTGAATTGAAGTTTTAGTTTTTAAATAGTTGTCTTCAACAGTACTTAATAATTCCATGTTGTGTTTTCGCGATACAGTAATATAAAAAATTTACCAAGATTCTTGTGTCTCGCTGATTTTTCTTTTTATTGTTAGTTCTACTATAAGTTTTGATTTGAAGTGTGTGTATACTTAAGGTACGCTTTTGCATCAGCATCTTGATGCTGACCATAGGATGGAGCAATAGTTTACGGCAGATTCCTGGTCTAGGGCATCCGTAACTTTTGGGGACACATTTTGCCACATTAGTTATATCCCATTTTACTAACATAGACAATTTTATGTTAGGAATAATCCATATTACACTGTTATTTTTAATATTAGGATAAATTAACCTATTTTCAAATTTAAAGGTAAAATGTAGGGCCCCACATAGGCTTTTTGATATTTAAGTTTAAGACAATAATGACATTTTATAATTTAAAATACTCACTTCAAAATCACTATTGAAAAACATAATATATTATTGCCAAAAATCTGTATATGTTCTTAAATTTTAGAGGCCGTGCTAATTATCTCTCTCATCACACAAATTCTTAGACAATCATTAGAACTATTAAATTAACACACAAATGATTAGATTAATACGGACTAGGTATAATTAGTACACATCTGATTTTGTCATAAATACATCTAATTAAATGTATATTATATATTATTAAGTATATTAGAAACAGAAAAAAAAATTGGAAGAATACATGTGTCGTCATGTCGATATATTGATTGTTCATAAACTCAATTATGGCATTATTTTATTGCATGACATTTATTTTTTCATAGTTGTTTATTGCTATGTTTTAAAGTTGCTATTTTTAGATTAATAATATAATGGAGGGTGTAATTTTTTGGAATATATTTTTTAACAGACAATTTGTTATTTACAAATGAGTACCTCTAATTAATAATCTCGTATGACTTCTGATTGCAGTGTTAATATATTATTAAAATGCCACCCAATTCCGTTGTAAAAACATCCCTGATTGTTGGAGGACTAACATTTCTGGGTTTTATGGCTGGAGGAAGACTTGGTTCTATGTTTGGTAAGATTCCTTAATTGTACACAATAGATTTATTCACTATATGTCCATACAAAAATTATAGAAAGAATATCAGTGTCTTGTATTGATTTATTTAGATACATTTAGATACAAAATATGAGTTATGAAGTATATTAAACGTTCTTGCTTATTTTAGGAGCAGTTATTGGAACAGTGGTTTGTTCAATGTTTAATATAGAAGAACCAACCGGATTACAAGACCCTCGGCCTCGAGATGAAAATCCTCGCTTTGCACCTTATCCCCGTCCAAGCAATACAAATCGGAATAATAAAAATAAAGTCAATAAATCTAAAAGTACAAAATTATATTTAAATGTATTATTGATTTTTATTATAAATACAATATTTTTTTGTTTATAGATGAACCGTGTGAACTATCAAAATGTTCAATATGTCTTGAACCATTTAAAGCTTCAATTGTATTATTACCATGTTCACATATGTGTTTTTGTGATGAATGTTTTGAAAAAGTGAAGAAAAAAAAGGTTTCTACTTGTCCAATTTGCAGAGAAAATATTGATAATGTTATGTATGTGTATCCTTCATAAGCAGTATTCTAACCAATCAAATTTGCTAGTAATTTACTTAAAACAATAAAACTGTAATATTGTTTTAATTTGTGAATGATCTTATTTTTTTAAATACTTGTTATATATATCTGACAAATGTAATGTACTTAAATAATATAATTTCAAATTGTATTAATGAACACTTAACTATGTAAAAAAGAAACTTAAATAATTATTAATTAATAATAATTGATAAGGGAAGTAACAATGTTTTCTGATTAATTTTATAATAATGATGTGTTTACTTATATGATGCATTAAATAGAATTAAATTATCAATATTTCAGATACAAGTAGAGTAAATTGACTGACTTATGAACAAAGGAGCCTATTAAATGCATTGATTTTTAGTATAAGCACCTTTTTATGGTGTAAGTAAAGATTTAAAATATTTGGTGATTTTTGACATTTTAGTACCTATTAATTATAGTAAACAATTGGGTATGCAGCATACTGAGAACCGTACGAGATTTTCCGACATGACACTGTAGAAACTACTATTGCAAGTGCTTCAAGTCGTCTAGTGAACTATACTCTGTTCAGCGAGAGAACGCGCCAATTCTGCGCATCCCATAATGTTATTATTATGTATAGTAAAATATTCAAAGTATTACGACTCGTTTTGAGCTATTTAGACATTTCAATTTTTGAAATGATATGTATGACAATAAAATTGGTTGTAGATATATAGGCATGATTTTTTTTTTATAAGCATTAAAAGTTAAAATTTCATAATTTTATCAAAATTTTGCAAATTATTTGGTACTTAAAAATTTTTAAAATATTCAATTTTTATAGCTAAGAATTTAAAATTTAGAACAAGGTTCCACATAAGTAGTTTATACTGTAACCAAAAAATCCAATAATTATATACAGTTTCTTTTTTAGAAATTTAAAGTTCAAATTTAGACGAAATTAGAAATTAGAAATATTTAAAAGATAAATAACAATTTTATACTCCTACCCCTACGCCCATGCATACTGACGGCAGCGACCGTTCCGAAGCCCCACTTTACAACATGATACATACTAATAGTATTACTATACAACGTTGACGGTCGTGATCGTGCAAAACCAACATGTCAAATAGGTGGGGGATGCGCGGATTCGACCGCTATTTGGTAGGGAAACGGGTTACTTCTCTCGTGGCACGGAGTATACTTATTTGTTGTAATTAGTTGGCAGTTTGGCACTTGAAACTTTTTTAATTTATTATTATATTTTTACACAAAATATTGACATTTTTTAAATGTTCAAAAATTAATTTATCCTAAAGTAGTATTAATGACTATAGTAAAATAAACTACTTTAATCACAATAATATCATAAAATATACTTAGTAGGTAATAAGTAATATTATAGGCTGCCAGACCGTCTTCACTCAGAATCGTTTTTCGTATACCATGATTTTATATCATTTAATTCAAATTTAACACATTCGCTACATCTCTAGACACCAACAGAAAGTTACCCACTAACCAGCTTTTTTTCTTTTTGAATCTCATGGTTCCTGACCCCTCGCCAATGAGAACCATACAAATATAAAATGTTGCAATAATAAATATGATTGATGTGTAAATAAAACACCTGCTAAAAATATCTATAGTAGATAAAAATAGATTTGTACTATCCTCATATTATATAGATAATTGTATACCTATTATTCCAGTTTTAGATTCTGAGCTGAGCGATGAATGTACTTATTTATAAAACAATGTTGATGTCTGTTAAATTAATGTTTTATTTGTGTCTAGGTACATATATTGTTAAGTAGTTGAAATAATACTTCGATTTCTGACTCAGCAACTTTTCTGGTGGGAAAGTGAATCAAGTTGGTGACATTCTAGTAGATTTCCGATAGAACAATATTATCTTTATAATAATGGCATAGTATAATAAATTTCAAGTTTCGGAAAATAAAATAATTTAATATAATTTAATAATAATATACTATTTTCCTGATTCACACTCCCTGATTCTTTATTTTATGAAAATATTTAGTTGATTCCTAATCGATGAGGTATTTTTGACGGTTTAGAAACCACTGATGCATCTCTTAAGCCCCGTCCACACCAAAGAAAATTTTGTCGGAGACAAGTGTTTCCAACATTGTCATCGACAATGTTTCCGATTTCCGCTCATAAGCGGTAACATAAATATTTGTCGACGACAATGTCAGAAACATATGTTTCCTACAAATGTTTCTTGGTCTGGACCGGGCTTTATGACTATCACTACCCAATAAAAAAAAAAAACAGCCCACCCAACAAACACCATTAGTTTAAAATAACCCATGGGGAGACTATATCTATCTAAATCAATGAGGGATATTTTTGGAAGGGCTAAGAGCACCCCCCTCCTCCCTTTGTTATGTAAATGATGCAGTACTAAGATATCTCCCCAAAACTCTAGACTTTCCTGAAGAAATCTGTTGTAAGGTGTTAACATTATTTTTAAGTTATTACAATACTACGTAATATATCATAAGAATAATTAATTTAAACTGATAATTATTTTTTTGATATAATTTATTTCTAATTAATCAAGTGTCAAGAATGCAAAATTATTACAATAATTCACAGTTTATTTTTAAATAATTATATACACAACAAAACATCATTTTAAGCACAATAATAATTTACATATACAGACTTAAACTAAACAATTATACAAATAAAGTAACTTTAAAATAAATTAAAAAAAAATATATGTATATATATATATAAATATATAATTAATGGCAAAATGAAAAATGTTTATCTAGATTATAGATTTTTGCCCAAATTCTATAGATTTGTGCATTTGAGATCTTATACAAGACACGTAGAAAAAAAACGTACGTGCATATTATAAAATACTACTCGTTTAGTGAGTTACATTAGTTTATATTTAAGTACACTTGACTAAAGTGAATAAATATTTAAAAATTTATTTTAGGTTTTAAATTACCCTGTGGAAAAAACTTTCGTTCAAATAACATAAACGAAAGTACATTATACACTTTTAATATAACGGCGATACATTTGGCAAACAATATAATATTTTGCACAAAAGAAAAACTAAAATTTATTTTTTTAAATTATAAATGCTTTTGGTAACTAAACAAATGGGAAATGCATTATAGAAAAATATTTTGGCCCATAGTTAATGTTGGTTGTTGGTACACTTTCAACAAAGTCCATATTGATATTCAATGTAACTACTAGTGGCGTTAACACAATGAAACAAAATATAATATGATAAATTAATTGATTTTGAATTTAGAGAAATAATTAACTATTTACTCTTGAGCTCTTGCTTTAAACTTTTAATAATCAACATGGGCCAAAATATTTTTCTAGTTTTAATAAAAATTGGCCAATGACAATTTTAAAATTGAAACAAATGCCAGTTAAGGTAAGGTACATTAAAATATTTAAAGTCTAAACCTAAAGCGAGGATAGTTGCCAGAAGAAATAAATCATAAATTAAATACAAAAAATAAAATAAAATTAATGGGTATTATTAAACAACTATAAAATAGGTATCTAATTAGGTGTCAAGTGAATTTATGGTATTCAAGTTAATTAAGTGATGCTTTAAAATAATAAAACTTTTAATATTTCAAATATGTGACTTTTGTGCAAAAAAAAAGTAGTAAGGATGGGCTGAAAATGTCATGACTTATGAGTTATTTGCGTGAATTTTAACATTTTAAGTTCAAATAAACACTGTGTTAACCAAATTTATGTTAATCATGATCCTTTTCTTCACTACATGTCAAATTCAATGTCATATAGTATAGAGAAAAGTTTTCAAAAATATCTTAGTTTAGTTAGAAAGAAATGTTGAACATTGTTATAAAAATGTATTAATCTTCAATGAAATATCGCCATACTTAAATAAATTTACTTAATGAAATACAAGTTACATATTTATCATTATTTTTTATCTTGAATTTTAAAAAATATAAATCTAGACATGTTATATGCTATCTACAGAATATTGATTAATTACGTAATATTTTTCACATCATATTATTTTATACCCTTCACCTGGGCATATTATATTAAAGATACACTGATTATTGCTTAGAAATTTTAAAATACTTGACTTATAATATTTAATTCTATGGTGTGCTACCAAATCATAGCTCATACATTATGTTTACATGTGTTTTATTTTTTAACACGCAGAAGTTTAATAAGAGTTAAGACTTTTTATTTTCAATCGTACAAAAATCAACAAACATGTCATAGTGAAAGTCTTATTTTACTTATCTACTATCTAGGTAATTAAATTACGGGTGTTAAAAAAATCGGATATTATTTTCAAAAGTCTACTACAGTAATGTAGTCTAGAGATCAATCGATATTTGACAAATATTTTTTTTTTACAAGCCATTATAGAAGATTATTTTTAAAGAACATCAATTAACGTACTACAATTTAAAATGTAAAATTAGTTATTCTTTAATAGATAGCACATTACCATACTTGTTTAACAGCATACAAAATATACTAATGAAAAAAATGACTAAACTATATTAGAAATATTTTAGTACTGCCTTGGTGTTAGAAAGAACCCCAATATAAAATTGCAATGATGAATCATGACACTTAACTTAAAACTATTTACTATCAGAGGAGTAGTTCACATACAAAAACAAAAATACTATGTCCAAATGGTATCACAATATTGTGTTTATTGAATAATTTATTTTAATACTTGGTTGCCTTTATTGCTATATATAAAAATTGAGGGACGGAGTCGAGTATGTATTAACCACTCCAATATAATTTTGTGTAAATTTACACTTCACCATAGACAGTAATGTGTGATTGAAAACTTGATAATATTTTTAATTTTTATCCTGAAATCATGTGAGGTAGGTAATAGGTTAATTAAATGTTATACTGCATATTATTATGATATTAGAGATTGACTAAACGATAAAAACAAACTAAGATGATAACTAACACAATGCGTTTAAGGTAATCTATTCTGAATTTTGGAAATGTATTAAATAGTACAAAAATATCTGTATTGTTATTTAATATTAAGAAATACTGTTTGGTTACAATAAATAACAAAATATAACATATAGTAAGAAAATAAAATACATGAATACATGATATACAGGACAAATGGGTAATATACCAAGCATGCCGCCACCCTCAGAGAAAATATTTTCTATACCATCGAAGGAATGTCTTGTGGTGATTCCAGATTTATTTTTTTTATAAAATTTGAATACTATCCTGTAAATTGTTGAGCAGATGATTTTTTTTAAAAACTATTTAGTACACAAATCAAAATTCTAACTAGTTTTTGAGCTATAGAACATAGTGTACTATAATAATAGATTTGGAATATATGATTTGAAAACTATAGTAATTCATATTAATCTATAATTTTATACTTTGTAAAATCTTCATAGTATAATAAGTACTAGACACTAGGTTAAATATTTCATCAACTTTATAGTTTTGCAAAACAATTTTAAAGAACTACGTTAACCTGAGTAAATAGATTTAAAGAACACATAAACTTTTAGTTCAAATTTTAATTTAGCTACATCAAAATGTTTTAAAAAATCATTTGCCTAATAATTTAAAATTAAACACGTTGGGGCTCTTTTGAAAAAAATAAATTTATATCGCCATAGGACACTCATTAAATGGTACATAAATCTTAATCAATTATCAAAAGAACAGAAGTTGTATACATTTAATAATTAAGGAAAAATGGGGGCGAGAGCATGCTTGCAATCACTCTGTATATAATTTATGTAAATTATTATATGAAACTTTATATAATTATATCTCATACCTCTCGAGTCTATATCAAATAAATATAAGTTGAAAGAAATATACGAATAAACCTTGATAACTATTTTATGTACTTTATCACATATTAGTTTTTTTTTTTAAATTGGATGTACATAATAAAATGGGGTTTGTAATAATTTATAATAATATATTTTTCAATATAAGAAATTGACTGAAAGTTATGAATACAACAAAATAAGTGGCAATATATTTTAAAGTCATTAATAGGGTAAAAATAAAACTAACTAATATAGTAAGTTCATTAGTTTCATGACTGCATTTTGAATTATTTTAAGAATGAAAACTGATAAATATAACACATAAATAACATAATATGTGATGCAACAACTTGTTTGTAGACTAGATAAAGAATTGTTTAAATTAATAATTTGGTAACATCATAATTGTCGAGAAGAATATACTTAGGTTTCCAAATCTCTTATAGAAGTGTTGAAGCCCATCCTTACACTATCTTAAATTTCTATCTTAACATATTGTTTTACTTAAACATTTGTTTCATTAAGTGTAAGATATTTTAAAGAAAAAATATCTATATAAAAAAGAAAGGAAAAAAAATTAAATTAACACAGTCAAATATTACCATAATCGAGTTTAGGAAATCCGTACACTGAGGAACCAATATTTTAATGTTCACGCTGTGGTCAAACATTTCCTATGACCAGTATGCTAGGACGGTAAAATGCTGCGCACCGCTTCATCCGTTGCCGGATCGCTGCGTTGCAAATTCAAAATACTGTCTATGGCATTTTGCACCTGTGCATTGATTTCTTCATCATCAGGGCAATGCCGTTTGTTTTCTGATGTAGACTGTTCATCCTCCAGTTGGTGTTCACGTTTTTTAGACATAGGTTCTTCACTACAACCTGAAAGTTATTGGTTAATTAAATAATTAACTTTTTTTTATTATTAATATGCAACTTACTCGTTGAATTAACTGAATTTGTGTTCAAATTTTGTTTTAACTGTTGTAATTGTGCAGACTCATCAGCGTCAAATTTTCGACCCAACATGATCAATTCAGATGTTTGCACTTCCCTCTAATAACACATAATTAATAAAATCTTCAACTTTCCAAGAATTTAATATGGGTCCCAGAATTATAAAAATATGCATATTTATTTTAATAGTTAGAAAAGTCGTCTGACCAAGCATAACTCAAATCATGAATTATCATTAAATAAAATATATTTTGCACATTTCAACTTAAATATTTATTTCCTATTACATGTAATTTATTGTTCTTAATGTATTATGGATTTTACATTATTTCTTTACAGTGCCTAATGTATTTTTGACATTGACCTTGGCCAGGAGTGACTTTTAATCATTAAAAATTCAAAAGTTTAACTATCTTCTATATATAAATATATATTTTCAGAAAGCGTTGAAGACACTTTTTTTTGTAATATACATAAAATATAAAGTGAATATCAAAAACTAATTTACTGTAATTTACCAAGATATATTTGAAAAAAACATATCAAAAAATTAACTACAACAGAAAATTATAAAACAATATCATTCATGTTTAATTATTAGTAATAAATTGCTATTCCAAGCAGAGAAGTCTATAAAATATATTTGGTTCAAATTTTCAAATTTTACCAAGAAAAGTAAAAATTGTACGTCAAAAATGGTTCAATGTCACTGTGAACAAAAAGTAAAACACAAAGAAAATAATATTTTTGAAACATACAACTGATATGGCTGGTTGATATTTTGCAAACAATAATGTTGAACAATAAAGATGGGCTGGACAAAATATTTTTAATTGAATCAGACCAACTAACAAAATAAGCTAACTCAACTATTGTGAACAATTTTATTTATTTATAGCCCACAAGAATACAACATATATTTCAAATTTCTTTAGTTTGAATATTCTCATGTTTTTTTTTTTTTTTTTGGCACACAAATGCGTGCATTTCCTAAAAGTATATAATGCATTAATTGTTTCCTATCTAGATTTCAGCTGCTTCTATCCTGATGATATTTCTCTAACAATTTCAAAATAATTAAAGCGGTTCAACATTTTATCCCATATAAATACAGGTTTACAATTTAAGAATGTATGGGTTTTACATTTTATCTGTTCCTTTTTTTATGCAATGGTTGAAATATAATAATTTTTTCTAACATTTCATCAATTAATAATTATAAAAAATAATAATGCATATTGCATATAATTCCGAGTCCTAAATATTAACATGTAATACAATATAAGTATGATGCTCACCATGCTTTCTTTAAATAATAGGTAACGGTATTTGTTAAACAATGATGCTTTTTTATCTAACATTTGTTTGGCAGTCGACTCAAAAATTTCATCAGCCAACTCCAAATCTCTTTCTGATAACACTGCTTCATTTAAACAATGATATCGTGATAATCTTTTTACAGCATCACTTGCCGAACTAAATGGTGTGATGACATCTGGATTAGTCGCACCTGATTGATCAGCTGCTATCCTCTCAGAAATTCTAAAACAATATTATATTTAAGAGGACGAGTCGGTAAAACGTTTTATTTGTCTTACACATATAGAATATATAAAAACTAAGTTAACCTGACTAAAAGTTCAAACATGTTTACTGTTTAGTCTAATTCTATTTAGTCACGTTTCTGTTGCACGAGAAAACAGACCGATTTTGTGCACACAAATTGAGGTTTGGCAGTTGACCACACAACCCATTTTATAACAAATGCGCCTCATCGGCACAGCCAATCGAGGACTACAGGACAAGAATAAGTGGGGGAAACCATAAGTAAAGTAGACGTGGTAGCGCATTGATGACCTGTTTTGGTTGGTGCGAAGCCGTTTCTTTTGAGGAACTTAGTATATTTAAATACATTTTAATTCAAAATATAAAGTTGGTTATTTTTTGGTCATTCTAAAAATATCAGTTTACTTTTCAATATTTGGTTGGTATGTTAACAGGACTTATCCTAGTTTTTAATGAAAACCTCTAACAACATTTTTGTAAACACAAGTTCATGTAAATTCCACATTTTTGAGAGAATATTGGTTGAACATCTCTTCTACTACATACTAGTTAACAACACTTGCTGCCCATTAAGTTATCAAATGCTTCATGTTAATAGTATTACATTTTGGATAAATAATATATTTTTAAAAACTCCCTTGTGATCAATTGGATTGAAAACTATCCTTTACTAAAACATATTGGACTAAATAGATGACAAGATGTATTGAACAATACTAGTAGCTTGCTAACCAAAAATCTCTCACCATATCTCAGTCACTGTGATTACATCAATAAAATTAAGATATCAAACCTATTATAAAAATTTAAAATAAAACCTGTGATTTTTTAGAAGCTTAATTTAATATAAAATAATAATTAAGCTTCTGGTAAAACCAAGATAAAGTTATTCATTTTATAATTCTTATAATATCGTGATTTCAACTATGTAATCACAACTATAATACACATGTGTAAGACAGAGAAAAAAATATAATGCTCTCTTAATACTAGTATCAGATAAACAAAATAAAAGTGGACACCACCAAACACTTACAACGATATTCGTTTTGAAGCACTGAATGCAGGAAGAGTTGGTGAAGGTTCACAAGACGTTTGAGTTCCGACCTATAAAATAAATAATTATTATTATAAACTATAAACATTTATTTAACTGTGGATACAGTGTTTTTATAAAAAAGTATTCATTATATTACAAAAAAAGGCAATATATAAGATAAATATTTAGAATTAAATCTCTATAAATGTAGGCTTTGTGAATCAGGGAGTGATCAGTTATGTTATTTCAAGAAATTATTAGATCTGAACATCTCTTCTAAAGATTTCAGTAATTTAATAAATGTATACTTATAAAAAACATTCTAACTTTTAAATTTAAGAAAAATCACTTGATTATATTTTTTGTATGTCTTACATTGAAATTAGTGTTTAATTAATAATGAATTAATAAATATTATAAGTTAATTACTCACTTGTACATGTAAGGGAGATGTTGATTTATTACTAGTTGGAGGAGATGCAATAGTTGAGGTTTGCACTGTAAGAGGAGGTGACAAGGTATGAGGTGGACTTGAAGCCATTTGACAAGGTGGAGGCACCAATCTTACAGGTGTAGATACCTAAAAATATATTATATTAAAATATTTTACATTTTATTGCACATAAATAAATTATTTATTTCTTACATAGGTAATTCCTTGTGAATTTTGCCCAGAAACAGTAGGAACAATTTTGCCACATTGTAAAATTTTCTGTTGCTCATTAAACAATCTTTGTAAAGCAGTTTGCTCACTACTTGTGCGGTATTTTTTTGCGCTCAAAGCAGATATTTGATTTTGAACTGCTTTTAACAACTGAAAAGTGGCAAAAATAATATTTATTATTTGAAGTTATATACAACTTAAAATTATTGACAAACCTGTTGTTTTTGTGGTGTAAGTTGTATGGTTTTTACCCTTTGATTTGAAATACTACTTTCTGGGGAATTCAATGGAACTGGTGTATCATGGTGTTCTTTCTCTTTTTCATCACATTGAAATACCATTGGTTTCACAACAGCAGCTCTTTTTACTTTTCTTGGTTTAATCGGTGCTTTATTTGCACATGGTGGGACAACCATAGTCTTATTGATCAATATATTTGGATGAGATTGGGCAATACTATCTAAAAACGCATTTTGAGATTGAACTTCTAGTGGAACAGAAGCTTTAGGTGGACTACTTGGCCTAAATATTTTTGATGGAACCGCTAATGGACTTCTGTTATTTGTTCTATTAATTACAGATGTTTGGTAATTAGACAATGTCATGTGATTATCATTTGATTGTGATATAACGGCAGCACATGGTTTTGAAAACTGCATGTTGCTTTGTTGGGGTGACGTTACAATTGTTAAATTTGGCCGATTTGGCAACATTGGAGTAAATGACTGAGAAACATTTGGGGATGGTATAGGAGAATTATAGGAGGCAGGGCTCTTTGAATTGCTTCTAGAGCTATGAGACATAGCTGGACTACATTGAGGACTTATCACAGATTGAATATTTCTAGGACTATGTGAAGATACTGGTACGGTTTTAGACCTTGATATTGAAGTTTGCATCACTCTTTCTGAAGTATGAATTATTGGCGATTGATTTTGTAACTCTACATTTTTATTCATTGTAGAAGAATTAGTTACTATTTGCAATCGGTTTTGTTCTTCATTAAATAAAATATCATTATTTCTTGAAGAATCATTATTAGGTGCTACTAACAGCCGACTATCCATCATGTTAGAAACAAGTTGAATGCTACTATTTTGTTGATGGTCTAAGCTTGACACCATTGTACTACTGCTATGCATTACTCGAATACTATTATTTTGCTGCATTACTTTATTTTGTTGATCTTCTACTGGTGTTGACATGACAAATTGCTGATGATTTTGTCGATTTTCAACACTTACAGGAGTACCAGCAGTGGGGAACATCAAATGTTGGCCATTAATAATATTTTGTTGTAATGATTGGGGTTCTAATACAGTTACAATTTGAAGACGACCAGAAACATCCGCCAAAATACGCATGCCAGAACCATTTTGTGGTTGGGTGGGTAACGTTGCATTGCCTCCTTTGAGAAGTAATGATTCGGAACCAGCCACACTCAGAACAGCATTTTGAAGAATGTGACCACCATGATCAGCAACTAACTGAGCTAACTGTGATTGAGCTGCAGCAGCAACACTTGCAGAAACATTCTATAAATTAAAACCAATATTAATCGAGCTAATTAAAATATTAATAACCAAAAATAAATGAATAGTTGATCATTGCATAAGAATACAAAATGGTAATATAAAATTAAGAGTAATGAATTGACACATCCGCTGACTATAGTGGAGCCCACGTATACAATTTGTATCGGATATTAGTTAGTAAAAATAAGGTTAGGTGTGGAATACACAACTTATACCTCGGAGTGTTACAAAGTTTAGGAAGGAATGAACTGTCAGTATTAACATTCACAGTAACAAATAGTATAATATTCCGAATTACCTGAGTTAGTGTATTAGTGGTCATCTGTGGTTGATGTACAATCATACGCCCATCTTCTACTAAAGACAAACGAAAACCTCCCTGTAACATTAATTAAGGAATTAATTAAATTTATATTTCAAAATAATAACCAAACACACTGAACATTTACTTGAGATGAAGAAGTAGGCGTTTGCAATTGAGCTAATAAAGGTGCAGATTGTTGATGAGATTGTGGAGGGGGGGTTGGAGTTTGCTGTATTCTATTATTTTGATTTAATTGATTTTGTTGCATTGTAGGTGTACCAGATTCTTCTTCATCAATTCCTAAACAAAATCAGTAATACATTAGTTATAATATAAAAAAAAAAGGGGGGACGAGGTGGCCGAGCGGTCTAACGCGTCGTCTGCGGCGCTGGCAGTCGCGGGTTCGACTCCCGGCCACTGGGCGGCATTTTTCTCCGGGCAAGTCACGGTGTCCGGAAAACAAGTGCCGCCATCCCCCACCCCGGGGCATGGCAGAAACCTACGGGTGCCCCATTCAAAATTCTGCCAAAATACATCCGCGTGTAACACCCCCTACCGTTAAATAACCTACAGTACCAACCCCTCTCCCAATGGCCTAAGTTGCCGCGGGATAAAATTAATAAAAAAAAAAAAAAAAAAAAAATATAAAAAATGTATTTGTTTTCAAAACTAACCAGATAGTTTGATTAGATTTGCAAGGTCTAATCGTACAGGTTCATCATCGTGTGGCCTTGAATGCATTTTTGGTTTCTTTTTTTTAATATTCATGGACCTATTATTTGATGACTGTGTGATAGTGGATTGAGGCGATAGTGCAACTAAAGCTGGACCAGAACATGTTTGGATTTGCTGTAATTGAACACTTTGGCCACTTACTAACCTCACAACCTAATATTAAAAAAGTTATATAAATTAAAAAGTATTATAATAGTTATAAATATTCCTTTACATTATAAAATTACATTATTACTAACCTGGTTCGACTGTTGTCTAGGTTGTTGTTGAAGTAAAATTTGAGTACCATTGCAAGTGACTTGAGCTTGTTGGGTATTATGGTTTTGAGTATTGGGGGATCTGAGAAAAAGCTGAAGGCCACTAGTTGTTTGAGGACCGACTATTACACCAGCAGTTGGCATAATCTAATTTTAATAAAAATACAAAATATTGTTGTATTAAGTACAAAAGTTATTAATTTGGGCAAGTATATTGTATTAAATTATAAAACAAATAAAAAATACAATAATTTTCTTTAAATTACCTAACATAAAAAAAAATTTTATAATTAATAAGATAAAAACCTACTTGATTTATCAAGAAAGCACCTTGTTGTTGACTATGTATAGAGGTTGAATGATGTGTTTGTTGTGACTTAATGCTGTTAATACTAGCATGGTTCTGTATATGATTATTAGGTTTAGGTAATATTTGGGGCGGTTTATTTTTTACTTGAACATTATTTACATTATTTCGACTATTTGATTGAATAAATTGTAAAACCGGCCCATTAGCACTCATCACCTGTGCAAAAAAAAGAAAATTCAAAATTTAATTAGAAATGTAATATTTTTATTAATTAATTATTTGACAACAGTAATTACCTGATGGATAACTTGTGGTTGGGGTGTAATAACCCTCTGCTGAGGAGAGGGAGTAAGTGATCGAGAAGAGAATGGTGATGAAGGTGATTGAGGTATACATTTTGTGTTTGTGGTATCCAATATTGCCGTAGCCTGTTGTTGTTGAACCATTGTACCAGATGTGTGCTGTTGGGCACCCATCTTTAAAATTATATTATTTCATTGTTAATTAATCAAAACTAAGAAGGGGTACATATTTTAATATACATATTCATACAATTATGAATTTATATTTTATTAATTATATTATAATGTTAAACTGAATACCTAAAATCATAAGCTAACTATCATTACTCAGTGATTGAAGAATCATTTGAATAACAGTTTTCAAGTAAAAAATAGCGTTTACCATTTTAAGTATCAAAATCGTTTTTGTAGACATATATGGACAATTCCTGCAAATGGAGCAGAGTAATAGGCTGCCAGGCTGGTAAGTCTTAAGCGATATTTAGATTTTCAAGGACAGATGCCACTGATACAACATAATGCATTAATTTTTATATATTATTTACCTGTCGTATGCTTGTTGAGTGAAGAATGTTTGAGTGCTGAACATGTTGATGCAGCACTTGTTGAAAACTCGTATGGTGATGTAATGTTGTACCTTGTTGAGTGGTTACAGTTGGAAAAGTGGTTATTCCTTGTCCCTGCGAACTTGCAAGAACTAGTTGAGGTCCTCCTGTGAGTACGCCATTATTTCCTGTACCCTGAAAACATAATTAACAATTGTTAGGTATGAAACAAAACTATAATAATTGTTAAATGTTCAAAACATTTACTGTAGTTTGATGATGAAGTGTTAATGTTAATCCTCCTGCAGCAGCTTGTTCTTGTTGTGCTTGTATGTGTTGTAATTGTTGATACTGCATGAAAATTCAAATTTACAACATTATAGGTACCTAATATGTTTTTTTTTTTATCATATTTAAAGGACAAATATTTAAATACCTGGTGATGAGTGAGAAGCACTGAACTGGCAGGGCGGCCGTCTAATAGGCCCTGTGGTATAGAATCCACGGTGCCTTCCAGTCTGCAGCACACACCATACATTCAATTACGCTTTAGCCACCTAGAATTGAATTTTAGTTGGATTTATTTTTTCGTTGAATCCTGTCAACTACCTAAAGTTTAAAGGTATTCATTATTATATATAATTAAAAATACATAACATAAAATTAGTTTTATTTGATTGCTAATTTCAAAGAAAAACAAACACATTTAGAACTACCTATATCAATCCATGAGTACGTCCTATAGATAAACTTGGTCGGTAGAAATTGATATAAATTATTAAAACTTTGAGCACCTACCTACATCTATGTAATACAAATATTTGGCATTTCAGCTACTCTCTTTAAGAAATAATTCAAGATCATTCCAAGATTAGTATATTGTTTAATGAAAGATACAATTTAAACATTTGATTAGCCACAACCTATATTATCATGATAGTAAAATCAGAAATATTTTCAGTTCAAAGCAGAATTCAAGCTGTGAATGGACAGTTGAAAATATGAGACTGCTTTGAAAGTTGCATAAACATGATACATACATATAACAGAAAAGAAAAATGTTTTAAGAGGACTGGGTGACAATTATAAATTATTATCGTACAGAAATCATGGTAGATCTACAGTTGAAAAAAACGTAGTAATAACGATTGACAACTAGCATGACTAGCATCTAAGGCAGAAAAAGAAACGAATTTTCGTCGCAACCTCAAGAGGGATCACGCAGACGTGCAATAAGGCGATTAGGGCGTCCGCACGATTCGCACTTCCGACTTCCTGGTCGATCGCGATTTGGGTATCGAATCTATGGCCAAGGCTCATCAAACAACCGTCCAGACCGCTGGTGCCAAAAATTCGAATAACGTTTTTTTTTAGTTTACGTCAAAAACGATCGAATGTCGTGATCTACGAGCAACGGCGGTCACGAACAACTGCGATTTAAGGTTTGTAATCGAATAACGATGTGACAGGATCACGTACACTATCAGCGGCGTCGTTGTTGACAAAACAAAAACGGCCGGCCGGAGAGTATTAACTCCCGAACACGTAACGAAGTGCGCGCGAGATACGTTTGTCCGGTGGTCGGGATCAAAGAGCCGCGCGAGTGCACAATAAACCGGTGCGACTTGCAGTCTGCAGAAGAGGTGCGCACACACGTCGTAGCGATAATAATAATATAACGTCCAATTATTGTATTACATTATTACCTAGTATGTTATTAATAGGCTCGACGGCGTATAGGTACGTTTATTATTACTATCGTTGTTATTGTTTTTGTTTTTACGGTACCCCTATGCCTATTACTGTTTGTTTTTATTACTTATTGTTGTCGTCAATGCAAAGGTTGTGATTAATTTTCGTTCGGGTCTTGCGGCGAACAGTGATATTATTTCGCACTCTTACCGTTTCGCGCACGACGCCAGCAGCAGTGTCCGGCGATCCGATTCCGTTACATAATAATAATAATAATAATAATAACAACAACGACGGCGACGATCGCGATAATTCGATGGCGGCGCGCGGCACTAATGTCGCTGTAGCTCGGACAATAACATCGCCGTCGTACAACGATACACGGACGGCAATTAGCGTGGCCGATAACAACAACATAACATGATATTCACAATAAACACAACGACGCACGATACGTATTTCGGGCACTACTACATTATCCGTCGTCGGCGGCACGGCCACATAATTGATGATGAGCGTGAGTGTGTGTGTGTGTGTGTTTGTGTGCGCGCGCGCGCGTGTGTGTGAGCGCCCGTGTGCGTGTGCGAGTTGCTCGCGCCCGACCGTGCGTGTGTAAGTGTGTGCGTGCGTGCGCTATCGCTATCGCACGGCGCCGAAGTAATGTAACTGGCGGGCGCGTGTGTGTGCGAGCGCGCGCGCCACCCCCCTCGCCATCTGCGTGTGCCTGTGTGCGTGCGTACACAAACAACAAAAATCGAACGGCCATTTTATTGTTTTGCAAACGACGACAACGCACGAAAGGATAAACCTGCTGCTGCTGCTGCTGCTGCCGCCACCGCCGCCGCCGCTACAGATCCGTCATCCCATAAAACTGCCAGTGTTGCCAAAACAGTTTATAAAACCCGTCCGATCGCGGACGATCCGTCACCGCGGTTCGCGCCCCACGGTCGTTGTTGCCGCGCAGTCTCGCCCATACAGTCTGTCTGTACTCTGTGTTGTATACACAGTATGCGCTTTATTAATATTCCGATACCACCGTCAGTCGTCTGTTGTATTTAGTGTTTACGAGTTTACGACGACGCCAACAACAACAACGAAAACGATAATAAATCAGATCACTGTGCACTACGCTATCACGATGTGACTTGTTTCTAGTTGTTAAACCTACCTACCACAAGTCGTCTTTAATCGTTTTTACCGCAATAGTGCATACTGCAGCATTGTGCATTTGTGCCGAGTGAAATGTATTATAGTAACATAGTGATTAGTAACGTATATTTTGTGATTCGGTCGTGTTTGCTAAATTTTGTTTGATTGTCCACCACAAAGGATATTAAATAATAGCTTTATTTGTACACATTCGTATTTTTTTCTACACTGAGAACGATCATTGTCAATTTCCGTTCTTACGTTAGGATTGTAGTGTTCATGAATAATGTGCAATCGATTATTATTGGAATAATAATACATATAAAAAATTAGGTAATACACCCATATTTCATAGCGTTAATATTATATAGGTACATTACATTTATTCAATATTTTTACTTACCTACATATAGGTAATTGAAAACATGGACATAGCCATAATCAGGTTTGAATTAATAAGACTATGTTATAATATTATAATTTAAAACACATGACATTTAAGTACCTACATATGACATATCACATATTATGCATTGTATATTTCTATTGAGTAAGGACATTTGATTATAGTTATAATCTTGCATAATATAAGGAATAAAGTTTACACTATTAGGTACAATGCAAGAGTAATAAATGTGATAATGAGAGGAAGGGCCCTTAAAGATTTTGAACTAAGATAATATTATTTTCTGGAAGTGCCTTAATTATTTCATACAGCGTACAGACCGTCGGCTATTAGTATTGATTATTGACTAATGAGATACAATTAATTTTACAACATATTACCGTTTGAACCCGTGTACTTTATTATCCCATCACATTTCGTTTCTTATCTCTACAATGGTTCGGAATAATAATACCCAGGAAAAAAAATCCCTGTCCCCATGAAGAAAATCCCCAGGCTACTATACTATATTACTCACAACCACATGCAAATAGTTGATCAAACATTTTTTAATCATTAATTATAATATAGTATCTATAATTACCACGTTATTAATATTTAATTACAAATACGTATATTATCATACGATTTATTATTTTGTTTTAAATTACGATAATATTATATATATATTCATTGTTTGAATGATATAATATAGTAATGTTAATTTTTCGAAAATTATTTATAGTAATTTTTTGAATGATTAAATAATATAGTATAATATACGTATTTGTAATTACATATTAATAATGTGATTATTATAGATACTATTTAACGTTTAAAAAATATTTGTTCAACCATTTGCATGTGATTATGAGTAATATGAATCGCGGAAAAAAAGCCCTGAAATAGAAATAGAAATGTGAACACATGTATACTCTACTCCTAATGACCTAATTAGTAATTACTAATTACCATATACCTATAACAAAATATAATAATATATTAATATATTATGTATTATAATGAAATTAATAATTAATTATTAATTGTATAAAATATAGATTGTTAATCAAATAAAAATGTAAATATGAACACAATATTATGTATACGTCATAATTTATTGTGTTATAAGTTATTAATCAAAAAACATCAGTCTTAGGTATATACATAGTACAATAATTTATAAATCAAAAAACATAAGCCTTAGGACCTAATTTTTGTATACATTTCAGTATGTATATACCAGGTATATACATACTAAAATGTATACAAAAATTACAAAACCGGAGGTAATTTAATATATTTAGAGAGCAGATAATAATCATAAACGTCAGTCAATTTTCGACTGTAATATTACAACAATAATAGCTCGAAAAAGCATAATACAATAATAGTAGGTGCATAATAACATACCGTCATACCGAGTACAGTATACTAATGTGTTCACATTTATATTTATATTTCTGGGCTTTTTTTTCTGTTAGATTTTTTCCCGCCTACCGATTAATATCGTAGTCTGGGGATGTTTTTTGCCGGGGATTTTCATTCCGCAATTCCTCTATAATGTACCGCCTATGAAGTCATTTACTGTGTCTGTCCCTAATTCCCAAATCCATTCAATCTGCATAGTCTGAGTTCGATGTTGGTTAGGTTAAGCATTCCAATCACCAATATCTTAACCATTCGCAGCTATCACGTGGTTCTAGTAGAAATGTACTTATGTACTAATAAAATATTATACCACCTTAATGTTTATGGACTTATCCCTTGTGGATCTTAATTTGTAAGATGACGTCACACCCGCATGTGTTGTCTGCATCTTACAAATGTACAACATGAAAAAAACTGTTCTGCGCGGGACAACTTTACTCCCCCTGTGTTTATAGTAGAATTTCCAAAATCCCACAACGCATAGGGAAGAACTTTTATCTGTGTCGTAGTGTTTTCGTTTTTTTGATAGCACTAACCAATAACTTTTAATAATTAAATCAGGGCTTAAAACCGGTAACCGACTTGTAACGAAAACCGCTTTTAGTTTTGAAATGCTGGAAGCGATTATTAGTTATCGTAATCCAATGTAAATATCTAAATATTAACATCAAAGAGGTTACCTCGTATTTTCAATCACGGTTTTATAATCTAAAGTCAAAAAAAGTCAAAACATATTCCCGACCAAAATAATTAATGGTTTTTTCGTGGTATTTAATACTTGAATGACTATATTCTCATAGTAAATAGTTGAATATTGTTTTCCAGCTATTTTTAAATTATTTGCCCTAATTAATTGTTGTCCAGTATTGCTTACCTGTTGTGAATATCATATTATTATATGATTCATATAATCATATAGTATACATAGGTATATCTATATATTATAAATACCGTCATAAACGTCGTCGTCGTGCGCTGATTCCCTATTACGAAATAGTTGGTGGAATAGGGGCTTGTCTATTTAGTATAATTTACGATTTAGTATTTAGTACTATTTACGATATTTTAATCAAGAATAAAGTCTGAGATCTATCCATAGTTATTATAATATCGTGTCTTTCGACTATCGTAGGCTAGCGTAGAATGCTCGATCTACACACCCAGGTTTTGGGGTAACTACTG
Source organism: Macrosiphum euphorbiae (assembly GCA_949089665.1). Lineage (NCBI taxonomy): Eukaryota > Metazoa > Arthropoda > Insecta > Hemiptera > Aphididae > Macrosiphum > Macrosiphum euphorbiae. Next base: position 42,922,004 of record CARXXK010000004.1, on the reverse strand, counting down.
TAATATATTATACAATATAACCAAAAAGTTCTGTGTCAGTGTATCATTCTTAGTGTCATCTTGGAAAATTATTATATATAATTGCGGTTTTACAGTTATAAATGAAAAAATTGTATGCAATTTAGTTTTTTGATTTTTTTAAGATAGAAATTATTTTGATCATATGTTTTAAAGTTTAAACTTTAAACCAGTTTGTAAAAATAAATATTGAAATTGAGTGAAATCAACCAAAATAAAGCATATTATTAAGTTTTTGATTTTGTTATAATAATAGTTATGTTACTAACCCACAAAACAAACTGTCCTACTTCCTAATTAAACTGTTTTAAAAAATATGATACCGGGGGACGAGGCGGTCGCCGAGTGGTCTAAGGCGTCGGTTGCGGCTTAGCCGTCGCCGGTTCGATTCTCGGCCACTGGGCGGCATTTTTCTCAAATAACCTTATCAACGGTTTTTAAACTTTATCAAAGTGTTTGAAATATCTTTAAAGAAACGGTTACCGGTTAACATAATATCAAAATTTAAAGATAACCGGTTACTGGTTTTAAAAAAATTTATATTTGGGAACGGGTATAAGCTCTGAATTAAATGAAAAACAAAATAAAACCTAATGTTCGCTAACTGATAACCAAATGTATTTATTCAAATGATAAAACCTAACAGATAGGCACAGATAAAGACATAAAGTTGTTCCCTAAAGTATGTCCAAGAGGCAAATGCGGGGGTCACAATATTTGTTGAGAGTTTAGAGCGTCATTTGTAAAAACGCGGTATAAGATACAAAATGTGACTACAAACGAAACCACCGGAAGTGCTGAAAATATTGAAAAATAAGTTGTGATGATATCCACAATTTCAGATGGTATCATCTATACCCTTGATGATAACTGAGAAATCTTTTGCGGGCCGTCACCCGCCCACCATGTCGTTTTCAGTCTATGTTGGCGACCAAAAAAAGTCGTAGTAAATCTCCTACCACGTATCTCACGTGGTACCTCGAAAAAATAACCACCGACAAAATAACCCCATAGGCCATAATATGAGATCTTGTAAATTAATTTCAAATCAATACAAAATGTATAATATACCTATTAGCTATTATACCTACGTACAATATTAATTTTGGATTCAATGATTAATTATTGTATATATCCACGATAAAAACAATTCAGAGCATGGTCTGACAGTCATAATATATCGATCAGATATACAATAACTAGGTACAGTGACATATTATAACGGATAAGAAAGGTACAAATAACTTTATCTTTAATGTTCTGATAATCTGATAATATTATAAAAGCTGTAATTTATTAAGTTTGTCAATTTTGTGTGTGTTCATTTCTCTGTATTCGGTACTATACAGTGGTGTACAACAGTGTTCTTTCGTATATTATTATATATTTCGCTAAGCATTTGATTTAATTTATTTTTGAATAGTTATGGATAGTTTAGATATTTTCGAGACAGTTGGATAACCACAGTGAAAATAATGAGAGGGTAATTACAAATATTTTATACTTTTTTCCGGGGTTATTTTTTAGTCAAATCATCTCACGTAGTGCCTGTTCGGCTGTCATTGCCGTCAACCGAACTATGCGCCGTCGCGTCGTGTGCTACTCGTACTCAATGCCCATTGATAATACAATTTGTAAACAAACTTGAAACTACTGAGGGATAACGTTTTTCTGTTACGCTCTGTAACTATTGTATTCTGTATGACTGTGTTACAATTTTATAGTTTATATTCATTGCTTTTCTTTTGTGTTCAATTTGTTTATAGAATGGAAGAAAAGTTTAATGCTGTCGTACCAGTCAAAAAAAATCCCCGTGGAAAGGTGAGCACAATTGATTATTATTTTTTGATAACAATATTATGTAAATACTGAAAATATCGCACCATAGGTATACTTCGCTCTTCGGCTACTATAGTGCGTTTTATAGAAACTACGACTCGACGCTAACGCGCTTCGTGGTGGTTTTGTCTCAAACCATGGGTTTTCAAACTAGGATAGAAAAAATTTGTAAGATATTATCAATTTTAAATTTGCCGCACATTTTACGCACTTGTTTTAGAAACCCTAATGAAAAAACACCACGAGGCGCGTAAGCGTCGAGTCGCAGTTGTTATGAAACGCACTATAGTTGATGTATGTATTAGGTACATTTTAAGTAAACAATATATCATTTCTTCAGTAAAACGATTCTGATCTTCAGAATAAAAGACGAAACTGTTTATTTTCACGTAATATAACGGTTATTTTTCTATCAAAACATTATAAAATATTGAATTATTATAGTTATTGATCCGTCAACATTTTTTCTTATTCCATCCACAGTAATGTATAAACTTCAATCTGCAATAATTACACATATTTTATATTGTAATTTGTAGGTACTTATACATGAAATCATAATGTACCTATGCAGTATATGTACCAATATCAAACATTTTTTTCCAGTTTGTTGGTTGTGAACAGAGACAAAAGATTATCAATTTGTACATATCAAAAATGACAGAGCAAGCCTCACTCCCAGATCAACGACACCTTAAATACATAGACCTCATAAAATTGATGTCACAAGAAACCGGTATTGGTCAACGCACAATTTCAATGACTTTATCTGAATACAAGCGAAGAGGTACGATTACTTCTCCTAATAGAAAAAAAGTAAGACCTAAGTTAACTGAAAAAGTTAATGAATTTGACAAAAATGCTATTCGACGAAAAATACACGAGTTTTGGCATCGAAAAGAATTTCCAACTTTTGAAAAAATAATGACATCAATCAATGACGATCCTAACTTATCGAATTTTTCGCGTTCATCTTTGCAACTATTATTAAAAGACTTAAATTTCGAATACACTAAAATAAAACGAAATTTTGCTTTAACCGAAAGAGGTGATATAGTCTGCTGGAGACAAAAATACTTGGAATCTATTAGATATTATCGTAGCCATGGTCGTCAAATTTATTACCTTGATGAATCTTGGATAAACATAGAAGAATCTGCTAAATCAGTCGATGCCACGATTCAATCTGGACAAAAGAATCTATCAGGTAAAGGAAAACAATTAATTGTTGTCCACATAGGATCGTCTGATGGGTTTGTTGCTGGTGGTCTTCGGTATTTTGAATCAAAAAACAATTCTAGTGATTATCATGACGAAATAAATGATGTTACATTTTACGAATGGTTTAGTAGCATTATATCGTTGTTGGAAGACAACGCAGTGATCGTTATGGATACTGCATCGTACCATTCGGTCAAAAAAGATACGTTTCCCCTCATTTCGTGGGAAAAAGGTAAAATTATTAAATGGTTGGAAGATAAGGGAAAGTTAATTCATCGACCAATGGTTAAACATCAACTGTTAGAGGAGGCAGAACAATTTCGACCAGTTTGCGAAAAGTACGTAATTGATGAATTAGCAAAAGAAAATAATAAAATAGTACTTAGGCTACCTCCATATCATTCCGAGTTAAATCCGATCGAGTTAGTATGGGCCTTTGTAAAACGCCATGTCAAAACAAATAACACGACATTCAAATTACCAGATGTACAAAAACTACTACATGAAGGTGTAGAACTAGTTACACCTGAGATGTGGAAAAAATTGTATAAATACTTCATCAAAGAAGAAGATAAATTCTTTGAAATCGACTTCATCACCGAGGAATTTTTGGAAGCGGAACTCACGGAACCCAATGCTGTACATTTTGTAACCATAAAAGGCAACATCTCTGATGATTCTGAATCTGAATTTGATGACTCATAAAATATTTGTAGTGTAAATATTGTAATTTATATAATTTACAATATAATGTATTGCTTATTGTAAATAGTTATTATGTACCATCGATTGTTTTCATATGCCATTTTGTTTTTATATAAATAACTATATGTAGATAATATAAGTACATGTAAAGAATCCATTGTAACACTTATTCTTATAAATGATAAATCGAGGTTTTTAATAATAATATGTAAAGTAAAATTGTACGTATATCAAAAATTGGTTCACATGTAAAATTAATGTCCATTCGCGCCCGGAGTTTCCAGAAACTGTTTAAATTGAATACTGTAATGATATGCTCACACACCATTATAACAAACTAAAATCTTACAGAATACCTAATAAATAACGGCCAGACTGTCGTTTGTAGAAATCGGTCACATCAAATAAAACCATTATTAACCACAACTAAGATATCGGCACGCACTCATAACGGTAAAACGCAGGGTGTGTGACTTTATTATATGATGCCGCCAGAGAAAAGGAAAGGAAAAAAGGGTATCTGCCGCCAAAGAATAACCTAGTTCCCAAGCTCACTATAACCTTTTGATAAAGCCGCCTACCACTCTCTGGTCAGCATCTTCGCGTCATCCCTTAAATCAGTGCATGAGCACCATTCACCGAGTAACAACCTCCCAAAAAAGTCTAAAAAAACCGATTTCAACGAACGACACTCTGGACTCCTTATGTGAGCAATAATCAGTGCGTTTTTTATTTCGATTTATAATTTTAAAAATATTACTCTGTGTCTATTAAAACCCTTACAAGATAATTCACAAACGACTGCGGATCAGGTAAGGCAATTAATATAATATTTTATATTAATTGCATTTATTATATTATTATCTGTGCATGTTTTATATACAATTGTGTTGTATAGTGTATTTGATCTAATTCTCGAAAACACGATCTCAAGAGCCCTCCGAGCACCTGGAAAAGGTAATTGCTTAGTGTTACGATTTAAAATATTTATCGACAGGCGTCGTTTTTATTTTATATCGTAATTTTTGACTTATTACAAAGTGGCGCCCAACAAAAGTTCAGTTAATACACACACGTGTTCCCCCCCTACTACAACCAACAATACAATACACCTACAAACAAACCATAACAGCAATGGCCACAGTGCCGGGCTTACGTTCAATAAAAAAAAAAAAAAGTTCAGTTTATTCAGATAAAAAAACTGAGAATTGATCAAATACATTTTACAAAATTATATTAGCTATATAAGATTTTAATATTTTATTATTAAATTTAAAAATAAATATTTTATGCTAAAAAAAATTATCAATACAACAACTATTAAAGATAAAACTTAGAAAAACAATAATAACTAAAATTAAAATTAAAAGGTTTATAAGCTTACAAAAATTACTTATTTAATAATAAAACATAATTATATAGGTAAGCTAACAAATTTTTTTTTTCTTAAACTTAAAAAAAAAAAAATATATATAGGGTACATTCATAAAATTATTCTATTAAATTAAAGTAACATCTTATTTATAATATATTATATTATATTAATAATAATTTTACAATTGAATTTTTATAGTAAATACCTATATTATTCATTTAAAAAAAAAAGAAAGAAAACTAAGATCCAATTTTCTTTTAGGTAAAACAAAATTTATTTATTAATAACTTAACCTAAAAGCCAATATAAAATAATTTTAACACAACATTTTAAACTATTTAAAAATATATATCTATGTTATTTTTACATATAATACAATATGTCAATATACAGTATACATTAGGTATTATTAGTTATTATAATAAAAAAACAAACTAAAATTTCCCCTTTTCCAGTAAAACGAAAAATTTAATCATTTAATAAATTATAATATATCATTCACACCTTAACATCAACAAAATTTTTTTTTTCGAATAATTTAATTAACTATAATTTAATCACTAAGTAAAAATGTATACCTAGTACGAATATATAATTGTATAACAATTCATACTTGCATTATTAAATCAAAAAAAATATTATAATTATATATTATACATGAATTATTATACAAATATTTATTACGAGATTCTAATAATTAAAACCTTAAAAGAATTAACAAATAAACATAATTACTTAATATAAAATATATATAGATATAATTCATCAGAAGAATTCAAATCATAATCAAACAATACTTATACAAATAACTATTCGTCACATTTTTATCTAATATATAAAATTCTCGTGTCACAGTTTTCGTTGCCATACTCCTCCGAAATGGCTTGACAGATTTTGATGAAATTTTTTGTGCATATTCAGTAGTTATGAGAATCGGCTAACATCTATTTTTCATACCCCTAAGTGATAAGGTTGTCAGAAAAAAATAAAGAAGTGCTCAAACAGGGATTTTTATAATTTACGGTAGAAATAATTGTTTATAAATGGTTGCTAAGGTATTGGTTATATATATAAAAAAAAAAAATAATAGATACAACATACAAAAATACATACACCCAAGCTTGCATCAAATCGAATTATTGAACATTACCTACCAGGGTGGCTGAGTTGCACTTACCGCAGCAAGTTACACCCAAAGGAGTTCAACAATCATAATTTTTTTAAGAGTTGCGATTTTTACGAGCAACCAAATTTGTTATATTAATCCACCGTATTATATCAAAATAAACTTGGTATAACTTTGATACTTTGGAGTTAAGTCATACACTTCCGTACAAACAGCACGGGGTCCGCGATCTACCGCATCTACTACCTGATAATGTACTGCTGCGATTTAAGAATTTTATTCCGGGCAACGGAAAAGATAAAATAAATTTTGAACACCATACACCGAATATTGAATAACGAATTGAACAAAGTTTGAGTCATATTGAGTTGATACATTTAACGGGCGACGAAGTGCACGGGATCAGCTAGTTTTAGTATAAATAAAATCCAAAATAATTAATTAATTTTCATTAACTTTTCAATTAACAAAAATCTAGACAAAATTACCCATAAACATTTTTTTTTATTATTATATTATTTTTCTAATACATTTAATAATAAATTTCACATATGCAAAATTCCGTCTAAACCCCCCATCAGGATAACATTAAATTCCCAGATATCGACTTTACCACTATCTCAACAAGTTGGATACATAAATGCAATAAAGAAAAATTAATTACTGAATTATCTAGAAGACACCTATATCTCGTAATCATGTCCTGTCACCGCTACATAACCTGTACGTTGTTAATATTCGCCGCGTTTCCATCTTCTGTGGCATTAATAGAAATAATATAATGATAACAATAGCATAATATAATATTGTATAGTGTACATAAACCGATAAATCGTGTTTCTTACAATAATCACTATGTCGTGTGATTCTCAGAATTTTATATCCTCCGCAAATCGAAGAGCTTTAAAGTAGCGGCGGCGCAACAGTCGTTCTCCGTAATAGTTGTGCTGTACTAAAAACATTTTAACATCGTTGTGACCCAATTTGATTTGTATCGAAATCCATAACTTGCTTCGAATAAAAGGTGCACGAACCGGAAAATTTAGATTTGTATATTCTAATTTTCTTTGGTCATTATGTAGTATTATTCCCAAATTTACAAATCATAGATTTATTCAAACAATACAAAAAACTTTTAGTTTTGTATTTTTGATCAGTATAACTAAAAAACAAAATTTTAATAAATAATTATCGTACCCATATTATGTTGAAAAATCTAGATACTTTCAGATTTACACAAACAACAAAAATATCGTTGCCATGTACGTGGTTGTTTCAAAAATCTACAATTCATATCTGTGTCGCATAGTTACCACTTGTCAATATTCATTTCTTGTGTTCATTACGGATAAATTTCATTCCTACGTATTTCTGTATTATCTTCTCCGTTAATTGTGCCTATATAATATTATCAAATAAATATGTCATATAGATGTGTATCTATGCCTAACATGGCTGCGATGTGTGAAAATTCCTCAGCCAAATCTACAGATATTGGATGGCGATCAACGCCAAACCTGAAGTTTAACCGTACCAATGATATACAAAGACCGGAACCGTCGAAAAATTGTGATTCCAAGGGTTTTCTGGACGGCAGGTTCTGTGTATCTGAGCCGAACATCCCCATACATCCAAAATTAGCTGGCGAGACTGCTGCAGATATTGGGTGGCGATCAGCGCCAAATCTAAAGTTTCAGCAGGTCACCAATGATATACGAAGACCGGAACCGTCGAAAAATTGTGATTCCAAGGGTTTTCTGGACGGCAGGCTCTGTGTATCTGAGCCAAACATCCCCATAAATCCAAAATTAGCTGGCGAGACAGCTGCAGATATTGGGTGGCGATCAACGCCAAACCTGAAGTTTAACCGTACCAATGATATACGAAGACCGGAACCGTCGAAAAATTGTGATTCCAAGGATTTTCTGGACGGCAGGCTCTGTGTATCTGAGCCGAACATCCTCATATATCCAAAATTAGCTGGCGAGACAGCTGCAGATATTAGGTGGCGATCAACGCCAAACCTGAAGTTTAACCGTACTAATGATTTACGAAGACCGGAACCGTCGAAAAATTGTGATTCCAAGGATTTTCTGGACGGCAGGCTCTGTGTATCTGAGCCGAACATCCCCATACATACCAAATTAGCTGGCGAGACAGCTGCAGATATTGGGTGGCGATCAACGACAAATCTAAAGTTTCAGCAGGTCACCAGCTATGTACGGAAACCGGAAAGTCCGAGGCACACACGTCCTCGTCGTTCATTTTGGCGCCAGACGAAGAAATTTGTCAGGCGGTTCCTTTGTTGTTGTGGTTCTACTGACATGATAGACCAGTAATAGAGTCATTATAGAGTTTAAAAGGTTTTTAAACATCCCCTCCTACCCCACCGTTATCTCACTCATGGTTCGCTGGTACTAGTCTGAAATCGTTTATCGTGTCCTCCATTCTCGTTTGTACCAAGTTAGTGTAAGTTTGCCTCACTTATTCATGCAATGTACCATCGTCGGCTCTTCGCCACCTGTTTTGTTCTGTATTAATTAAATTAATATTATTATGTTACTCATGTTATACTTATTATTATAAAGTATGTACTATATATTAATACCTATCTATTATATCTACCTCATTCGCTTTGCATAAATATATGTAATAATCCTATATGGTCACGCAGGTGGATATTGTATTGTCATGGATGTCATCGATTTTCATGATAGTAAAAAAATTAAAAATTATCTATACTAGAGTGGTTGACAAATGATTTACTTCACCTTCCGTTTAACCACCCCAAAATCGAGCCATGTACGGGTGCGCATAATATAATATGAGCGATATATTATAAGTCCAAGCCTCTCTGTTTCGACTAGTTACGAATTATATTATAGTATTTACCTATTCGCAAACAGCTCGGTGTTATATACCTGCGGATAATGTTATTTGTTCTGCATCGTGATATGGAAATAGCCGAATACACACTGAAATAAACGTGCAACCATGTAGACGTCTCTGCGGCAAACCCCGAGCCGTAAGTTTGAGCTTCAGCGGTAGATAAACATTAATAGGTACTGTTAAAAATCGTGAGTGGTACTTAGAAGACGCGCCAGGTGTTATTCGCACACTCCACACATAGAGTCGGTATATTATACTGTAATACTATATAGGTGATCCGAGTTCTAATGTTGGACTCGATGACGTATAATTGTACACCCCAATTTTTTGTATACAATAATATTTATTAGAATTAATATACATATCATCAGCCTAATTCTCAATATTGTCCTAATTCCAAAATTGCTATTTTGGGATTAAATCCGTTTTCAAATTCAATTCGTAGGTCCACGGTCGATGATTTAACGTTGTCGTCCTGGTGTGACAAATCAACAACGATGATTGGAACATAATTTTGAAAAATATGTTTTGATAATAATGGTTCACAATAATCTCTACGTACTACAGATCAAAAAAAATATCGAAAACGACGCTGGTCGATTCGATCACTGTCAACTAAAAAATCTTAAGTGTTCCCGTATGTAGACTTTCGCGCTGATTTTAAAAATAATACCACCAGCATACTCTACAAAGCTTATACAGACTTTCAAAAATCGTATTTACTTTTAATAGCTATAATAGACTTATACTTAACTTATACTGTCTTATAGAATCGATTTAATAACATAGTTGACCCTTTATAGTTTATATTATTCGTACATTGCTGACAATTCTTTCACTAGATGTGGAATTGCATTGAGTGTATAGGAATTTACTAGGAACAAAAAAAATGTAAGTTATCGAGACTCGACTGTACCAACAAAGAATAAAAAATAAGGATATAAGTAGATACTTATTGAATAAAAAAAAGAAATTTAGTGATAAAATAAATTCCCCAAAAAACTGTTGTCTCTACTCTCTGCAATTTTCTAAACAATTGGTGATATCACAACAAAAACACTTTCAAGCTCCGTGTAAAATAAGGCTAAGTAAAACAAAAAAAGATGGGTATAAGTGGATGTCGCTCTGCTGTACAGTAGCGTACAAGTGGGTCGTCACTGTATAATGGATGGTATTAAATTTGAATTCAATGATATAATATCATTGCACCTATACGAAAAACGATTTTGATCGGAGACGGTTTGTCAGTGTGGATATTTTATATTAAGCCGCGTACACACTTGTAACAATTGCGAGTAACATCCTTTGATGCGGCCAAATTTACCGACAATTGGTGGAACGGTGTTACGGCGTAACAGAAAATGTTACAAGTGTGTACGCGGCTTTATATTTATATGATTGCGGTAAGTTGAATTAATATCATATAATTACAACAAAATAACTTAAATTGTTATTCTTTGTTATTTAATTATTGGATATTTTAAGTTACAAAATATCCTACCTACGTTGATAAATTATGTTAAAAATCGAACTTTAAATGCTTATAAAAAAAATTATGCCTTTGTATTTTTAATATTTGTCAACTACTATTGTAACAATATATCAGGAGACTTGTACCTACTACATTTTTGTCCCAACAAATAACATTTTATTGACATTTAAAAAAAAAAACTAAAAATATTGAAAATGTCCGTAAACATCTCAATGTATGAACAATTTTCATGTTTATTTGTTTTAAGTTACACCAAAACCGATTTTGCTTAAAAATTAAAGTTTGACCTTAATTTTTATGTTGGTTTTCCCGGCGCTTTTTAAAACTATTGGGAATTTTAATATTTGACCTCCCAATGCACCAACAATATTCACTTTCCCATCGATCAAGATACTGAAGTTTAAAATCGAACATACTTCAATATATTATGCAATTTGCTATTTGTATGTATGCGGGTCATGTAAATGTATGCGTAGTAACTAGGAAGTGGTCATTAGTGGAGGGTCTGTGTATAAAATAAATAGTGGAGCGCACCCGCACATGTCATTATACTCATTAGCGCAGCATTTTACACACTAATACTTTTAAAAAAAATTTAAAATTTAAAATGTCCGTAAACAGTTCAAAACGAGGCAAAATATTTTGAAAACTTTATCAAGTATACTAGGGATTGGTAAAATAAATATATGGTAAAAATCTTAAGTATCTTACGGTAATTCGTTTTTGAATTACAATAAGACTAGAAAATATTTACTTAAAAATTCAGTGAATGTACAATGTTGTAAAAATTTGAACTTCAAATGCAGCTCATAGAATTTAATTCGACTTTCATATGAACATTTTTTTTTTTTTTTTGGTAAGGTAGACAAACTTATTAGTAATTTTATACCTATTATATTTTAAAATCTTAGATTTAAAAAGAAAATTTTTAAAGGATTTCTAACAAAATAATTTACACAATTTCTTGATTTTTACGTATTTTATCAAGATTTAAACTTTAAATGTTTATAAAAATAATTTTGTCTGGATTTTAATATTTTTCAAATGTCATTGTAACAATATATTAGGAGCCTTGTATTCAATTGTCAAGCTTTTTTACCCTACAAATAAAATTTTATCAATATCCATAGAAAAAAAAAAGAGTAGAATTGGAAACTGAAAATATCCGTTAAGTTCAAATAACATTTGTCATTTGTTTTAGAGTTCCACCAAAATTAAAATCAATTTTTTCGAAAACCGATTTTGCGTATACATTCCCCTTTTTTCCTTAATTTTTATGATGTTTTTTCCGGTTGGATTAATGCTAAGTAAATTGAAGTACATTAATTTTGTTTCAATAATTTATTTACTTAGCGAGAATTTATATAAGTTATACGAACCAGTACACGAAATAATGTAAACAAAATAAACAAAAGGCATTAGAAGTTCATTATAATTTAAAAAATATCATAATGGTCATTTCTATGAATAATAATTTCTATTTCTTGCCAAGTGCCCAAGTAAATAAATTATTGAAACATAATAACTGTACTTTAATTCAATTTACTTAGCATTTATTTATCATATCACATCTTTATTATAGTGCTTAAAAATCTGTTTTTTTTTTATTACTTAGCTGTTTTTTACACCGAGTTCGATGAAGTGTTTTTGTTCTTGTTGTGACTTGTGATCTCTATAGTATATTGTTCTATGCTAAGGCCTAAGATACTTCTCCACAGATATTAAGATAGTATATATTTTTATTTTAGATTCTGAGTGGAACGATGAATGTATTGATTTTACAATGGTGTGTTTTTTTTTTGTTTTTTTTTTTTTTGTGTCTGTGTACACGATAAGTAGTCGAAATAATGCTTCAAATTTCAACTTCATTATCTTGTTCGATGGGAAAGTGTTAATTGTTGGTGCTTGGGGAGGTCAAAGTTTAAAATTCAAGGTAATTTTCAAAAGCGCCAAAAAAAACAAAAGAAAAATTACGGTAAAACGGGAATTTTTACGCATTTTTTCAAACTCTTTCAACTCACCTTAGTGATTCAACTCTTCAAATCAAACAACTCATGAACTACACACCTCTAATATATTGTCAGTACGAATGTCATATCTCTGTACACACCAGTACACCACACACCTTACTAATGTAAAATGTTAAATTAGTTACCTATCAATACCTACTGCTGCTACTTTCGATATCATCATTGGAAACATAGGCGTGCGCAGGGGGTATGCAGAGTATGCAGCTGCATACCCTGAAGCTCTTTGAGGGGCAAAAATCGTTTTTGGGAAAAAAACTTTTGTGAGCAAGAAAAACAATTACTAATTTTAGTGCGACCTAGGAGTGTTCATATTATTATGTCGAAACTCGAAACCCGTTCGTCCTCCGTCGATGTGCTCGCCTGCGCATTGATTCCCCTTATACATTTACTAAGCAATCATTTTAAATGCAATAAAGATGAATTGGTAGCTGAAATAAATTTGTTACAAAACCATGAAATAATAACAAAACAAATTGAAAGCAACTTGGGCGCTAAAATGCTTCATATTTGGCTTCAATGGTTAAAAAATTATGATAAACAAAATATTTTTGGACAATTTACTAACATTTTAAAGAAGTGAAGTTCGCAGTTATACCGGTCACAAGCTGTACATGTGAACGATAATTTTCAAAATTAACTTTGGTAAAATCTAAGTTAAGAAGTACTATGCTTCAAGAAAGACTAAATGCATTAATGCTTATAACGGTAGAACAAGAAATGGCTATTAACTTAAATCCCGACGATATAATTGATCATTTCAAAAATTCTACACAACGCAGAATGGTGTTATTATAAAATATATTATTTATTAATATGATAATGTTTTTTTTGTTTGTTTTTTAATTGTACAAGTTGTATGACAAAACTATTTTAAGTTTTATTACTTTTATTTTTATTTTTATTTGAGTTTTAAGTAAATTTTTTTGAATTAAACAGTAAAACATTTGAATATTTGTGTATTGCGTATATATTTTATCAGAATTTTACATGCTTAAAATATCTTTCAGGGGGTGCCTGTGGTAATCCAGTGCTTAATTTGGGGGGAGGCAAATGTACAAAATTGGCTAAACACAGTGTAAACAGTGGGGAACTAATGTAATTAGGGGGGGGATATTGCCCCTCCCCCCTCCATCATGGATCCGCCACTGCTTCTGCATACCCTGAACAAGAGGGCTGTGCACGCCTATGATTGGAAATACTGTTTTCAGATATTAAGAAAATTATTTTTAAATATTAATAAATGAATAGAGATCTAACCTTGAAAATGATATCAATTTTGACGTGGATCCATCGCAATACAATGGATGTCAACGTATTTAATGTGAGAAGGTACGAAAATAAAACTGGCGGAGCTTACATTGGACCTTTTTATTACAAGCGGATCACTGCGGCTAGTTCCACGCTCCGCGCGCGCATGCGTGCACCAAAACTACTATCAACATCATATCTTATCAATTATTAAGACAAGTGATAATCACTTGTCCAAAAACGGATAAGAGTGGATACTTCATAGAGTAATATATTTAATATTTATTATACGTTCATGGCATAGATATATAAAAATATAAGTATATTTATATACCTACGGTTCATGGATACAAGTATACAACGTTTGCCCTGGAGGTGTCGAGAAATATTACAATATTGTTATATATAAAGATATACTATAAACTATAAACTATAAAGTATAAACAAGTATATTATACTTAATCGTCAATGATTACAGTGGCGCAAACATTAATGGTCATTACCAATACTTCGATCAATATGTAAGCAGTAAAAAAAAGTTTTAAGGGGATCTATCCCCCCTCCTCTAATTATGCCCCTGAATGGTTAATATAGTCATACTAAATAGTAAATATAATATGTGACCAACTTGAGGTAGAGTAAGTATGTTGTATGTATATAAGTATATTTAAGTATATATAAACTACAGGGGGGATAGGGGCACAGCCCCCCCAGACATATTTTTTTATAAATATAAATATTATATATTAAATAACAAATAAACAAAATCTAAACTTCTTTTCACATTGTCGCTTTATATATTAAATCATCAATAATTAATTTATCACATTGATTACCTATACCTACTATTATGACAACATTTTTGAATTAAGAATAAAGTATAATATTTTATTATAATTGGATTTCTATGGTAAAAAATTGTTGCCCCCCCCCCAGATCTCTACTCTGGATCCATGCCTGATATAGTGATATACTATAAAGTATAAATAAGTATATAAGTCAAAACTCAGTCGTAAATGGTTACCTAATATAGTTTTACCAAATGTACACAGACTGTACAGAATTCTATTTATAAAATATTAAATTATAACAAAATTTCCAGCCATGAGTAGCTATTAACAAATAACTAGAACATTAAAGATTAAAGTTCAACTTATTTTATGGATTGTCCAATACTTTTATATTTGAAAGATATTATAGATAGATAGATATTATTAGGTTATTCATCACACAATTCACACAAAATACGAATATAATGTCATCCCATACGATATAATATAATATAATATCATCCCATTCTTGATTCCTTGTGCAGTTGTGCGTACAATCAGTGTTTATTACAGTCTTATAAAAATGTCGGAAATATTATTGAATAAACGTAAACGAAATTATGTCATTATGAATCAAGTAATGACGATGAAGAAAAGGAGAAAATATGCTCTTTATGTAATTGTATGTTTAGCAATATCGGCAATAGGAATAAACACACTCAAAAAGCCCACGGTGTGGACAATAGAAGTAATTTGGTGAATTGTCCTTTATGTGAAGAAAATTTTAAAACGCTCACAAATGTATGTGAACACATTTCCAAAGAACATAATATACCATTATTAAAAGAAACTGCAGCGTTTGACTCTCTCCATGGTATTTATATTAATTTTGTAATTAGTTATTAATATAAAGGGTGGTTTTTAAATTTTAAGCATGCTCACCACATTTCAAACCAAAAATGTTTGCTTAAGGAAAATAAAACAAACCCCATTGCAAGTATATACTATAAAACAATGTCTGTCTGTCTGTGTTCTCTCGTTGGTTTTTTACGATATTCTAATTTTTAAGTGAGTTATCAGTATGTAAAATATTAATGTTTGAAAATGCTTATAACTCACTTAAAAATTAAAATATCGTAAAAAACAAACGAGAGAACACAGATAATGTTGTTACGTAAAAGTTTGATAATAGGTCAATTCACTCTAAAATCAAAAATGACAGCACCCTATTGAAACTAGCGAACGAAAATTTGCTATGTCGTACGTGTGTAAGACGGAGACAACACATGCGGTAGCGACCATAGACATAATATATTATGTCTATGGTAGCGACGTCTTCTTAAGGAACTTGAAAATTAAATATATGTAATATTATAATATAATATAGGTACACTATATAGGTGTGTAAGCTCCCTTCAATTTTTTATGATATTATAATATGATTTTTTGTGTAACTTAAATGTATTTTTCAATATAATTTTAACATATTTATAGGTACTTCAATTTTGATGTATTTTCATTCATTTTTTTCGGGACTTTTTTATCCAATTACCGAGCGGAAGGTACCCACTACTCACTAGCTCACCTTTTAAAAAAAAAAATTATTAACTGTTAAAAGATAATATGAACAGTATATAATATATGATACATAAATAACACAAATTACCAGAATATTCATATTTACATCCATGTTGTGATAGGTACCTCAAATAATAACTCAGATTATTCAGACGATGTGCCTATGTAGGTATGTCACAAGAATCATTATAAATATTTTAAAATTCATTAAGTTGGTTTATTGCGTGTATGTGTGTGTGTAAGAAATTGTTTTTGATTGTATTCAAACAAATTTTTCCCAATTTATTCATACTGCTAAAATTAGTAGTTACACAATACTAAATACACAGTCAAAACACTGTATGAAAACCAATTAGAAGATTTTATACATATTTACTTGTGAATCAGACATAGAAATAAAATAAATAAATATAGACAACATTAATAAATTTGCTTAAAATTGTAGTTTTAACTAAACCTCTAAAATATTAACTAGGTAGCAATAATTAATACTTTGATTTAAAATTTTAATTTAATGGAAAAATAGAAAAATAATATTATCTTATTATGCTCAAAATATTTATTTATTATATTTACATAATATAGTTACTTTTGGTTTTTGGTAATATATGTTTATAATTGCTATTTAGTAATTCAATTTATGGGGTGAAGGGACTTCGCCTAATTTGTTTAAAATGTTTAGGTGTACGTGGTGCGTTATTTAATAATTTATCTAATCCACCCAAGAATTTTTAAACTACTTTGGAGCAACTGAAGAGCATCTGAGCATAACAGATTCAAATTTATGTTCTTTATTTTATATTCACCAAAAAGTGACTTTGGGCCATGGTACCACCCATGGCAAATAATATTTTCAACTATGCAAACGAATAAATCTAACTATAGGTAACGTAATCTGATCGATCTATGGTACTTGTATATTAGGTATATTAATGCATTTGCACATTATATTTATTATAATGCAAATTGTTTGTAATTATTAAAATCATAAAATAAGTATAATAATAGGAATTAGAATGTTAACCTCTTCACATCTTCGATCACTCAAATTTGGATTTTATTAGTTAGATGGTAAAAATTAGACAATAAAAATACTAAATACAGTTATAGTGTGAGATAAAGTATTTATTTTTATTAATAAAACTTTACAATGTACAATAAATTTATACATACACATTTACATATATAAACTATATTATACAAAAACATATTATACAGATTCTTATGTCCAAACAGTGTGTCTCTCAGCTCTATCGCTACATGATGTAGTCTACCTGTTGGAATATAATCAAATAACTCATTTAAATTGTATCCTTAGAGTTTGCATGTGTATGTCCTTAGTCTACCATGTGATATTATTTTAATAATTATTATAATTTTAAAACATTTTATTTTACATTACAAATATATCTCAAAATAAATTATAAAACATAATACAATAAAAATTCAAAAATTATTTTTTTAAATTAGAAATTATTTGTTTCTGAGCAATTTTAGAAACAGCATTAAAATTTATTTTTATATGAATACGCCAAAACGGAGATCGTCCCCAAACATAAGCTGGAAAGTTAGGACTTTCAATACCATGAAATATTCTAGCTATAGCCCGAGCAGTAAACTTACAATCAATGTAACTATTGAATATGCGGTTAACATCAGATGCAATTCTGGTTTCATCTGTTTCATTTAAAACTATTTCTTCCTGAAATAATAATATTTAATTAAAGTAAATTAATGCATTTAGTTACAAGATTAAATTACATACATGTGGTTTTTGAATAAGCATTGATAAATTGTCAACGGTAAAATATTCCCTCACAGAATTCTTTAATTTTTCACATAATTCTATATTGATCTCATCACAACACTCAATAGAAGTAGATGTTGAAGATCTAGATAAAAATAAATCCATGAAGATCACAAATAATTAAAAGTAACAGATTAATATCTACTATACGTACCTCATAAATGTATCAAAACAATTTTGTAATTCAGAGAGTGCTTTAGTTTCTTGTTGTTGTGATATACTACATAAATTGCAAAGAGTTGAATCTAACTGTTCTGAATCCATATTGCCAGGGGCTAATACTCTAAAGCCTAGATTAGAAAATTCAACTGCCATTCCACTTTTATGAAATTTACCATTGGCTACAAAAATAAATAAAATCGCCAATACATTAAATATTTTGTAATATAATTGTATAAAACAAATTTCAAACACCAGGTGTATAACTTTTGCAGGGGCAAAAGATAAATCTAGATCCATTAAGAGGGAAGGGGATCATATATGTGATTTAACACTTTAATTAGGTACATAAGACCAGTAGTTCCGAGCCCAACTAACAGCTGTTGTTAAAACAAGACCTGTAACCGAGTGAGTGGTTTTAGCTACTATAGGTCTACTATGCCTAGCAATAGATAATAGTTACGGATAGATGGTACCTTGTGTAAAATTTGTTTATTTGACAATAATACTTTTTATAAAGTTTAGTGTCATTGCATCAGACAAATGAAAAACTTACTGTTTGACCATTCCAAGTTTTTTAGTTCTTTTTTAACAATACCACTGTCCCATCCTATAGCAGAAGCTACTTTAAAAATTGAAAACTCAAGTTGATTTGATGGTTTTTCAGAACTTCCTTTCAAAGCATAAGCAACAGCAAGAGGTGGGCACTAAAAATATTTATGTAATTATTTTAATATTAATATGTTATGGTAGGTATTGTTAATGAAAATTTTACTTACAGTTTTTGATAGTTGTTTCAAAAATAGTGGTCCTTTATAACTTGTTATTTTACACCGAATATAAGATAATGGCAAATTTTTCACCAATTTCTTAGTATTTAATTCAAGGTAACATAATAGTGTTTGAATATTTTCTTGTTTCATATCTAAAATGGAAACAGTATCTTCTACTTCAAAGACCACTTCATGTTTAGTACATTCTTTTTCTTTACATTTACACTCAACAAATACTCTTTCAAGTAATTTTCGAATGGATGCACGGTCAACAGAATTTGAGTATATATGTCGACTTAATTCAGCAATATCATTCCCCTAAAATAACATTAATATTTTATGAAACTATAAATACATAGCTTAACTAAATAGAAATTGTACTTCAGATTCCAAAAATAGGTGACAATGTGCCACATTTCCATCACGCCCAGCACGACCAATTTCTTGCACATAACTTTCTAAACTTTTAGCCATGTTATAATGTATAATACCCTGCAGATCAGCCTTGTTTATTCCCATGCCAAAAGCAACAGTAGCCACAACAATTTTAAGTTGACCTGCATAGTAATATTAATTATAATTTGTTTACAAGTTACTACCTAATTTGTATTACCATCCATAAAATACTTTTGTGTACGTTTCCTCTTGGCTGCAGTTAATCCTGCATGATATGGCTCAGCAATTTGTGACATTTGACCCCGTTTACCATTCGAAGTATGTTGTGACTAATTAAGACATAAAGACAGTTTCCTTTAAATAAACAATAAAAAATTATAAATGTCTATGTAAAATATCACCTGAAAAGTAGTTCTAATGAGTGAAGCGATTCGTTCACATTCTTCTCGCCTAATACAATAAACAATTATTGAGCTACAATGTTTAAACCGATCCCCATTCAATAAGTTGATTAAGGCTTTATCACGGTCTTTATCTCTTGACACACTCAACATGAGATTATCTGGTAAAGGAGTATCTTTAATAATTGAATTTGGATCATCATCTAACATCAATTCACTAGCAATACTTGAAACAGTTGAAATAGTTGCGGTAGCAGTTAAACCCAAAAACGTCTTAACGCCAAATTTTTCTCTTAAAACCTATAATAGAAAAGTTAGTAATAACTCTTAAAGTTTAAATTATATTGTATATCTATAGTACTTGACAAATCATGAGATATGATGGTCTAAAATTATGAGACCATTGAGAAATACAGTGGGCCTCATCTAAACACACAAATGCAATAGGAGGAAGTTTTGATAACCAATCTGTATTAAAACCAGAAACAACAGCTTCAGGTGATAGTAAAAGTATTGATAACTCTCCACTAGTTAGTTTTTCCATAATAATGTCCCGTTCTTTTGGTGTTTGATTATTATGCAAACATGCTATATTTACTGCGCTTATTCCATCAACCTTAAACAAGTTTTTACATTTTTAAAAATTCTTAATTTAAAATGTCTTTGATTAAAAATTACTTGATCTTCCATCAATGATATGAGTGGAGAAATCACTAATGTGATGCATTTAGATTTTTTACTAAACATATATGCTGGTAATTGGTAACACAAAGATTTTCCAGAACCTGTTGATAATGTGACTAGAGTTGAAAGACCAGAAAGAATTCTCATTATTGCTTTTTCTTGACCCGGACGGAATTTGGTGTGACCAAACAATTTCAAAGCTTTGAATACTTCATCTGGAGTATCTGATATTATTTAAAAGAACAACATTATAATATGAAAAGAACAGAGGTCTATATAATATATATATATAAATACCAATAATAGAATTATCTTTAAGTTGATATACAGGAGAAATATTTTCTGACTTAGAGATATCTTCTAATATTGGAGGATACTCTATTGGATAGCTCTAAAAAAATATATACTATTATTAGTAAACAAAATTTAAATTTATATGTCATTTTAAATAATTCAGGTACTTGATCTTTTGATTCCCGAGCCCATTTCTTACAATGAGCTTTATCTTTCTTTTCAAGAGCTAATAGTTCAGCTTCTTCAAGAGTAAGATATGGACTGTCCTCTTCACCAATGTCTTCCAAAGGAACTAATTCATTGCCTATAAAAAATAATAATAATAATAGGTAATAATTAATAATTAAATTATATACTAAACATAATATATATTACCTTAAACTAATATCAACACTTACTTTTATTACAATGCTTAGAATAATGCCCAATATCACCACATTTAAAACATTTTAATAATGTTGTCCGATTTGTGGCTGAAAAATCTCCACCTAGTTCCTGCTTTCTATTTTTCCACTGTTTTTTCTTGTAAGTAGTAGTTTTAACTGATCGTTTGCCACGACTATATATTTTTCTTTTCATATCTAATTTTACAAAGTTTTCACTAGCTTTACCACTAGAAATTTTTGATTCTAACATTACTTTTTTTCTATGGTCTTTAGTAGATAACTGAACACTGTCATGATCATGAGTTTTTAATATTTTTGACTGTATTGCACATTCTTCAAATTCTTCATTAGAATTGTAACGTTTTTTGGAGCTTCTTGAAATTTCATTATCGTCTACTATAGTTTCCTGATTAATGCTATTTTGACTATCACTTAATTCTTGAGCTTTAATTCTTTGAGATGAATATAGTGGAATATCTTGTGTTTCGTTATCACTTTCATAGACAACATCTGTATCACTTTCAATTTCTTTTTTTAAATCGGGCCGAATAATCTTTGAATTAGTTATTTTAGAATTACTTTCATTACATCTTTCCAACCAACCTTCATCTAATTTTCGATTTACTGTCATCATTTTTGGAGATGCTTCAAAACTATTACTTAATTTTTGCAGTAAGCTTAGGGGTTGTGGTGTATAACTTGAAATATTAGAAATTTGAATTGTACTGTTTATTACTACATTAGAATCTGCAGCAATTACAGATAAATTAGAATCGTCATGAAATGCGCTGTCCTCTTGTATGTTAGAATCATTAGATGTGATGTTGGTGATACATTCCGATACATTTTGAGAACAATCAAGTTCACTAGTTTTCTTTTTTACAATACTTTTTCGAGGATTTCTTTTCTTAAAATCGCAACCATCAAATAATTTCTTTGAAAATTGTACAGATATGTTATTTTCAATGGGCTTAACCATTGTTGGTATTTCAGTCTTAGGCTTATTATTCAAGTGTTTACCCCAAACCGATGGCTTATTAGTATCAACAGATGGGTCATCATTAATCGGTTTGTTTGATTCTGTCTGATCATTAATATAGCTGAGAAATAATGTTTCATCAACTGTGGAATCATTTGCATCATCTACTTCACCAATCAGAGTTTTTTCGAGTAAAGAAGTTTTGATTTTCCAGTACATTTTGTATGCATATCGCACTTTTTGTTCAGCCAACTTAATATCATCCTAAAATGAAAGAATTTTTTTTTGAATTACAACAAAATTTACATTGCAATACTTATATAATTATTTATAACATTTGTATAACTTAACTGTTGTAAATACCTTTTTAGGATTGCGACTGTTGGTCTTGATAAACTCATTTTCCCATTTCTTTACAATAAACTTGTACTTTAAATAGGGATCGCTAATTTCCATTCTTGAAAAATGTAGGCAGTGGTTATATTCAAGTCCGACTATAAAGTATTCGTTTTAACGTCCGACTCGAAATTATTTGTTTTCACGTCCTGCCTTGTGGTTATCGAATTATTGATAAGAAAAATATTGATAAAGTATTGAAAATCCCGCGTAATTTATAATATAGGCTTCAAACATTTTAATCCTAGATTACAGATAACAAAACTCATAATTTTATATTAATTTTTAAATATAGTACAAAATTAATAATTTAAGTTATAATACGTCGTCAGTGTCGTATTTTAGATTCTGAGTGGAACGATGAATGTATTGATTTTACAATGATGTGTGTTTTTTTTCTTTTTGTGTCTGTCATCACCTTTTAGGACGGTAAAAGTGCTTGGATTTTCTTCAACAGTATCTTTTCTGATAGGAAAGTGAATATAGTTGGTACTTTGGGGGTCAAAAATAAAAATATTACAGTAGTTTTCAAAAGCGCCGTAAAAAACAAAAGAAAAATGAAGGAAAAACGGGAATTCTTACCCAAAATCTGTTTTCGAGAAAATCGATTTTGGTTTTTGGTGTAACTTTAAAACAAATGACCGTAGATAAGTGAAATTTTCACTGGTTGTTTATATTTGCATTTTCTATACACGATAACATTTTCAAAATATTTTGATTTATTTTGAACTGTTTAGGGCCATTTTCAGTTTCTAATTTTATTAATTTTTTTTTT
Organism: Macrosiphum euphorbiae; assembly: GCA_949089665.1. Lineage (NCBI taxonomy): Eukaryota > Metazoa > Arthropoda > Insecta > Hemiptera > Aphididae > Macrosiphum > Macrosiphum euphorbiae. The sequence continues at coordinate 42,898,663 of CARXXK010000004.1, read as the reverse complement.
ATGAATATCAATAAAAATTTATTAGTTGGTTAAAAAAGCTTGAAAATTTAATAGATGGCTTCTAGTATATTGTTTCAAAGGCAGATGAAAAATATTAAAAATCTTTAGTCACAGTTATTTTTTATAAGCATTTAAAGTCCAAAAATTGACAAAATATGGAAAAATCACGAAAATTTTCAAATTATTTTGAGTTAAGAATTCATAAAAAATTTTCTTTTTAAATCGAAGATTTTACAATGTGATACAAGATTCCTTATAAGATTATCTACCTTTATCGAGAAATAAATGTCTATAAGAAAGTCAAATTAAATTTTTATGAGCGTTTGAAATTAAAATTCTTACAATATTGGATATTCACTCGATTTCTCTGTAGCGATTTCTTTATTTCGTTGTAATTCAAAAACGAATAACTGTAGATATATGAAAATTTCACTGAATGTTTATATTAGCATTTCCTAATTTCCTATACACCATACAATTTTGACTCTTTTTGAGCTGTTTACGGACATTTTCAGTTTACAATTATTTTAGTTTTTTTTTCTATAAATATCAATAAAGTTTTATCGGTTGGGCCAAAAAGTGCAAAAATTTAATACAAGGCTCCTGATATATTGTTACAATACCTATCAGTTAAAAAATATTAAAAATACATTGGCACAATAAATGATCGAATTATGACAAAATTTATCAAATTTAAAATTGAATAATTATTTATTAGTTAAAAATGTATAAAATGTTCAATTTTTATATCTAAGGATTGAAAATTTAAAAAAAGATTCCACGTAAGTAGTTTATTCTGTTACCAAAAAATCTAAAATCTACATTAGCACAGTTTATTTTTATAGTCATTTTAAGTTCAAATTTGGACGAAATTACATATTAAAAACCTAGAATAGGTAACTATTTTAGTTATTTTGTTGTGGTTGTATAATATTATTCGTGGGAACTTGAAACTTCTAAAGTACACATTATATGTATATCTATGATAGTATCAGGGTTTGTTGTTGATGTATAACGCGTTTCTAAGTACCTAATGGATATTGTGATATGATTAATTTGGAATTTATTCTAGGTACCTACCTATTATAGGTCAATTTTTTTTAATAATATAGATAAGTATATAATAATATGTCTTAAATCTAGACTGACATACCCTCTCCGCTCAGAATCGTTTTTCTTATACAATGAATGATATTATATCATATATTAATTTTTCTGGGATATCCTATCGGCTTGTTTTTGTAATACATTCAAAACTATAATTGTTCATTGCTATTATCTTAATAACGTGGAAAATAACACGTTAGTGCGTTACTTCGTAGTTACTTTTGAAAAGTAATTTTGTTACAATTGCATTACTTTAAGTAAAATGTAATGAAATTAGTTCAAATTATTGCTGCGTTACTGAAAAAGTAATTGCATTACAGTAATTTGTAATTTGAGTTACGTTACTACCCAAGATTACAGATAAGTTACCTTATCTCACGGACTAAGATAAAATTATAATTATTTTTCTTAGTCCGCAATGTTGGGTAGTAACGTAACTCAAATTACAAATGGTACCTACCATTACGGAATTACTGTAATGGTTAATGGTGGAATAATGAAGCTTATAACTAGGGTTCGGGACTTATTGCACACTTATCGTAGGAAATATGCATGCACATATGCACTTAAAATAAAAACAATATGCAATTGAATATTTTTTTAAATAAAATTAAAAAATTTGATTTATTCATTCAAATTTAGACATTTTTTTGTAATAAGTTATTTTTTGACAACAATAAAACTATCAACATTATATTACTGAAGTGTATGTTCGATTCCATTTTCTTCGCCTTCTACAATGAAAAAAGGTTGGGTTTTTCTTTAATATATTAAATTATTATTAAATATAAAAACGATGAATTGTTTACATGTAAAGTTTGACTGTACAATAAAATTAGACATTGAAACAGAGATATTGAACAACGCATGAAAGTAAAAAAAAATAAAGTTAACCTTTAAAATAAATATACTTAACTGCGTAAATATGCTATAAATAACAATTAAACTGCCAAAATTTGTATACAAATATGCATTTTGCTCAGAAAACTGCAAAAATTGCAAAAATATGCAATTAAAATTTTTGTATTTCAATCCGTTATGATTTAAAAGTTAAAAGAAATTTAAATCTTACTTAGACTATTCTGCAGTCATTATTAAGCAATATGCAAATGCAACAAGTCCCGAACGCTACTTATAACATACCGATTTAATATTAAAGACATACACGTGTAGGTCAGCAACAAGTCAGGAAATTTAGGTCGACTCATAATAAAATCAGTTTAAATTAAGAACGGCTCAACTCGTATCGTGTAAACGTAGTATATAGGTATGTCCATGATATTACTTCTTTAATTAATTTCTAACTTTTAATTTAATATAATATACGCCCTCTGGTTGTTCGCCTATCTTTTCGGGTACTGACGACTAAACCGCGAACTGCTTCACCATCTTCTAACCTGTCACGTTATTGACTTATCGACTAGATATATAAAGGCGCCCGAACAACCAACTAAATGTCCCGACGGACACTGCAGTTGCCACTAGGCACAATACCCAATTTAATAATGACAAGTCCAGTCGGACGTGTGTAAATAAAAATAAATTCAAGTTGGATGTGAAAAAATTGTCACCGCGAAAAATGTAATTACTTTAAAGGAATACCGAGTCTTAATTCATGACTTATAAATTTACTTTTTACTATTTAGTATTATATTAAATAATAAATATAATGTTTAGTTGTCAGTCGTCATTAGTCCAGTGGCGTCATTTGGGGGGGGGCAGGCGGGGGCAATTGCCCCACCCTTGATTTTTTGTGGGCCGGTTAAATTTTTAGTACGATAGGGGCACAGGGCCGCTGGAATGGTGGCTTCGCTCATAGTAGAGCTATATAAAAATATTTATAGAGTCTTACTCATAGTGGACCACTCGCCCTAAACTCATAATCGTAGAACGCTACATTTTTAAGCAATTTAGAAACATATTTAAGTTATTAAGTTATGAAATTGTAAACATTTTAAATGAGTTATGATTTGAAAATATGATTAAAATAATTACTTACCAATGTAACTAGGGACTTTTTTTGTTTTTTACTTGGCATTATTGCATGTATAATATAAACAAAAGATTAATTTTCAATGCATAACTTCATTCTTCTATACAACGCTTATTATATTTTTTTACACAATATTTATTAGCATGGTTATTATGTAATTACTAATTAATATTAATTATTTATTTTATAGATTTATGAGTGAACTTAACAAACGTTTTAATAACACTAACAACAATTTTATTTTAACCTGTACTATATTTATTTCTTCGGATCCTGATTACTTTAACTTCAAAAGTCCCTATCTTCAAGGTTTTTTGGATCACTATAATTACTTCAAAATTAATCCTTTATTCCTAGAGTCTGAATTTCTTATTGCCAAAAACCTACTTTCTAAAAACAAAAATAATACCCTTGAAGATGGAGTTCATGATCTTTTTTCCATATCTAAAAAATTGTTGGAAATTCCAAACTTTTCCAGAGACCCTAAAAATTATTTCTATTTTAATGACACTACCTGTATCAACTGCTTCTAACGAACGCTTTTTTTCGTCATTAAAACGTATAAAAACATGCTTAAGACTAACAATGACTGATGAGCGCTTGAGCGATTTGCTAGTGATTGCTGTTGAAGGTGATGTAGCTGCAAAAGTTGATCTTCAGGAAGCTATTGATTTATTTGCAGACATGAAATCTCGTAGATATTTTTTAAAATCTTAAACTTATATTAATTTTTGCTATTTTATTTAAATTTAATTATTATATCATATTATGAACTAGTATATTATTTTTAGCTGTATTATTTATTTTTCTTCTTGCTTAATAGATATAGCATTAGTTAAAAAAAATATTTGTTTTGTTATTCTTTTTTCGAGCTCTAGAGGTAGCTGCAATACACATATTATTTTAACTAAATAATCAAAGGGCCCGGTAAAAATGTTGCCCCACCCTAAGAAAAACTGAAATGACGCCCCTGCATTAGTCGCTTTGTCAGTTTTTTGAGTTTTAAAAAGCACAGTATTGTTCTATGCCCGTCTATGGTATGACCAACACTGGCAACACTGCCACTATTTCAAAATTAGAATATCGTACGGGGACCTTAAAATTATCGTATTTTCAGTAAAAAGATCGTATAATCATAATTTTCCACTACACCATATTAAAATATTATAAAATATTTATTTTGTCATGTAAATAACCACCAAGATAATAATAATAATAATAATAACAACCTATTATAATAGGTCAATCAGTGGCGTCCGCAGGGGGGGGGGCTAACGGGCTGAAGCCCCCCCATTGCCCATATTATTATTACTTTAAAAAAAAAATATTAATAAGCACCTATAACCCTCCATAAATACGTCACTGTAACCTAGCTATTGTTACCAAACAATTTAAATAAGTTTTCATTTTTTTTCTCCAATTAGGTACTTTTAAAAGCACTGAGCAGATTTAATTTCGACCTCCTAAAAGTACCAACTAGATCTAATTTGCTTCCAAAAACATACACTGGGCATCGAAGCTTATGATAAGAGCATTTTTTCTACCGGAAAAGTTGAAAAGTTACAAACATTTTAAAATACCTCAAATAAACGTCTGAAATTATTAGACTGGACCAAATAAAAATAAATTTGTAACTAATTTTCAAGCCCCCCCCCCCATTGAAAAATCCTGCGGACGCCACTGGGTCAATGGTAAAATGTAATCGTGTCAAGAGTGTCCCTTGAGGTTTTACCCATTGCGATATCTCCTGAAATAATGGATATATGATATGGATATTTAATATTTATGATTTGCTAATTTGATAATATTTTCACAATAAGTCGATTCACCGTAATTTTTAAACTAACGATGCTAAACGTGATCTGCTGAGTTAGTAACTTAGTGTGTTAGTGTGTTACATTTTTGACTTCTGTGTTTCACGTCCTCTTAAATCGTGGTCATAGAGGCATCGTTCCCGATGTTTCGGAATTCGGTAAAATCATAGTAAAATTTAAATGCCCGCCACATCGGCCAGAAGTACCACCAATTGATAACCATTCTAACTTATCAGTTATCACTACAATGGTAATAATTGTTATCAAATAAATAACAAGTTGTTGAAAATGTTTAAAATTATTACCAGACAAGTCTACAAATTCGCCAGATCAAACCGGTGTGCAATACCACAGAACAATATGCCGTAAAGATTATCATGATTCTGATTCGTGAGTTTTGACAGGGTTGGTGTACACTTGGATAATATATACGTATATTTATATATTATGTATATATATCTATGGGTGTACACAGATGGAAAACACTATAATAATATAAGAGTCGCTATAATGCTATAAGTCCGTGATATTATATTATTATCTTCATTTATCATATTATGTGATAACACTGGTGCCGTAATCTATACACAGCGTATAAATTATTAATGTATAATAATTAATAATAAATAAATATATTTAAATATTTTTTTATCAATACCTATGTTTCGCATTTTTAGACTTTAGATAAATCTTCCAGTATCGTGTTTTTCAGTACTCAGTGCTCACTAGTCTCCACGAATTAAAATGCTAAAATATGCCTATTGTCACTGTATCAATATCATAATTATTCACCGCCATTTAATATTTACAAAATACTAATGACAGTCATGGTGAATTCGATTAACTTAATTGATTTCAATAACCTACGACCTACTCGTATCTCGTGCAATTATTTTTCCGCCTTTGGGCGTTATGGATAAAACATCTTAAACTTTCAGTTTTAAATATCACAACTGTTTCATTGTCACTCTCAGCGATTCTTCGTGAGTACATCTTCTATATTTCGTAAATCTTCGGATTTACAGAAGCTTATTAATTATCATTGTATTAAATATTTCAACTACTTGGGTTTTTTTTTTCAGGAATTTTTGAAATTTTAAAATAATTCATTTTATTCATTTTGCCTTAAAATGTCTAAGAATGTACAACTAATAATCATAAATATTTTTACTATTAGGTAAAAAACCAAATTGATTTAATCATAGAAAAAAAAAATACATTAAAGCTATAAAGTATTATTTAATATTTATATTATATATGTACATGGTGATTCACTATAGGCATGCAACCCCAACTTTACCTTTAATTAAGAATTTATTTAAATTCTGATTTCTTGAAATTTTTAATTTTACCAGATATTCCATTTATAAAGAGTGTCCTGTGGTAATACCAAATTCTTTTTTTCTGTAAATTGTCAAGCAGATGACTACTTTCATATTTCTTGATCGAAATTTGAATAATTAGTTTTTGAAATAATTAGCTGTATTAGCTGTATAATAAAATATTTGGAAATTATAAGGCCTATGATAATTATAAAATTATAAAAGTTAATATTTTTTTATTTTTTTTTATTAATTATAAAAATTACCCTCGGCGACATAGGCCATTGGGGTACACATTTATTATTTAATGTAACTTATTTCTAATGATGTACAGATAATTTGTGAACAATTTATATAGGCTTTACGATTTTTTTTAAAGTTTTGCTTTTATTTTAATTTGATGGTGGCTGCTAGATCTGTTGTATCCAACATCTGAGAGGTGTTCTGGAAGTATCGAGGATAATCTTGATTCGATTTATGTTCGACATTCCGTCATTATATGTTTGATTGTAAGACATAGGGCATATTGGGGGATCATTTTTACTCATTAGATAACTATGAGTGATTTGAGTGTGCCCTATCCGGAGTCTTGTTAGGATGACTTCAAACTTTCTCGGAAACTCTGTGGAACGTGGCCATACGAAAACATCCTGTTTTATTTTTTGTAGTTTGGTGCAAGTGTAATTCCAGTTTGTCTGCCACATATTGGTACAATAAAGTTTAATTTAGGGAATAGCTAATATTAACCTATTGACATTTTATATACTGTGAGTATAATAATTATACTATATTCAATATTAAAATATCAATTTTATATTTTATAAAACCCTTTTTAGGACTTTATTCTAGTTTAGCTCCCAAGCAATTTTTTTTAAATTACTAAAAGCACACAATATAGGTTCACCATGTGTGGTCACTTGCTAGCTCGGACAATTAAAATCGAAAATACCCCTCAACTTGTTTTGTAAAACCACCTTGGAAAGGTTAGGTGGGAGTTAAAACAAAGTTATTAAAAGTCCATAAACATTATACTCTATGCTAAGATTACCATAAATTGTCTATAGCCCACGTTACTCATTGTGCAACAATATTTAAATACTTAAATTCACTATAACATCAAAACCAAGTCCAACTAACAAATTCTGATGGAACCTAAAATTTTTTGCTAAACTTTGTAGGATTAAAATTTTGAAAAATCACTTTAATCATTCCAAATTGTATGCTTAATATTTTGCAGTGAAATGATTATAAATTGAAAAAAAGAGTTTGTATAGCCACAGGATCCTGTTTAATTAGTAAAACAATTTTAAATTAAATAATTGAAAATGATAGTCCTCAAGTAGTTATACAAAAATATACTTTATCTCTATTTTAGATATATGGAAATGCAGGTATAAATGTAAATAGGGCCAATAAAGGTCATATATTTAATACATTTAAAAAAATACTAAACAATTTCCCTACTAATTAATTGGTATTGATGTATATTGTGTAGTAAGTTTTATGTTTATGCCGTCAAAACTCAAAAGATTAACATTGACGTCATGTTTACACTTATGTCCTTGAAATTTGAGCTAATCTTATCTATACTCTTTTATAGTTTTATTACTTATTAGTTCTAACATATTAACTCTCATGTTCAATATAATGACTTAGCATTACTTGAACAAAATGTCTCTTTCTGTGTTGTAAGGTAAACATTTTATATTTTAATTTTAAGTTATAACTAATTATTAACAATTTTTATTTTTATGTAACTAAATTATTTATAAAATATAGATTGAAGTATTAGTTATTGGTATGTACTTATATTACTTTGAATTAGGTGGTAATCACTAAATAAAGATTTAAAAAACTCACTGAAAAAAAAGGTGCTCTGCTGTACAGTAGGTTACAAGTGGGTCACTGTATAATGGGTGGTATTTAATTTGAATTCAATGATATAATATCATTGTATAAGATAAACGATTCTGAGCGGAGATGGTATGTCAGTCTAGGTATAAGAAATATTATATACTTATCTATCGTATTAAAAAAACTACTTACATGGAATCTTGTATTAAATTTTCAATCCTTAGATATAAAAGTTGAACATTTCATACATTTTAACTACAAAATAATTATTCGATTTTAATTTTAGGATAAATTTTGTCAAAATTTAATCTTTAAATGCTTATAAAAAAAAAATTGTGCCTATGCATTTTTAATATTTTTCAACTGATATTGTAACAATATATCAGAGGAGTCTTGTATTAAATTTTTACACTTTTTGGCAAAACAGATAAAACTTTATTGATATTTATAGAAAAAAAAACTAAAAAAATTGAAAACTGAAAATGTCCTTAAACAGCTCAAAAAGAGTCAAAATATTTTGAAAATTGTATGGTGTATAGGAAATGCTAATATAAACATTCAGTGAAATTTTCATGTATCTACAGTTATTCTTTTTTAAATTACAACAAAATAAGAAAATCGCTATATGAGAAATCGAGTGAATATCCAATGTTGTAAAAATTTAATTTGACTTTCTTATAGACATTTTTTTTTTGATAAAGGTAGGTAATCTTATAAGGAATCTTGCATTACATTTTAAAATCTTTATTTAAGTACTTATAAAAAAAAAAAAAAACTGAATTCCTATTTTTCCTTAATTTTTATGTTGTTTTTTCCGGCGCTTTTGAAAACTATTAAGAATTTTAAAATTTGACCTCCCGTATACGCCAACAAGATTCACTCATCGAAAAAGATACTGTTGAAGAAAATCGAAGCAGTTTTACTGCCCCAAACCGTGATGACAGACACAAAAAAAAATAAAAATAAAAAAACACACATCATTGTAAAGTCAATACATTCATCTTTCCACTCAGAATCTAAAATATTAAAGTTACCTATATTTATATTTAAAATATCTTGTTTGAAATGTAGTTAATACATATTTTGTATTATACATCTTACTGTAAATGTGGAAAGAGCTTACTTAATGTTGGTAATAATTAATAAATAACAGTGATAAGGTTATAAATAGTAGGTATAATAGCTTTTAAAATATTTTAATATGCTTAAATGTTTTTAATTTTACTCTATACATATTCTATATTTTCTGATTTTAAATTAAATATTTATATATTGCATAATAATATTTAATGTTGAACCTATTATTATGAATAATACCACTATAAAAGGGTTGGGTTTTTGTCTTTTTTATACTTCAATCTGTACAAATTGTATTATATGAAAATAATTAAAATAATTGTATTTTGTTATGAATATATTTTATTTTTTTTAGAATTTTGTTGGTAAAAAGTACTCCTGGTTACAATAATTATTCACAAAATGGATAGTACAAAAAGCAAATGTGTTTTGTTAACTGGTGGCGCAGGGTATGTTGGTAGCCATACTATTATACCTTTAATTGAATCAGGGTATGAGGTGGTGGTCTTAGATAATTTGTCAAATGCATGTAAAGGTATGTTATACTACATTTTATTAATATGTGTCAAACTATTAAACGAGATACTGTATTCATTCCTCTACAAATATTTATTTGAATTTTTTTATTTTATTTTATCAAATTTTAATAATACAGATTCTTTGTTAGAAATACTATTTATATAGTTGTCTAATATTAATCATAATTATATATTTTTTTGATAATGAAACCTTTTTTTATGGTTTGTTATTAGTTTATTGCATTGTTTAAATCATAGTAAGACATTAATTGTGACAAAAAAATTATTATTTAATAGGTAATTTAAATCTTAAATTATTATTATTATATAATGTATCTAACAAATCAATTAACACAATTGCCATAATATGCAAATATGCCAAATGCAATAAAAGTAGATTTTATAGTTTTAAAATTAAATTAATATTAAGTATTTAGGTAAAACTTAATAATAACATTTTTAATAAAATATAATATTTGTTTAATTATATTAGTTATACATTCACATTAATTGGTTGAGTCGTAAGCGTTGGAATGGAGTTAAATATAAGTTATAATTTATAACTATTTTTCATGCTTTTACATCTAATCTATTTTCTAAACTGTATTATTATCAGTGGCGTACGCAGGGGTAGGGTTCTAGGGGTTCTAACCCCCCCTGAAATGTCTTCCTTTTACAAAAAAATCATATTTACCCCCATTTCATAATACACAGTTATATTACAATTACCATAAATTGATGGTAATTTTTAATAGATATAAAATCAATTGTTAAATATGACAAAGACGTCGATAATCATTGTTTCAGTTTTTTATTGGCTGATTTAGAACATTGCTAAACGTCTACCACAATCGTTGTATGGTGTATCATCGTCTATCGATTATTACCACGTGTATTACGACACGAAGAGGCTATAGAATGATGACCAGATGACCAGGTTAAACACTCGAGTATTCTAAATGAAGATTAACTATAATTTGTTATAACCAATTATATTAAAACTGTTTAGCAAAAAATATAGTAAATTATTTACACGGGTAAAACCCTAACCGAATGAAAATCCTGCGTACGCTACTGATTATTATTTATTACGCTTGCTCTTATCTTGTATAATATTGTATCTAAATCAGTGTTTGAATAGTTCATGTTCATGTTAATGTTAACTGAATTCTATTAATTGTAAATTGTAATAAACATCTCTTGTTTTTTATCAAATATAATGTGAACAAAATTCATATTTGAAGAAAACTTATATGATTACAGGCTGTTCAAATCATATGCATTTTTGTAAAATGAATTATATGTAAAAATTTAATATATTCCAAATAATAAATTTAGAATATTTTATTTACATTTATTTATTTTAGTATTTATACTTCCATACAATTAGTTGACCCATTTTTGCAGTTAGAAATTCATTTTTAAATAAATAATCAAAATAAACAATCTGATGAAAACGTTAATTTGTTTAATGAACAATTAAGTTCAGTTTTACATATTGATCTAGTTACTTACCTGTTTTACTTCTAGTTCAGTTTTTAAGTGAACTTTTCCAACACTGATTCACATAATGCTAAATAAAACCAACTATCTGTTGTATTCTATTTTAAAATATTATTAATTTAGGAAATGAAGGACAAAATCCAGTACCTATATCGCATGTTGAAAAATTAGTTGGAAAGCCAGTCACATTCTATAACGTTGATCTCTTGGATTATGATTCACTCTCCAAAGTATTTGATAAGGTTAGTTTTATGTTTCATTATACCTATTATTATATAAATCTCACAATATATATGTAAAGTGTTTAGTTTATATACCAAATGATTATTTATGACATAACATTATTCTCACTAATATAGATAGAACAAAGCCATATTTTTATATTCTGACTATATATTATCATCAAAATTAATTTTTAAATTTCTTAATTTATTGTAAAAATTAATAATGATATTAAATTACCAGTAGGAAAAATTTGTTTTAAATAATGGTCTTTACCCTTGTTTGTTATTTATTTATTTATTGGAATACAAATGACAATTACAATGTAATAAAGATATATTATACTATTAAAAACTTAAGATAAACAGTTGTAGATGAATATAAATAAATACAAAAAAACAGGTTGTTCAAGGGGAAAGATCCTAATAGGTCCTTGGCATATAGGGAAGGAGATGGTTATGACAGTATAATAGTGGTAGAGAAAGGAAGCTATTTGCGATTAGAATAAAAGTCAGCTCAGAAAAAGAGTTTTTCCTAGAAAATCTGGAGTATCCTGTAAATGTTGCAATGTGTCGTCAGAAAAGGCACTCTCTTTGCAGAATTTAACGAATAGTGAATAATTGTGATGAGTAACTAGGATATTAACAACATAACAAGCATAATATTATGATCAGTAATATTTATTTATATACTTATTGTATTTTTAGCATAACTTCTGCTGTGTTATTCATTTTGCTGGATTAAAAGCTGTTGGTGAATCATGTATCATTCCTTTGACTTATTATCGAGTCAATGTCTCAGGATCAATCAATTTATTTCAAGTATGTTAAGTGTAACTACTATAAATAATTACTTTAATAATAACTGCATTTATAACACGTAGACTAATAATAAACTTAATTGATAGGTTATGAAAGAACACAATGTAAAGAAGCTTGTATTTTCCTCCTCATCTACAGTATATGGTGAACCACAATTTCTACCGATAACTGAATCGCACCCAGTTGGTCAAAATTTACTCAATGGATATGCTAAATCAAAATATTATATTGAAGGAATAATACAAGACTTATGCAATTCTGATAAAGTATATTTTACAACAATCATAATAATATTTAATTCATTATTTACCTAATATGTGTGTTTATTCTTAGGAGTGGTTTGTGATTATTTTGCGTTATTTCAATCCAGTTGGAGCTCATCCTTCTGGAACTTTGGGAGAAGATCCTACTGGAATTCCTAACAATTTAATGCCATATGTTGCTCAAGTAGCTGTCGGAAACCGACCATGTATAAATGTTTTTGGTAACGATTACAACACTATTGATGGAACAGGAGTAAGAGACTATCTTCACATTATGGATCTGGCCGAAGGTCATGTTAGTGCATTAAAAAAGCTACAAAATTCTGATGAAAATGGAGCTATAGCTATAAATTTAGGCACAGGAAATGGATACTCAGTGATACAAGTAATGAATAATTTTTCAAATATGTAGTTATAGTGTTTAAAAAGATAAATTAAAAACTTTGAATTGATAACATAAAACAAAGTCATAAATTAACTTAAAAATTATATTGTAACTCAGATACTGCCTCAGAAAACTATATTTTATCATATCTTAATATATTGTATTTACTATTTATATAATTTATAAAACAAGTTATTTTATAGATTTTTTGTATCTCAAACAAAATTATTGAAACTAATGATACAAATTTTAAAATACTCATGTCTCATAACATAATTTTATTATTAAATAAAATTGCCAAACATTATATACTACATTAAAAAAATTACTGTCAAATTATGTATAGGAATTACCTGTATATTTAAATTTATCATGTTATTTAGTGATGTGTTCGAGTACCCCCAAACACCTTAAAGTTAGAAAATGAAAATATTAATTTGTATAGTTTGATCAAAATCAAATTTTAAATGTTAAAAAATGACAGCAGATTAATATAAAAAAAATGTTTGGCTAAGTTTTACACTGTTTTATAACTATTTTATTTTAAAATTTGTTATGGTTAATTTTTTTAAATTAGTAGAAAGTTTGAGTACAATTCAAGTTTGACCTATTCCTAAATTATTATTTTTTAAAATATACATAATACAAAATTGGATTATATTTATGAAAAAAAATTTACCAATTATCATTATATTATATTAATTAATTATGTTTATTAATTATTTTGCTCAGGTAATTGATATGTTTAGTCAAGTTAGTGGACAAAAAGTGAAATATGATATTGTTGATCGTCGTTCGGGTGATTGTGCTTCTTCTTATTGTGATGCATCGTTTGCCAAATCATATCTTGGATGGGAAGCTAAGAGAACATTGAAAGAAATGTGTGAAGATACATGGAGATGGCAGTCATCATATCCTCAAGGTTTTTTGACTAAAAAATAATTATAATACGGTTATTATGAAATTGAGAACAAATTATTATTATTTATTGTTGTTGTTTAATTATAATTATTATTTCTTACAAAATGTTTTTGGAAATTTTTAAAACTTTATTTAATTTTATAATATTATATTATTATTGTACAATAACACAATTAAATATGCAGTTTTAATATAATATTATAACGTATACTTATACTTTGCTTACAATAATTTTTCTCCTACTACTTTATTTTCTTAAACTTATATAAGATATGTTTAAAGTTCTATAACAAATCTACAGTCCATGGTGTCTAGAATATTAATTGTTATATTGTTTTTAATGAGTTCTCCGATCCATACTTTCCGTATGGTCTGTGGGCTGACAAATTATTATTGGAGACAATAATATATTATCATTTTGGCTCCGTTCAATAATATATCATGATCGGATGTGTGTGAATTAAATCTTAAATAAAAACTCTTTCTGGACTATTTATAGATATTTCCAATTATTTAAATTTTTTAATTTAAATATTGATAAAAAATAATTTGTTGTATCAAACAGCTTGAAAATTGAATACAAAATTTCTAATAAATTGTTATGATAGTGGTTCAAAAATATTAAAGATGCTTGGGCACAATTTTTTTCATAAGCATTTAATGTTCAAATTAATCAAAATCACAAAAATATGCAATGTTAAAAATTATAAAATGTATAAATATATAACTATATTATATTATACTATATATTCTTATATATTGCAAATTGAAAACAAGGTTTCTAATAAGCAGTTCCTAATGTAACCAAAAAATCTAAAAGATAAAGATATACTGCATTAATACTCCAGTAGTCGGGACGCTAATGTTTTTTTGTAATGATACAGCTAGTGGCGCCACTCGCCTAAATTAGTAGCTCGCTATCAATATCACTGCTTATTTTTAAAATTTTAAGCCCTGCTTCTAACACTATTGTTTAAATGCAGAGTGCTACTTTTAGCCATATTATTTTAAATGTCCCAATAGAAAATTGATAGTTTGTAATTTGTACTGATTTAACATTTGGTGAATGGACGGGTTTTAACTTCACGAGTTCATAAACCCGAAAAATGCATTAATATACCTACTCATCATTATTACAATATAAATTAATTAATGTAATAGTTATCTATTTATCTATTTTTTTTACTATTTTAACTATCACCAATTAATAGGTTGAATGTAGCAACAAACTAATGGTAATTTTCGATACGTTAACCAAAAATTTATAGTGTTCTAAAGTATATCGCTACATAGTACATTAGGTGTATTGTAGGGACACTACATTAATCTCTACAACTATATACAATTAGCGCGCTACACCCGACCACCTCATTTAATAGTAAAACAAATTACTTTAATAGCAATAAAAATATAATATTAATAATATATAATTTATCTATTCTGTGGTAATATAGACTGACAGACCGTCTTCGCTGAGAATCGTTTTTGTATACAATGATATTATATTAATATATTATTATATCAACACATCTATTATAGTGAACCACTCGACACCTACAACTGCACAGCACAGCGGTACATACCCTGCACTTGACCTCCATTTTTCTATTATTTTTTAGTTATAACAATAAACAATATTTATTTCTATTATATTGTTTCAACGAATTGTATGGACGTTGGAGTCGGACATAATATTAGTAATTAAATTATTATTACTTATTATTAATTGCTTAAATTGTTTTTAAATTTGTATAATCATTTGTATTAATGTGTTTAATAATCAGTTTATCTATATTCTATATAGGTAACATTTGTACAAGTTATTAGCAAAAACAATACTCTATTGAATAAATAAATGATTTTAAGTACAATTATTTGATATATTATTTGTAATGTTTACACAAATAAGATGTACTTATAAGTTATAAGCACTTAGAAACCTACAAGGAACGTGGCAATGTCACCAATCTCAAGAGGCCACCAGACGCACACCTGTGGTTAGTTATCTCTGTAAACTACAGTACCCACACGTCAACAAATTCAATATGCATAACGGATGTACTATTATGATATTTTAATTTATAAGTCAGTTATATACTTTTTTTAAACTTTTAATTTTATATACTCAATACTTATAACTTGAGCTTATAAATATTGAAAAATTGTGAAAACCTGATGTTCAAACTACATTAATACACGTTTAATTTTCTTACATTTTAATTTAATTTATGGTCGATTCACTCTAATATTATAGCTAACTAAGTAAGAACACATTACACAAAATTGATAAAGCTGAACACAAGTATTGGTTGTTGTACGTTTACAATAATAAATTGCGTCCTGCCAACCTCTTAAATAACAATAATAATAATATGATGCAGAGGCGTGCCCACAAAAAAATTCTGCCAAAACAAACACACACTTAGGTATCTGCCATGCCCAGGTGTGGGATGTCGCCATGTTGGCCTCTCTCTCCAGACACCTTGACTGCCAGAAGAAAAATGCCACCAGTGGCCGAGTTCGAACTGGCGGTGGTGCGCTTCACAACCGCCGCCTTAGTTCGCTCGGCCACCCCGCCCCCCATTTATTTGGCACTTATTTTATTATTTCCAGTGGTTATAAATGAAAATTGCATTAAACACATATTATGCATAAATCCAATTTTTGACTTACCTACTTTAACTTGGTCAGTTTTGAAAATAGAAAAAACTAGGGTTGCCATTTAAAAAAAAGTAAATCGTATTGCGCATGCGCGTACCGTGTGAGCTAAAAATTTGAAACTGGTCTAAATATATGTATTTAAGTGCTTCCTATCACCTCCCGAAAATCCCTTTTCTATACAAAGACACCCATCTGAGATATTCAGTGGTACCTAATATTGTGATCACGCTGTATATGCCCGCAGTACAACACTAATATGATCTGATAAATACTATATTAATATAAAAATTGAAAAATATTTAAGTAGGTTGTATATGTGCATAGCTATTTATATAATATATTAAATTTACAATAATAAATAATAAATATTAAATATTAATATAGGTAGGTAGCTAATTAAAATAATTTCAATGATAGGTATTGTATTGAATTTTCATCCCAATCAACTTTCCCTAATCATAAACCAGATTAAAATAAACTGAATATTATAAGTAGTCATACACTGCCAGGCAAAAGTAAAAAGTTCAAAAAGTCAAATTTGAAATTGTTCAATAAAATAATTAATCTAACCTGCACAATCAACCAATTACATGTTATATTATAATTTATAATAATATATAATATATTATTACCTAGGTATTGCAAATTTATACTCATTAGTATTTAATGGTTACTCTTTGGCCTATAAGTTGGATGCTAAAAATAAAAATTGCATCTAATATACATGATAATTAAGTAATATTGGTAATAATTAGGTAATGTGTAATGCTTGATGCACATATTAATGTATTCTATAAATTTGTGCTAATTAGTTTAAATCGCTTGCTTCGTCAACACATTATCCTTTCAAAAAACATACTTATAGGTAGGGATATTAAATACTCGTTATACATTTTTTTTACAGGAAATTTAATATTTTCATTATAAATTATAATTTTTAGTTGTTCCGTGCCTATGGTTTGTAATAGTTATATAGGTACTAATACCTTGGCTTTGGTGTTTTTGAAATATACTTGTTAAACTTTATTCTGATTACTTTAAAATGCTTAATACTGGGTATGTAAATAATTTTATAATAAAATTGCTATAAATAAAAGTTAATATAAATAATACATATTAACATGCATGCTATTGGGCTTAACTTTTGATTAAACTAGTTTAAATTTATTTCTTTTCTTATTGATAAAGATAAATTATAATAAATTATAATTTTCTTTCGTAATTCATTCATCATAATCATTGAAATACTTTTGTATACTTGTTATAGTTATTTAAGTTAGTTAGTTACTTACTTATCTATAGGTATATCTAAAGAATAAGATGTGTAAATAAGTACCTAGGTAATTTGTATATTATTAAGGTACCTGCCAATAAAGTAGTCGGTTATTACATTATTTTTTTATAGGTATGTACGTATATTAGGTAAGTAAACATCACAAGTTATTTCATTATGTTCATAGCAATTAACAGAATATCTATTCGATTAAAATATTAAGTACCTACTTAATGCATTTAATTACCATTTTTAACACAGAACTGAGAACAGTAATAGGTTCACTATAATATTGTCTTTATGTTACCTAGTCTGTAAATACTAAAGAAGATACGTATTATAAATGAATCACTCATACATCCATCAACCATATTATTTTTTAATTAATTCATTATATATGTCATATGATAATAGTAGGTAAATAGTAATGGGATAGAAATATCCAATAAAAAACGCTTGCCAAGTCAGGGATCGGCATATAAACTTTCTTGGTTTTTAATTTTTTAAAAATTGATTAGCTGATATCACACCCAAGTGGCATAACAATTTGAATCCAGAAAAATGTCGATGTGAACAGCTTCACAAAAAATCATTTTTATTTTGAGAGATAGACCTCCGAAACCGGAGAGCGGATTTTGTTGTTTGGGGTCTTGTTAGATTCACATTGGTTAGGAGAAGTGCAGTGAAGATTTTCAGAACTTTATCTTTAATAGTTAATTCACTTCAGAACATCAAAAAAAATTAAAACAAATTTTATTGAGCGATTTTTGATGTTTTTCAGCTTTACAACTTTGTAGTGAATTAATTATTGGAGGTAAAGTTCTGAAAATCTTCACTGCACTTCTCCTAGCTAATAAGAATCTAACAAGACCCCAAACAACAAAATCCGTTCTCCAGTTTAGGAAATCTACCTCGTTAAATGAAAATCTAGCAAAAAATAACTTTTTTTATCTGTGTGAAATTAAATAATTTAAAAAAATATATTAATTCCACATTTAGAATCTACTTGATAATCCCTTTTTAATGAATTATCAAAAAACTTTCTAGCTGTCATAGTTTAGGAGAAAAGTTAAAAAATAGAAATGTTCGGACTGTTCACGCGGAAGTTTTTATGGATTCAAGTGGTTATACACTTATACAGCTTGGGTGTGATATCAAATCTCTCTCATTAATATATTTTTATTAAAGCTAGCTAAATTACCCACCTACTCGTCATTGCTGAGTCACGTTTTTATTATTTTCCTATTTAACACAAGTTCTTGATGTTTTCAAAATTCAGACTTTTTTCATTTCAATTACCATACTTATTTGATTAAAGATCAAGAAAGTAAAATGCAACAGTTCATGTTTAACTTCGAATTTAATGAAAAAATGATTACTAACATGCGCTATTTATAGACATTTGACATTTTTGATTTTTTTTTTTTTTTAGTTTATAGACTCGGTCAATAAACTTGAAAATATAATACATGCAAGATACCTGCACATTTTTAACAACAAAAAATATTAAAAATACATGGGCACAATATTTTTTTAAGAGTTAGATGTTAACATTTTGACATACGTCTTAAAAATATAAAAAATGTTAAAAATCATGAGATTAATAAAAATAAATTGCTGAAAAGTCAAACAATTTTATTGTTTCAAACTTTTTTTAACTTTTTACCATAAAATTAAATTAAATTAAAAAATAAAGTAAATGTTCCTAGTCCTTGCCTCAGTGAGTCAAAGAAAAACAGAAAGATTTATGTTTTATTTATTATCTCAGGAGGTATCGCAATGGGTAGATCCTCGAGGGACACTCTGTAATCTGTATAATAGTGATAGAAATAATACTCGACTGAATAGACAATTTTAATTTTAATTTAATTATTATTTATTCATTCGTATAGTAAACCTAGGTAGGTACCCATTTAAAAACTTTATCTCCTAGGAGATCTACTGACAACGTGAGAATGTTGCAGTATTATGATAATGTATATAAATATTAAATAGTGTATAAACAAGATTACCTTTAACCTATATAATTGACTACCTATTTTAGTAATCACTAATCAAGTGATCAATTACCTACCTCGGCTAATATAGTAATATAAATAGGTAACACATTAATTATTATTACCAAACATACGCATATACATTGCCTAATAAATTTAAAGTTTTAACGGATAATAGCACAAAAATATTTTTTTATTGAGAATAATGTGTCTATTGAGAGGTAAATGGTTTTTACAAGACATAAATAAATGTTATTTAAATGTATTGTTCGTTTAAGGTCGGTCCTTATAAATTTCAATATATTATTTATAAGTTGTAGCGTATTGTCTAGGTTTAAAATTGAGATGTCAAAAAATATATTATCAAATGTTTTGAAATCTTTTTAATAAAATAAACTTGTTGGTCATTTAGAAAATTGGAAGGGCGTACATTATTCATTACTGGAGGAAGCCGTGGTATTGGCAAGGCAATTGCTTTGAAAGCAGCAAAGGATGGTGCCAACATAGTTATTGCAGCTAAAACTACTGAACCACATCCTAAACTCCCCGGAACCATATATACAGCTGCAAGAGAAAGTAATATTTTAAAAATACTTAAATACGTCTAATATATTCAGTGTTATTAAAATTCCTCGTCCCTTTAGTATAAATAGGAATTCGTTTAGTTCCTCATTCATTTAATGTCAAAACTCAAAAGAAACTAGTTCAATTCCTAGTTCCTATGAAAAAGGAACTCTTTATTTTCCTCGTTCCTCATGGTTCATGTCGTTCATGAGTTATTAGTTATTATCATAATCACTGATCAGAAAACAGTCACAATAGTCACATGTGAATAAAAAATTGGGAGTCTCGTCTATTTTTTTTATCTTTTTTTATAGATTAAAATCATGATAAGTAAACAAAAATACAACATTTTTCTCCCTAAATGTTTTTTAAACTTTTCCGTGAAGAACAAAAGAATTATAATATTTACTTTCCTAATCCTAAAAATAAGGAATTGATTCACGTTCCTATTCCTTTAAAAAAAAATTTAAAATATTTAAAAATATTGGAAACTGAATATGTCCATGAACAGTTAAAAATAATTAATCTACATATTTGTACCATGCATGGGTAATGCTAATATAAACATTCAGTGAAAATTTCATATATCTACTGTAATTTATTTTAAAGTTATACCAAAATTCAAAATCGATTTTGCATAGAAATTTCCGTTTTTCTTTATTTTTGTTTTTCCCGGCGCTTTGGAAAACTATTGGAAATTTTTTGACCTCCCCAATGCACCAACAATATTCTATTCCCATCGAACAAGATTCTGAAGTTGAAAATCAAAGCATTATTTCGACTATTTATCGTTTACACAGACACAAAAATAAAATTAATAAAAAAAACACACATCATTGTAAAATCAATACATTCATTGCTCCGCTCAGAATCTAAAATTGGAAAGTGAAAATGTCTTTGAACAGTTCAAAACAAATCAAAATATTTTATTGTTTATAGAAAATTCTAATATAAACAACCAGTGAAAATGTCAACTATCTGCGGTAATTTGTTTTAGAGTTACACCAAAAACGATATTGTTTTAGATTAACTTTCTCATCCAACAGGATTCTGAAGTTAAAAACCCATTTTAATTCAAGCAGTATTTCGACTACTTATCGTGTACACAGACACACAATAAAATTTTAATTAAAAAAATTAAAAAACACATCATTGTAAAATCAATACATTCATCGTTCCCCTCAGAATCTAAAATTACTTAATTCTTAAACTAAATATCCATAGGTTACACGTAGGTACACAAAAATGTACTTACCTACCAACCTAATACCTTCACCCTTGCTTTACTAAAAAATAAAAATCTACCTATACCTATACACACTTTATATGCTGTATAATGTTTTCATTATATTTTAGTCGAAGAAGCAGGAGGAAAATGCTTACCTTGTGTTGTGGACGTAAGGAATGAAATTCAAATATTTGATGCTGTTAAAAAAGCTGTTGATGTATTTGGAGGTATAGATATAGTCATCAACAATGCTAGTGCAATATCATTAACTGGAACTTTAGACACTGACATGAAGAGATATGACTTGATGCATAGCGTTAATACAAGAGGAACATTTCTTGTGTAATATACCTAATTCAAAATTGTTATGTACTACCTTATTGACCAGACGACAGTTGGCGTTTACCTTATTATTTTTCTGTTTAGATCAAAAATATGTCTGCCTTATTTAAAGAAAAGCAAACATGCTCATATTTTAAACATTAGTCCTCCGTTGAATATGAATCCTAATTGGTTTAAGGATCACGTTGCGTACACAATGGCCAAGTATGGAATGTCAATGTGTATATTAGGAATGGCTGAAGAATTGAAGAAAGATCACATTGCAGTGAATGCTTTATGGCCTAGAACTGGTAATATTATGTAGTAAATAAATTATACAGATTCTCCGAGCATGCTCATCATCCTTTTTTTTTCTTGAATGATGCAGTTACTGAAAATCTGATTTTCTGAATTTTTAAATATAGGTACCTGCCTACTTAAAAACCATGTTTTGAAATTCTTAAGATTTTGATTACTATATACATAAGGAGTGCCCTGTGAAGATACTAACTTTTGTTTTTCGATTAAAAGAAAATCACTCTTATCTACTTTAAATTATTTTGTCTATAATTTTTCTGAACATTTTGAAGTGCAGAATCAAAATTCATACGAGTATTCTTGAGTTACCTATTTATAATTTTATATACCTACTCAGAATAATACTAGAATAGGTTAATGATAATTGGTACCTACCTGTGTAATAGATATGAGGTTGGCCTATGGTGATTTGAAAATTTTATTGATATTTGTTTGGTATATTATAGTAATTCATACAGCAGCTGTTGAAATGTTGTCGGGCATAAATGAAGCAAAATCATATTCGCGCAAACCTGATATTATGGCTGATGCAGCTTATTCAATCATAACCAAACCATATGATCATTATAACGGACAATTTTTAATTGATGACGAAGTGCTAAAACAAGAAGGAATAATAGATTTTGATCAGTATTTAAGTGATCCAGGTATGAAATGTATTACTTATTTATCAATAGGTACCTAACTAAGTAGTAAGTACTTAACTAAGTACTCATTGTCAAAATATTAAAAGAAAACAGACTATAAGTACTTAACTATAAGGTTTTTTGGTATTGTTTTTTTTTAGCAAACAACGGCAATCTCATGATGGATTTTTTTTTGGGAGAATATCCACATGATGGTTTCAACAAAGGTAAAGAAGTGGCCAAAAAACAATCCCAGCTAAATGAAAGAAATAATGTGACTAATTAAAAGCTCAACATTTTAATTTCTATAATTGTATAATTATTTTTATAATATAATTACCTATTTGTAATATCTTTCAATGTTTTCCAAAATTACTGTTACATTATTAATTAGTAATTACCTACTTAGTATAATAATATAGTCATAACCCAATAAGCACATAATATACCTATGTGGCTATGTGAAGATCCAGGGCTAGCGTAGCTTAAACATCCAATATAATTCATGTTTTTTTTTTGTTATTGCTTTCTGCTAAACCTTTTTTTTTTAATTCCTGTAAAGAAAATTTATGGAAAATGTTGTATTACATTTTTAAAGCATATAATTACATATAAAAATTTAATGCATTTTTAACAACAAAATAATTTACTAATTTTTGAAATTTTGTCGAATTTGTCAAAATTTTAGATTTAAACAAATAAAGAAAAACTGTGACTTTGTATTTTGATATTTTTTAACTGTCATAAGAAAAATTTTGAGGAACAGCCTTACATCTAATATCTATTTCTAAGATAAATGCAATGTTTATTTATTATTTGTAGGTAATTTTGCAGTCAATATATTAACATCTAGCTGTTATAATCATAATAAGTTATTTCACTCAAATTTAAAATATTTTACGTTTCATTATTTTTTTTTATCACGAAACATGATTTATATTTTACCACATATTTTAGAAAAAATTACATTTTATTCTAGTAATATCAATTAAAATACGGGCTCTACGATCTGGGACTCAAGTCTTAGGGCCCCAATTATAAAAATATCATAGATCTAATCATTTTTACTGCTATTAAACGTGTTAACTGTACATAGGCACATAACCAGACATAGGTAACACACAAAAAAACACATTATTGTAAAATCATAATACATCCATCGCTCTGTATTTTGATTTGCATATTATGGTATTATAAATTTATAATGTATTGGAATCTAAAATACTTTAACTTAAACTAGTATATAGGTAGGTAGCCAGGTAGGTATATACTTAAACATCACCTATGAATTTCAACTCTGGAGCTCAACCACTAATCGCATCCTTATTTTCCTGTCGAAATCTTATAGATATCTTCTGACTGCCAACATCCTTGGTGACCCTCTAAAACACAATTGGTGCTGCAAGTTATTAGTTGAATAATCATTTAGCTTCCCAGTGCTCAAAGTTCCATCAATAATGACCCCTTTAACAGGTCACTTATCAAGTCTCAACATCTCACTTCACTTATACTTAAGTTATTGTAAACTTAATCAAATTCCGTAATAATGTATTAAAAAAATAAAAATATATTAATTAATTATCTCTCATAGTTTCTTCCACAGCTTGTTCTTCTGAGTTCTGTATACTTTTTAATTCACAATTGATAGTTATTTTTTTAAGTTTAAATTGAAATTAAATACAATATAATATTCCAATAAATGTATTAATAATAATAGAGTGAAATCCCCAAGAAACAAACAATTTAAATTTGTTTTAATGAAAAAATTTTAATTTGCAACCAAGTGAAAACTGAAAAGTATTTATAATATTTATGCAAAAAAGAAAAAATTAGATTTTTACATGAAACCACGAAAAAAAGTATCTAACATTCTTACAGATTAAGACATTTTTCCTTAAAATGAATTTGTATTAAAAAAGTACAATTATACACAATAGTCAATACAATATGTATATAATGTACATATATAGGACACATAGTAACTAGAAAGTTTGGAAACATCAATGTGCTAACATGAAAAATAATAAAAATGTTTCAAAACTTTCTAAGCTTCTTATAAATAATTATAAAAATAACAATAATACATATTTATTAATCAACCCAAAAATAATATTAAATTAATAGTTTCAACAATATTTGAAAAAAAAAAAAAATAATAAGTAGTTATTACACAATAAACATATAGTATAGTAAGGTATTATCACAGAATAGATTAAATTCTATTTAAATCTATTCTGTGGTAATATTTTGTAATTAATATAATAATTATTGTAATATAAATATGATTTTAATCAATTTTAACTGATATGACAGTTGTTCTTTTTTTTTTAATACAATAGCTACAAAATCTTTAAATGTAATATGCAATAAAATGTTGTGAACTAGATAAAACCCCAATAGCTTTACGCTTTTGAGTAGTCAAGTTGTTATTATTTAATAATAGTTATAGCATTGATTTTATAATATACATTGTCTATTATAAATCAATTGTTATACTTTCTAATAACATCATAATATTATATTTTTTGAAAAAGTGCTATACGAATTAAAAAGGATGACAAAATGACACAATTTAACCTTTTATTTAAATACAATGAACTATTTAAATTTTTTAAAACTAAACAATGGTTGTATTGCTCTCAAAAAATTATCATGAAATTGTTGATTAGAAAACCGATTTACCGATCCTCTGGCAGCCTTTTGTAACGACAATTTTTGAGTATCTGACAACAACAATGCTTTGTGTATAGCATGTGCATATTCCACTTCATTTGAAGCTAAAAATCCATTTTGTCCAGCACCGTCTTCTATAATTATATCCATCAAAGGGCCACCAGAACGATGTGCAATCATTATTAATCCTGCAGCCATACATTCTACAACTCCAATACCAAAATGTTCATTCCACATTGCATGTAAGCCAATCAACCCTGGAAGCATAAATAAAATATTAGTTTCTAAGAATTTAAGACTTGCATATTATTTTCATAATCAATATACCTTCAGATAGTTCGTTTTTAAGTTCATCGTAACTGATATTTACTTTGAATCGTACATTATTCTCCAAAGACAAATGTTTACATAAATCCATCATATCAACAACTCTCATTTCATCTTCCTGATTTCTTGTTGAACCAACAAAAACAAGCTCGATATTTTCCCATACATGCTCATTTATAATTTGTCTAAGATGGTACATGGCTTTGAGTTGTAATGGATGATCTTTTTCTGGTCTGAATTGTGCTAAGCTTATAATTTTTACAGATTTAGTTTTTTGTCTCTCTAATGGCAAACCCTGTAAGTCAGATGTATCACACGGAGGATATACTTTGTAAGTGCTTAAGGGTCGTTTCCAAAGGGTATTGATATGATCCTCAGTCCATGAACTATTTACCATGATAGAATCAGCAAACCATCCAACTAAGCCGTACAGTTTTGCAAATAATTGATAATATACAAGTTTAATATAAGATATTGTTCTACGTTTTCCTTTTTGTTGAATCACTTTATTTATCATATCTGAACTTATAGTTGGATAATGAACGTAACAACTGACTTTACAACCACCAATAAGACAAAACAATGGTAATGTAAACGCATAACCCATAGTGTCGATGTATATATCGGGCTGAAATAAACGCAATGCCTCAATGCCTAAGACAATAGACCCAAGACTTTGTCCTAAAAGAGTGAAATAAGGGTAATTTTCAGCTTCTACCCATTTTCTTCTGTGGAGATAAATAAACTCTAAATTATTTGGTAGTGTAATGTTAAATCTCTGTTTTGCTCGTTTGATTATTTCTACAGGGGATACTTCCAAGTCGCCAGTGTAGATAACGATTTTTACTTTAGGGTATGCAGTACTAACAGCATTGACGGCACACCATAGTACACGTTCCCCACCTCCACCAGCATTGCAGTAAGGATGGAAAAACGCTATGCTAAATTGAGTTGGAAATTTCCTCTTTTTGCTTGCATAGTGCCATCGTAACACAGCAATAAACACGAACAATACAATGAACACTGCAACTAATGAGAATATGAAGTACAATAAAAGTTGGAAATACATATTATTATTATATAAAGTTAATAGTTATTTAATTCCTTTAAAACATCCACATTGTGGAGTACAATATATTTTATAACTTTTCATCGTATTTGAACAAAATAAAAATATATAGGTAATCTTACACGTCATGATCACGACGAATCATGCATGAATCGTGATAGTACGATTTAGTCACTTCTTTGATTAAAAAATGTTTGAGTCGGTATTATCACAGAACGGTATTATTGACGGTATGAAATGCGGGAATAATCCGCCAGGAGCGCTAAAAAGGCCGATTTTTTAAATAATTATAATATTATGTAGCGCATTCTAATATTCTACATCTACACCGTGGATACAACTAAACAATTTAAAACATGAAAATGTTCATTGTTTGCTCAAAAATATTATCAAACAACAACTACTAATAACTAAATAACTTCAAACGTGTTATCACAATATGTATATTAATTTGGTTAAAGAAAAGAAAAGTATTACCTTAAGAGGATGCTGGTATCCGGACAATTTCTCCCCGGACATTTCCCCCCACTGTTTTTGGCGTAGTAGGACATTTTCCCCCCGAAAAATGTTCCGATGCGGACATTTTCCCCCCTTTTTTTTAAATTATTTTTTTCTTAAATATAATCAATTATACCTACTACAATTAACTTTATAAATGTAAACTATAAATTTAATTTTTTTTTTCATATTTATAATAAGAGTAATAAGACACACAAACATGTTTATTTTATATATTTTTCACTTTACGAATTACAAGTTACAATCACTAATAAACCACTACTAAATGACTACAACTGCTTTGAACAATTTTTATACAAAAGTCCAAAACCTTTGCTCATGAAGATATAAGATTGTAGAAGAATCTTATCTTAATAGTCTAATAAATCAAATAATAAGATAGTTTTTGACAGCCCAGCAATTGATTGGGTTTTAGATACAATTTTAGATTTCAATGTTACTAGCGAATAATACAGTATGCTAGTACTATTATTTTTTATTTAGACAATCTTTTAAATATAATATTACTATTATTTTATTGTTTCAAGTAGTTGAATTTATCAAAAATATACATCTACTATAATAGGTAATTATAGTATAATTGATTATATTTATAAAAAAAAAATTATATTTTACTGAAAAAAAATAATTTCTTATTAAATAATAAATAATAAACTTAAAAAAAAATGGGGGGAAATGTCCGCATCGAATATATAGTATATCGAATATAATATATATTGGGGGGAAAATGTCCTACTACACCAAAAACAGTCGGGGGGGGGGGAAATGTCCGGGGGGAAATTGTCCGCCATTCGAGGATGCTACCCATGCATTTGTTGTCTACCTCTTACACACAACACACATACGACATGGCAAATTTTCGTTCGCTAGTTTCAATAGTGTGCTGTTAGTTTTGATATAAAAGTGATTTGACCTATTATACATTTTTTAGATAATAACATTATATGTGCTTAAGCATTGGCTTTTATTCGATATTTTAATTTTCAAGCGAGATATGAGCATTTTTAATTTTGGATATTTCACAAACCGATATCTTGCTTGAAAATGAAAATTTCGAAAAATCAGCAACGCTTAAGCACAAATAATGTTTTTACCTAAACGATTTATAATGGGTCAATTCACTATAGTATCAAAACTAATAGCACACTATCAGAGGCGTACCCAGGATTTTTTTATGGGGGGTCCAAAATTTTTATTTTATCTGTTCTCTAATTATAATTATAGTTTAATTCATTACCAACACATTACTGTTAATAACTATAATATAGTTACTTACAACAGTCAATAGTTATACACACACTCACAGCACATATACAGAAAGGTTTATAACAATAGGTAGGTACTATAATTTTAAATCAATTTTTATTTGGTAATAAAATGTTATAAAAATTATATTATTTAACCTATAATTATTTTAAAATTTTAATCTCCTGTTTTTTTTTTACAAGTTCCTCAATTATATCATCTGGTGTTAAGATTTCATTTCGATGAATATTAAGCATTGCAAGTCCATTTAGTCTGTCTTCCGATACAGTATTTCTGAGATATGTTTTAAGATTTCAACAAGTCTTCATCACAAAATTGTAGAAATTGTATTACAGTTTTTGGCTTTTGATCTTCTTCAGTTCTTTTAAAGACATTTTTCCATATCTTAATTTCTGCTATTACAATATCAGGTTCACTTAAATTATCCGAATCTTTATAAAAATCTATCAATTGTAAAATTATTGTATTGTGACAATTTTTTAAAATTTATTTAAAAATTATAAAATGTTCAATTTTTATAGCTAAGGATTGAACATTTAAAACAATGATTCTCATAATTAGTTCATAATGTAACCAAACAATGTGAACAATATATAAATACACAGTTATTTTTTACAAACATTTTAAGTTTAAATTACCGGGGAGATAAATTTAAATCACCCACATACCCTAAAAAAAATTTTCTCGCTTCGCTATTACTATTAAATTCTATTAAATTTCATTTTACCAAACTACTGAGCACTGCCCCACTGACCAGTGACCACCTACTCACCCACTTCAAATTTTTTTACTAGCCGCCTCTGACACCTAGGCAGTTGGATTATTGATCAACATTTTTAATTAGAAAATTAAAACTTATTTCTAATGAAATATGACATAATATAGCAAAATATAAAAATTTGGTTTTTATTTTTATGGTTTTTTTTTCCGTGGTCTTTATTTTTTGGTTTTTTTTTCCGTCTACCAATTTAATTAGTTATTAGTTATTACTATTACTATGTTAGAAACATAAGTGTTTTTTGTTGTTGAATGCGAGAGACTAACAATATCGCAATTTACAAAATCGATATCTTAATATATATTATAAATAATACACAATACTTTGGTTAAATATAAAATAATGATTTATTTCCATTGTTAATTATTTAAATAATGAATTGTTATATTATGTAAGATTGTATACATATTTAAGTTAAATAAGTTGACATGTAGGGCGTAGAGTCTAGGAGAATAATAATGAATAATAAGTTATCAATCTTATATTATGCTTACGGCTTACCTGCAACTACTTAAACACATAAATAATACATAAGTACATATATAGTTTAATGTTATTAATTTTTGTCTTACTAGTTATTATGTAAAGACTCAAAATTGACATAATCTATAAAAGTACCACTGCCTAATAAATATACTAAGTAAAGTACCTAGTACACAATAATACAATATGATTGGAAATTTATGTCATTATATTATACTCAGTTGCAAGGCCATATCCAAAATTTTCGGGGGGAGGGGAGGGTTTCCACATCATGTATATTGTAATTTTATTGAATTTATGTTTTGATATTTGGTTAAAAATAACATTTTGAAAAAAATTTGGGGGGGGGGGCGGTCCAGACCCCATGGACTTCCCTCAGATACGGCCTTGCTCAGTTGTGAAATAATTGTATTTTGTATATTATAATAATATAATATATTAAAAATTAAAATATTTTTGAATTCGGTGGCCAGTGATAAATGTTATTTGCTGTTTATTCTAAGCCAAATTGATATGATATTTTTCAGCTATTATTAATTTATTTTATTGTAATAATTTAATTGTTATTATTTTGGCTGAATAAATAAATAAATAATAAATCCAGGAGAGTGATATAACCGTCTGATTTTTGAGGTTCTGTACGTTCAAAGTACGTCCTAGGTACAGTAAAACCATGTAAAACGGAATCCTATAAGGCGGGTTTCCACTATACACGTATGCGTGTACGTGCCACGATTTAAGATAGTATGGTTGCCCAACGAATCATGATAAAGTGTTTACTGAAATCACTATTAAAAACAGCTGGAAAATTAACCACTAGCGCTTGAATGTAACAGCGGCTATAGTTTATAAGCTCAAATACCGTGCAGAGTGGCGACTGGCGAGTGGCGCACTGGCGCGCTGTTTGCCTGTTTAGTATTTCAAATTTTCTTCGTGATTTACGATTAAAATTATAACGAATGACTTAGAACTTAGAAGTATGTAAGTAATTAATAACAATTTTGATAAATATAAATTAAAATACTTTAATCTCTTTCTATGCTTTAGTATTTTGTAAATAATAAATCAAATAACTATTTAAAATTTATTCAGCAAAAAAAATTGTATACAAAATACAAATGTTATACCATTACATTATATGAAACACAAAAAAAAAAAAATTAATAATACCATCCATCACGTACTAACCAACTTTGAAAGTTTTTTTTTAACTTTATTTTGTTTTTTATTGTTTTGGTTTAGTTGATAGCTGTATTGCCTCATTCTCATAATCAGATAGTATGTGCAGATATCTGTTATAATATCTGTTTGATGTTCAATGCATGGAAAATTAATATTGACATTTTTGCTAAAGAAATCTTCATATGTATCTTCAAAAACTGTAGGTGAGTCAGCAAATTTTTCAAAAGATATCTCCAATGACTTTAATAATTTAAATAAATTAGTGTTTGGATGTGTAAGGTAACCTCTACTTTTTACATTCACTAATTCTGCTGCTGGTACAGTTGAAGATGTATTCATATTCTTTAAATATATTTTACACGATTCACATTTAGTCCGTGCCACTAACTGTTTTGCTATATATCTATAAATGATTCAATTTATACATTAATATCTATTTTTATTATTTCAGAGAATACTTACCTAACTAATAACTAGGTACTTATATTAAAATGTCTTACCCGGCTAAATAATACACAATACAATCAAAAACAGTAGAATTTGAATAATTATGCTCAGTAAAAACATCATCAGCATCCCAGCATCCCTTGTCTACAATATAATTAATTTTTTCTTTTAGTTTTTCAATCTTATTAATTCTATCTGAAGAATTAGTTGGGTCATTAATGACATCTTTTAAATCTGTGATTGTAATGATTGGAATATTGTCTAAAAAAGATATTTAATATTACTTTAAGTAGGTACATCCTATTCAAAATAATGTTAGAATATACAAACATATTGGTACCTACCTTCAAAAATTGTACAGTTACCAGTTTTAGGTGGTTTAATAAGTGAATATACAGACAGCATCCTATAAAGCTGGAGAAATGTAGGAGTGGATGGATGGTCATTTGGTCCAGCTACCTGACGGATAATACCAAAAAACTCCTATCAAAATAAAGTCAATAACTATTAGAATGCTCTTTCTTAAAATGTTAGTAAGTATAGTTATTTGTAAGTTTACTTCCAGGCGATCTTGGTTTAATTTTGCCGTCAAAACATACATAAAATTACAAGTATTTAATAAATAATCCACAATATCTATGGTTGACTTAATAGTTATTTTGAGACCATCAGCTGTGGCTTGTGTCAAAAAATCATCCTTTTTTATAAAATTATTATTTAAATTTGATTCCCAAGTATTGATCCATGCCAAAGCTTCTTTTAACACCTATTTGACATATAAATAATATAAGTACACATGCCTAGGTTAATTCATAAAATATTTAAAACATATAATCTAAAATCTAACATGGTGTAGGATTTTTAACCATATTATGATGAAACCCTTAATTACACCTATTCACATACAATAAATATTAAACACATATATCACAAACACATAACACAAACACATGAGTACATAACACAAAAAACCTCTATGTCGTGGGAGTTTTTTTTTATTCCTTCTGCACTAAATTTCCTGTTTAATGCATCAAACAGATTATTCATAAAAATTGTAAACTTGACAGTTTCATCAGAATCACTAAACCCATTAAAATTTTTTTTTTTATAAAATTCTATGCCTGTGGCCATTGACATGCTAAACAGCTAAATATTTTATGGAATAATTAGAAAATAATAATTAATATTATCTTTCACATGTTTTACAAATTTATAAATTGGTTATTTTACCTGTGCTGCATATTTAACCTTCATTTTAGAAAGATTATTATATCTATATTATATCTTTGGTATCCACAGTATATTCAGAGTTTGGGCATTCTTGTATATTATTTATTTTTTCATTCTTAAATAAAATATTGTATAAATTAGTTAGGTTTAGGTACTAGGTACAAAAATGCTTAGAGTTTATGTTGTTATATTATTATTTAACTTATCATAACGTTATTTAGTTATAAATTCTTACCAAAATATTCGACTCATTATTGTTAACAATATATAAATTCACTGGAATAGCTCCATCTCTAAGTCTAGGTCTTTTTAGACACACCTACAAATATATTATATTGCTGTTATATTTTTACCTATAGTTGTATCAGTTCATAAATATACTATACATATATTTATAAGTAATGGTACTAACCGTGTATTTATTTATTCCATTTCCAGATTCCCATGTGTCTATTACATCATGTGTCTTAAAATGGTTACGACAAACACGAGAATTATTACTTAAAGGAATACCCAAGACATTTTCCCATTCAGACCGTAAGACAATATTCAATGGAACTTTGAAGGAACTAATCTTTGCATATTTGTCATGTGAAGGACAATTAGGTATACAACACGACATTACAACACGACAAACAA
The DNA here is from genome assembly GCA_949089665.1 of Macrosiphum euphorbiae. NCBI lineage: Eukaryota > Metazoa > Arthropoda > Insecta > Hemiptera > Aphididae > Macrosiphum > Macrosiphum euphorbiae. Next base: position 42,865,262 of record CARXXK010000004.1, on the reverse strand, counting down.
TTAAATAATTTCAACAAAATTAAGCATAATATATTAAAACTTTATGAATAATAACATTTTTGTTATATCTTGTCAAGATGTAAATTTGTATTTATCATGGACGATAAATCTATTTACTAAGATAATAGATAGTTATTATAATTGTATAGTGGAATATTTATCATTATTTAAATCGTGGTTTTTATAGGGATCTATGAGAATTGAGAATAATATCACATAATAGATTTATTCTGTATTACTGTGGTAATAGGTACATATTTGATATTAGTAAAGCGCGGGAAAAAATAATAAGCTCGTAAATTCTGCTTCTATATTGGCACACATCATGTCGCAAGCGCTAGTGGTCAATTTTCCAGCTGTTCTGGTTATTTAATTTGGTTTCCAGTTTAAAACGATCTTATCATAGGTCGTCGGGCAACCATACTATCTTAAATCGTGGTACGTGCATACCAAGGTTTATAGATTATACAGGTTGCCTCATAGTCATGTAAACAAACTCGAACCCCCCGCACCATTCCCAGCCATGTGACGTCATCGTCGTACAAAATCGGCGGCCTGCCATATTCTATACGTATTCGCCATACAATTATTTACTCTTTTTCTTTCTGAAAATATATAGAAAGTTTATTTTTTCGAAATGTACCTTTTAGAATATAACTAAAATTATTAATATTATAATATGATATAATATTATACGCTTTTTTATTTTTATACTTGATGAATTTTTTTCGAAACCTGTCATTAATATTATATGCACTTTTTTACAATAATAGTCGAGTAAAGAAGTTAGTCTAACTTATTTTTATTTTTATATTATCATTGTCAATAATATTTCATAATTTTTAGTTACCTATTTTATATATTTAATGATATTTTGTATAATATTATAAAGAATAAATTAATAAATAATTTCCAATATGATGATGAGTCTTATTTTAAAAGGAATTATATTCCTATAAATGTATTAAATGAATTAATAAACAAAATAAATTATAGAAAAATCTTTATATATTTTTAACAATAATAAAGAAAATAATCACTTGCGAGTTGTGGTAATACATTTAATGTATAAAATATGTATATAATAATAAAAACATTATTTTTAGAATAATAATTCATATTTTTTACTAACCAAAATAAGAAAAATCAGTCTTGGTATGGTAGGTACATTTTAATAAATTAATATAACAATGCACAAAATACCCATATTACTATAAATTGATATTTTTTTACAGGCTATGATTATAAAAAATGCAGTCAAAGTATAATATATTTAAATTTGTATTACATAAAAATGCTAATTTCAAAATGCTAATAATAACACAAATTATTTTAAGGGAGGATGTTAAACATAAACATAATTATAATGAGTTAACATATTTTTCAAGACTCTAATTAAATGATAAAAAAATTCAATCAAAATAAAGTATTTACATTTCAATTTGTTTGCTTAATAAATAATAATATGAATGTGTTAATGACTCTGTAATAAAAAAAAATTCAGTCGCAAGATGCCCTATGTCATCAGTCTTCTAAATTTCTGCAATTTTTGTAGTTGTGCTTTTGCTTTTTGTTTTTTTTTTAATAAAACTAATAAATTTTCTGATAAAACAGGTCCTTTGGAAACCTAAATATAAGACATATTTTTAAACCATAAAATTAGATGAACTATAGGTCTAGTATAGGGAAATTTAAAAAGTAGTATATTAATTTCATATTTCAGATATAAAGTAACTTAATTACATTTAAGTTTAAGCTTACATTTCAGAAAAGTACCTATAAGTAATTGTAATTTTATTACTTTTGAAGTATTTTGCTCAAGATTGGCTAGGTCTACACAAAAATTTATTTAAGGTATACATTGAAATTAATTATAATATATAATTTAGACAACTAATTGTACACCGTGTACACTAAAATAGTTAAATATTTATATATTTTGGTAATAGGGGTTTCTACTGAAGCTGTATTAAAATAAACACTAAACAGCCATTAAAAATTACCTCAAAACAAATGTATTATGAGCAAAAAAGTGAATAAACATTTAATATAAGTAATAATATTATATATTCAACTATGATATTATAAACTTTAAATTTATAAAATTGATAAATACCTATTGATTTCATAATACACTCAAAAAATGTATTAATTTCATTGTATTTGCCAAGTTTTTTTAAATTAATCAAAGTTGGTGAACTTTGATTGACTGTAATTATGTTATTATTGTTATAATAGCTAGATTGAATAAAGTAATAATATAAAAATCAAATGTATTTACCTGTGGAATGAAATATCAGTTCTCCCTTCATTTTTCGATTTTGCAGAATAATTAACGCAAGTAGATACCGCGCAAACAGAACCACCTTAAGGTTTATTTATTTCATTCGTAGCCATAATTATTCAAATTAAAACACTATTTATTTAAATAAATAAACGAAACGAAAGTATGAAACTACATAAAAACATAATATGAAACACTTGTCATTGTTTATAGTTTGTACGACGATGACGTCACAGCGTCATTTTCTCCCACTCCTGTTTTTTCGATATTTTCAAAATGAGGCAACCTGTATAATCTATAAACCTTGCGTGCATACAAATAATTTGCTGTGATTAGTCGGATAGGATCAGTTACCACACGATTAACCACGATACCTTGTTGTTGGTAATAGCTGAACATTTTTCGTGTACACGGCAAAAGTGTATAGTGCCCGTCCGTCAGTCTGTCACCAGCATAGATAATAAAGATATGGATAGGACATAATCACGGACTAAGATATACAGGACTGGACACGAGATGAATATTGTGGTTACGAAATGTTTTACAACAGGCGGAGTTCGGGGGGATATTTTCCTTTTAGCATTACTAGCGCCGTCTTAGTGGATACTTATGGAACTAGAAATTTGTATGATGTGTTCTAGTTCCATAAGTATCCACTAGGACGGCGCTAGTAATGCTAAAAGGAAAATATCCCCCCGAACACTGCCTGTTGTAAAACATTTCGTAGTCAACCCCCCCACACCCTCCAACCTTGTCGTGTCCAGTCCTGTATATCTTAGTCCGTGGACATAATGGTCTTATCAGCGGTCTTCCAGGGGAATAATTGAGGCCAAATAAAGTATATCTATATGGAGTATCGACTGTCAACAAGAAATGTAAACAAATCGCCTCAATTTCTTATCTATGTTGGACCGCAAAACCACAGACTATATGAAAATATATATTTTCATATAGTCTGTGGCAAAACTAATACGTAATGAAATTGAGGCGTCCTATCCATGTATTTATTATCTATGGCTGGACCGCAAAACTAATACGTAATGAATTTGAGGCACGGACTAAGATATACAGGACTGGACACGACAAGGTTGGAGGGTGTGGGGGGTTGACTACGAAATGTAGTACAACAGACGGTGTTCGGGGGGATACTCTCCTTTTAGCATTACTAGCGCCGTCTTAGTGGATACTTATAGAACTAGAACACATCATACAAATTTCCATAGAGTTTACTCTATGCAAATTTCTAGTTCCATAAATATCCACTAAGACAGCGCTAGTAATGCTAAAAGGAAAATATACCCCCGAACTCCGCCTGTTGTAATACATTTCGTAACCACAATATTCATCTCGTGTCCAGTCCTGTATATCTTAGTCCGTGATTTGAGGCGTCCTATCCATGTATTTATTATCTATGGTCACCAGGCTGTATTTTCAAAGATTATGTATTTCTGTGGCTGCTCTGTGGCTTATATAACAAAAAATCCTAAAATCTATAATTTAAGCAGTGTTGCCAACATGTTTATAGATTATGGTACCTTTCGTGTACGAGTCCGACACGCACTTGGACATATTAACTAATAACTAGTTATAGGTTAGTTTATAGTTTATAGGTCTATATGGACTCGCACTTGGCCGGTTTTTATTTAATGTCTGGTTATAATTTATAGATTTATAATATCAAAATGTTCGGTGTTATGAAACAATCGAATGTTTTAAAATACTTTTGCTTTTAAGTTTTAATGTAATACTCAAAATGTCAGACTTTGACATTATAACCCATTGGGTAGCTAACAAAATGTTCGGTGTTATGAAACAATCGAATGTTTTAAAATACTTTTGCTTTTAAGTTTTAATGTAATACTCAAAATGTCAGACTTTGACATTATAACCCATTGGGTAGCTAACAATTTTATAGAAAATGTGGTTTGTGTAAATGATATTAATAGTGTAAGAAATGATTTTCAAAAATCTTTTTCGGACCTATTTACACTTAGCGAACAAATTTTCATGAAAAATGTTCGTCTAACGAAATACGTGGTGCGATATCTGATTGATCTATAAACACCATTTCTTAAAACACCAAGCCGCTCGTCTTCAATTGATATAGACACTAAGGTATGAATATTTTAAATACAATTTGTAATTTAATGATCTATAATGATTTTTGTATTATGAAAATTATCTGTTCTAGATGCTACTTGCCTGTAGCAAAAGGCTCATACCAAACATTGGTTGGCAATAGTCCATATACTATACTGTCACAAGCGTCAGTTTCAGTTTGCATTAAAGAGGTCGACCAGAACTCATTAATCCCACTATTTTCAATTCATGGGTTAAATTCCCGCATACTATTAGTGAGCTCACTACAGTTCATCACGTGTAAGACATTTATTATTTAGTACTTTTAGATTCTGAGTGGAACGATGAATGTATTGATTTTACAATGATGTGTGTTTTTTTTTTATTTATAATTATTATTTTTTTTTTGTGTCTGTGTACCCGATAAGTAGTCAAAATAATGCTTCGATTTTCGACTTCAGTATCTTGTTCGATTGGATCATTGTAATTAATAAATTATAAAATGTTCAGTTTTTATAGCTAAAGATTGCAAATTTAAAACAAAGGTTCTCATAAATAGTTCAAACTGTAACCAAAAAATCTTAAAAATATATGAACACAGTTATTTTTTACAGACATTTTAAATTCAAATTTGGACGAAATCACATATTAAAATCAATATTAACGATCTTTGTTTTGTTGTAATTTAAAAATATTATTCGGGTATATATGAAACTGAAAAATCAAAATATTATGGCCTATCCATACAATCTACCATAGTATAAGGAATAAGAATTATGCTCATGATAAGACTGTGCATATTTTAAGGAATTTATTCATAAATTCCATATAATTTAATACCAATAAACCATAGAAAAGTATATAATATGTCTTATACCTAGACTGACATACTGTCTCCGCTCAGAATCGTTTTTCTTATACAATGATATTATATCATTGCATTAAAATTTAATACCATCCATTATACAGTGACCCACTTGTAACCTACAGTACAGCAGAGCGACATCCACTTACCCACCTTTTTTAAACTGAAATAACTTGTATGGAACCAGCTTTTGCAGTTTTAAACAATTTAAATTGAACTTTGTATGTTTAAAACATGTTTTTGTAAGTTATATGTTTAAAAATGTTCTTTATAAATTCTTTTAAAACTTAAAAAAAAAAAAATAGGCACCACATGTTATTATTTAAATTATTTTTGTAGTAATTACTAAAGTAATAACAACTAATTATATTAATTATGTTAAATTATAATTCAATTTTATTTTTTTTCTATTGATAATTTAACAGTCCAATTTCAATATTATTATTATAGTTTTATTTAAATGGTTAGTAGTACTTAATACAAATTACTCAATTATTTATTTATTTTAAAAATGCAATATGCATTCACTTATAGTACCTATATTAATATATTATATAGAAGCATAGGAATATAGTACTTACCATGACAAATAAGATAGGTATCATCATACTTGTACTAGTTTTGAGCAGTAGATACGCATCTTCTTCACCTCTGGCCTATATCGTAGTTCTCCGCTTCTCATTGGTTTATTTTATTCTATCTTATATATGAATGTATATGATTGACAGCCAATAAGAAGTGGAGAATTACGATAAACTTGAAGTAAAGAGAGGAGGATGCTTATCAAAATACTGTGATGATTCCCATCTAATTTGTCATGGTATATACTATACCAATGTCCAATAGTGAAATAAATGACATTTCATATGATATATTAATAAGTAAATCAATAATCACATTATCGACTGTTGTGTTATTATGAATATCTACTTATAATATCCACTATAAATGTTTGCTTTAATAAATATATAAGACATAGCCTATTATAATACATACATTTTCTTAAGTTTTTAAATTTATCAACATACCTAGGTACCTACATGAACCCTATATTATTTAAATGACTGGGAGTAATATCATCATTTACAAAGTTCACCCTTGGTAAACTTATTTAATTGAATACATTAATGTCCATGTATACTAGGTATTCGTGTTAACATTTTAGTTAATTTATTGCTTTTATATTTCCATGTGATTATAGGTGATTATTCATAACTCATTATAAAATAATTGCCTAAATAATTATTAATATTTATTTAAATTATTATATTATAGTTTCATTTTATATAACTAGTTGTTTTTGTTTTTGTTTTTAGACCTACCTGGCCCTATACAGTGATAACATGAGTTATATATGGGTAAGAAACATTACCAATTTGGAAGATATTGAAGAATTGACTACTGTACTACGGTACCCTAAATTATCTAGAAATGGAGAAATTTTTCAATATGAAATTTTCGAAGAAGAAGACAGAATATTCAGTTGTTGACGACGAAGAAAAAGATATCAAAATGATGGACGGTGAAAATCAAAATTCAATTGTTCCTCCAGAAAGTACTGAAAATATTGATATTTTGTACCTGGTAAGAGACCTACAAGCCAACGTAATAATTGTTTTTTTTTTTTTTTTACTTTTGTATATGTAATATTATGATATATAGTATAAAAGTATAAATCTCTGACAACATAAAACGAAATCAGTATTCTAATCGTTTGTGATGTCGTATTATAATTGTAAATTGAAGAGTCGAATTTGTTTATATTTAAAACTAAACTGTTGGTACAAGACGATGCCATTTTGGTTTTGCTGTATATTCTTAGGCTTAAGAATGTCACCGTAGTAACATATGAGACTGAAAAATATCAGATGTATGATATGCCACTTGTGTTTTTTAGCCTGGAGACACTTATCATCACTACCTAACTGAATAATTAATCACAATATCGGCGGGATATTTATGTAACTGTATAATTTTTATGTTATCATATGTTAGGTAGGTATTCATTTTAATTACTTTTGTGTTTAATTACCTTTAGTGGTTCCTATCAAACTATCAACAGTTATGAACCAATAGTGAGAGATAATTTTGAATCACAGCATCTTTCAACCAAGCTTTGGGTGTTAGTAATGTTATTAAATCGCGCATGTATAGGTGATAGCCTTTGGTGGTCCCTTCAGGAGGATTCAGACATCGCTTTCCATTTTGTCTATTAAAATATTTATCAAATTAGTAAATATTTTTTTCTTTTATTAAGTAGGAAACGTTCTCTTTCTATTTTGTATAAAACGCAAACCTCTTAAGTTTACCCCTGAGCAATCTTCTAACTGTTCTGTACCTTCATATGAATTAGAACTGATATCATAAATGTTATTTTGTATCACACTATCGACAGTTATTTACCAATAGTGAGAGATAATTTTGAATCACAGCATCTTTCAACCGAGGTTTGGGTGTTAGTAATGTACTTCTACATATTGAAAAATTTCTCCATTTCTAGATAATTTAGGGTACCGTAGTACAGTAGTTACTTCTACAATATCCCCCAAATTGGAAATGTTTCTTACCCATATATAACTCATGTTATCACTGTATAGGGTTAGGTAAGTTTAAAAAAATACACCACAGTCATATATTTTCTTGTTTGGGAGATTTCCCATCAATATATATACAATCCTGAAATGTTATTATATCCTGTATATGTAACTGATAGCCTCTGGTGGTCCCTTTAGGAGGATTCAGACATCGTTTTCCGTTTTGTCTATTAAAATATTTATCAAATTAGTAAATATTTTTTTCTTTTAGTAAGTAGGAAACGTTCTTTTTCTATTTTGTATAAAACGCAAACCTCTTAAGTTTACTCCTGAGCAATCTTCTAACTGTTCTGTATCTTCATATGAATTAGAACTGATATCATAAATGTTTTTTTGTATCACACTATCGACAGTTATTTACCAATAGTGAGAGATAATTTTGAATCACAGCATCTTTCAACCAAGGTTTGGGTGTTAGTAATGTTATTAAATCGCGCATGTATAGGTGATAGCCTTTGGTGGTTCCTTTAGGAATATTAAAAAAGTTTCAATTTTGCTGTTAAGTAGTTCCCAAGCAATCATTTGTCTTTACACGGTCATATACTTCTGGGTGAATTTCTCTGGGGGTTGGTGTATTTGATAGAAAATACCTTGCATTCATTCAAGTGAATACACCACCGTCATATATTTTCTTGTGTGGGAGATGGCCCATCAATATATATAAAATTCTGAAATGTTATTATATCCTTTATATATGTAATTGATAGCCTTTGGTGGTCCCTTCAGGAGGATTCAGACATCGCTTTCCGTTTTGTCTATTAAAATATTTATCAAATTAGTAAATATTTTTTTCTTTTATTAAGTAGGAAACGTTCTCTTTCTATTTTGTATAAAACGCAAACCTCTTAAGTTTACCCCTGAGCAATCTTCTAACTGTTCTGTACCTTCATATGAATTAGAACTGATATCATAAATGTTATTTTGTATCACACTATCGACAGTTATTTACCAATAGTGAGAGATAATTTTGAATCACAGCATCTTTCAACCAAGGTTTGGGTGTTAATAATGTTATTAAATCGCGCATGTATAGGTGATAGCCTTTGGTGGTTCCTTTAGGAATATTAAAAAAGTTTCAATTTTGCTGTTAAGTAGTTCCCAAGCAATCATTTGTCTTTACACGGTCATATACTTCTGGGTGAATTTCTCTGGGGGTTGGTGTATTTGATAGAAAATACCTTGCATTCATTCAAGTGAATACACCACAGTCATATATTTTCTTGTGTGGGAGATGGCCCATCAATATATATAAAATTCTGAAATGTTATTATATCCTTTATATATGTAACTGATAGCCTTTGGTGGTCCCTTCAGGAGGATTCAGACATCGCTTTCCGTTTTGTCTATTAAAATATTTATCAAATTAGTAAATATTTTTTTCTTTTAGTAAGTAGGAAACGTTCTTTTTCTATTTTGTATAAAACGCAAACCTCTTAAGTTTACTCCTGAGCAATCTTCTAACTGTTCTGTATCTTCATATAAATTAGAACTGATATCATAAATGTTATTTTGTATCACACTATCGACAGTTATTTACCAATAGTGAGAGATAATTTTGAATCACAGCATCTTTCAACCAAGGTTTGGGTGTTAGTAATGTTATTAAATCGCGCATTTTAGGTGATAGCCTTTGGTGGTTCCTTTAGGACTATTAAAAAATTAAAAAGGTTCAATTTTGCTGTTGAGAAGTTCCCAAGCAATCATTTGTCTTTAAACAGGAATATATTTCTGTGTGAATTTCTCTGGGGGTTGGTGTATTTGATAGAAAATACCTTGCATTCATTCAAGTGAATACACCACCGTCATATATTTTCTTGTGTGGGAGATGGCCCATCAATATATATAAAATTCTGAAATGTTATTATATCCTTTATATATGTAACTGATAGCCTTTGGTGGTCCCTTCAAGAGGATTCAGACATCGCTTTCCGTTTTGTCTATTAAAATATTTATCAAATTAGTAAATATTTTTTTCTTTTATTAAGTAGGAAACGTTCTCTTTCTATTTTGTATAAAACGCAAACCTCTTAAGTTTACCCCTGAGCAATCTTCTAACTGTTCTGTACCTTCATATGAATTAGAACTGATATCATAAATGTTATTTTGTATCACACTAGCGACAGTTATTTACCAATAGTGAGAGATAATTTTGAATCACAGCATCTTTCAACCGAGGTTTGGGTGTTAGTAATGTACTTCTACATATTGAAAAATTTCTCCATTTCTAGATAATTTAGGGTACCGTAGTACAGTAGTTACTTCTTCAATATCCCCCAAATTGGAAATGTTTCTTACCCATATATAACTCATGTTATCACTGTATAGGGTTAGGTAAGTTTAAAAAAATACACCACAGTCATATATTTTCTTGTTTGGGAGATTTCCCATCAATATATATACAATCCTGAAATGTTATTATATCCTGTATATGTAACTGATAGCCTCTGGTGGTCCCTTTAGGAGGATTCAGACATCGTTTTCCGTTTTGTCTATTAAAATATTTATCAAATTAGTAAATATTTTTTTCTTTTAGTAAGTAGGAAACGTTCTTTTTCTATTTTGTATAAAACGCAAACCTCTTAAGTTTACTCCTGAGCAATCTTCTAACTGTTCTGTATCTTCATATGAATTAGAACTGATATCATAAATGTTTTTTTGTATCACACTATCGACAGTTATTTACCAATAGTGAGAGATAATTTTGAATCACAGCATCTTTCAACCAAGGTTTGGGTGTTAGTAATGTTATTAAATCGCGCATGTATAGGTGATAGCCTTTGGTGGTTCCTTTAGGAATATTAAAAAAGTTTCAATTTTGCTGTTAAGTAGTTCCCAAGCAAGCATTTGTCTTTACACGGTCATATACTTCTGGGTGAATTTCTCTGGGGGTTGGTGTATTTGATAGAAAATACCTTGCATTCATTCAAGTGAATACACCACAGTCATATATTTTCTTGTGTGGGAGATGGCCCATCAATATATATAAAATTCTGAAATGTTATTATATCTTTTATATATGTAACTGATAGCCTTTGGTGGTCCCTTCAGGATTCAGACATCGCTTTCCGTTTTGTCTATTAAAATATTTATCAAATTAGTAAATATTTTTTTCTTTTATTAAGTAGGAAACGTTCTCTTTCTATTTTGTATAAAACGCAAACCTCTTAAGTTTACCCCTGAGCAATCTTCTAACTGTTCTGTACCTTCATATGAATTAGAACTGATATCATAAATGTTATTTTGTATCACACTATCGACAGTTATTTACCAATAGTGAGAGATAATTTTGAATCACAGCATCTTTCAAACAAGGTTTGGGTGTTAATAATGTTATTAAATCGCGCATATATAGGTGATAGCCTTTGGTGGTTCCTTTAGGAATATTAAAAAATTAAAAAGGTTCAATTTTGCTGTTGAGAAGTTCCCAAGCAATCATTTGTCTTTAAACAGGAATATACTTCTGTGTGAATTTCTCTGGGGGTTGGTGTATTTGATAGAAAATACCTTGCATTCATTCAAGTGAATACACCACCGTCATATATTTTCTTGTGTGGGAGATGGCCCATCAATATATATAAAATTCTGAAATGTTATTATATCCTTTATATATGTAACTGATAGCCTTTGGTGGTCCCTTCAAGAGGATTCAGACATCGCTTTCCGTTTTGTCTATTAAAATATTTATCAAATTAGTAAATATTTTTTTCTTTTATTAAGTAGGAAACGTTCTCTTTCTATTTTGTATAAAACGCAAACCTCTTAAGTTTACCCCTGAGCAATCTTCTAACTGTTCTGTACCTTCATATGAATTAGAACTGATATCATAAATGTTATTTTGTATCACACTATCGACAGTTATTTACCAATAGTGAGAGATAATTTTGAATCACAGCATCTTTCAACCGAGGTTTGGGTGTTAGTAATGTACTTCTACATATTGAAAAATTTCTCCATTTCTAGATAATTTAGGGTACCGTAGTACAGTAGTTACTTCTACAATATCCCCCAAATTGGAAATGTTTCTTACCCATATATTACTCATGTTATCACTGTATAGGGTTAGGTAAGTTTAAAAAAATACACCACAGTCATATATTTTCTTGTTTGGGAGATTTCCCATCAATATATATACAATCCTGAAATGTTATTATATCCTGTATATGTAACTGATAGCCTCTGGTGGTCCCTTTAGGAGGATTCAGACATCGTTTTCCGTTTTGTCTATTAAAATATTTATCAAATTAGTAAATATTTTTTTCTTTTAGTAAGTAGGAAACGTTCTTTTTCTATTTTGTATAAAACGCAAACCTCTTAAGTTTACTCCTGAGCAATCTTCTAACTGTTCTGTATCTTCATATGAATTAGAACTGATATCATAAATGTTTTTTTGTATCACACTATCGACAGTTATTTACCAATAGTGAGAGATAATTTTGAATCACAGCATCTTTCAACCAAGGTTTGGGTGTTAGTAATGTTATTAAATCGCGCATGTATAGGTGATAGCCTTTGGTGGTTCCTTTAGGACTATTAAAAAATTAAAAAGGTTCAATTTTGCTGTTGAGAAGTTCCCAAGCAATCATTTGTCTTTAAACAGGAATATATTTCTGTGTGAATTTCTCTGGGGGTTGGTGTATTTGATAGAAAATACCTTGCATTCATTCAAGTGAATACACCACCGTCATATATTTTCTTGTGTGGGAGATGGCCCATCAATATATATAAAATTCTGAAATGTTATTATATCCTTTATATATGTAATTGATAGCCTTTGGTGGTCCCTTCAGGAGGATTCAGACATCGCTTTCCGTTTTGTCTATTAAAATATTTATCAAATTAGTAAATATTTTTTCTTTTATTAAGTAGGAAACGTTCTCTTTCTATTTTGTATAAAACGCAAACCTCTTAAGTTTACCCCTGAGCAATCTTCTAACTGTTCTGTACCTTCATATGAATTAGAACTGATATCATAAATGTTATTTTGTATCACACTATCGACAGTTATTTACCAATAGTGAGAGATAATTTTGAATCACAGCATCTTTCAACCAAGGTTTGGGTGTTAATAATGTTATTAAATCGCGCATGTATAGGTGATAGCCTTTGGTGGTTCCTTTAGGAATATTAAAAAAGTTTCAATTTTGCTGTTAAGTAGTTCCCAAGCAATCATTTGTCTTTACACGGTCATATACTTCTGGGTGAATTTCTCTGGGGGTTGGTGTATTTGATAGAAAATACCTTGCATTCATTCAAGTGAATACACCACAGTCATATATTTTCTTGTGTGGGAGATGGCCCATCAATATATATAAAATTCTGAAATGTTATTATATCCTTTATATATGTAACTGATAGCCTTTGGTGGTCCCTTCAGGAGGATTCAGACATCGCTTTCCGTTTTGTCTATTAAAATATTTATCAAATTAGTAAATATTTTTTTCTTTTAGTAAGTAGGAAACGTTCTTTTTCTATTTTGTATAAAACGCAAACCTCTTAAGTTTACTCCTGAGCAATCTTCTAACTGTTCTGTATCTTCATATAAATTAGAACTGATATCATAAATGTTATTTTGTATCACACTATCGACAGTTATTTACCAATAGTGAGAGATAATTTTGAATCACAGCATCTTTCAACCAAGGTTTGGGTGTTAGTAATGTTATTAAATCGCGCATTTTAGGTGATAGCCTTTGGTGGTTCCTTTAGGACTATTAAAAAATTAAAAAGGTTCAATTTTGCTGTTGAGAAGTTCCCAAGCAATCATTTGTCTTTAAACAGGAATATATTTCTGTGTGAATTTCTCTGGGGGTTGGTGTATTTGATAGAAAATACCTTGCATTCATTCAAGTGAATACACCACCGTCATATATTTTCTTGTGTGGGAGATGGCCCATCAATATATATAAAATTCTGAAATGTTATTATATCCTTTATATATGTAACTGATAGCCTTTGGTGGTCCCTTCAAGAGGATTCAGACATCGCTTTCCGTTTTGTCTATTAAAATATTTATCAAATTAGTAAATATTTTTTTCTTTTATTAAGTAGGAAACGTTCTCTTTCTATTTTGTATAAAACGCAAACCTCTTAAGTTTACCCCTGAGCAATCTTCTAACTGTTCTGTACCTTCATATGAATTAGAACTGATATCATAAATGTTATTTTGTATCACACTAGCGACAGTTATTTACCAATAGTGAGAGATAATTTTGAATCACAGCATCTTTCAACCGAGGTTTGGGTGTTAGTAATGTACTTCTACATATTGAAAAATTTCTCCATTTCTAGATAATTTAGGGTACCGTAGTACAGTAGTTACTTCTTCAATATCCCCCAAATTGGAAATGTTTCTTACCCATATATAACTCATGTTATCACTGTATAGGGTTAGGTAAGTTTAAAAAAATACACCACAGTCATATATTTTCTTGTTTGGGAGATTTCCCATCAATATATATACAATCCTGAAATGTTATTATATCCTGTATATGTAACTGATAGCCTCTGGTGGTCCCTTTAGGAGGATTCAGACATCGTTTTCCGTTTTGTCTATTAAAATATTTATCAAATTAGTAAATATTTTTTTCTTTTAGTAAGTAGGAAACGTTCTTTTTCTATTTTGTATAAAACGCAAACCTCTTAAGTTTACTCCTGAGCAATCTTCTAACTGTTCTGTATCTTCATATGAATTAGAACTGATATCATAAATGTTTTTTTGTATCACACTATCGACAGTTATTTACCAATAGTGAGAGATAATTTTGAATCACAGCATCTTTCAACCAAGGTTTGGGTGTTAGTAATGTTATTAAATCGCGCATGTATAGGTGATAGCCTTTGGTGGTTCCTTTAGGAATATTAAAAAAGTTTCAATTTTGCTGTTAAGTAGTTCCCAAGCAAGCATTTGTCTTTACACGGTCATATACTTCTGGGTGAATTTCTCTGGGGGTTGGTGTATTTGATAGAAAATACCTTGCATTCATTCAAGTGAATACACCACAGTCATATATTTTCTTGTGTGGGAGATGGCCCATCAATATATATAAAATTCTGAAATGTTATTATATCTTTTATATATGTAACTGATAGCCTTTGGTGGTCCCTTCAGGATTCAGACATCGCTTTCCGTTTTGTCTATTAAAATATTTATCAAATTAGTAAATATTTTTTTCTTTTATTAAGTAGGAAACGTTCTCTTTCTATTTTGTATAAAACGCAAACCTCTTAAGTTTACCCCTGAGCAATCTTCTAACTGTTCTGTACCTTCATATGAATTAGAACTGATATCATAAATGTTATTTTGTATCACACTATCGACAGTTATTTACCAATAGTGAGAGATAATTTTGAATCACAGCATCTTTCAAACAAGGTTTGGGTGTTAATAATGTTATTAAATCGCGCATATATAGGTGATAGCCTTTGGTGGTTCCTTTAGGAATATTAAAAAATTAAAAAGGTTCAATTTTGCTGTTGAGAAGTTCCCAAGCAATCATTTGTCTTTAAACAGGAATATACTTCTGTGTGAATTTCTCTGGGGGTTGGTGTATTTGATAGAAAATACCTTGCATTCATTCAAGTGAATACACCACCGTCATATATTTTCTTGTGTGGGAGATGGCCCATCAATATATATAAAATTCTGAAATGTTATTATATCCTTTATATATGTAACTGATAGCCTTTGGTGGTCCCTTCAAGAGGATTCAGACATCGCTTTCCGTTTTGTCTATTAAAATATTTATCAAATTAGTAAATATTTTTTTCTTTTATTAAGTAGGAAACGTTCTCTTTCTATTTTGTATAAAACGCAAACCTCTTAAGTTTACCCCTGAGCAATCTTCTAACTGTTCTGTACCTTCATATGAATTAGAACTGATATCATAAATGTTATTTTGTATCACACTATCGACAGTTATTTACCAATAGTGAGAGATAATTTTGAATCACAGCATCTTTCAACCGAGGTTTGGGTGTTAGTAATGTACTTCTACATATTGAAAAATTTCTCCATTTCTAGATAATTTAGGGTACCGTAGTACAGTAGTTACTTCTTCAATATCCCCCAAATTGGAAATGTTTCTTACCCATATATAACTCATGTTATCACTGTATAGGGTTAGGTAAGTTTAAAAAAATACACCACAGTCATATATTTTCTTGTTTGGGAGATTTCCCATCAATATATATACAATCCTGAAATGTTATTATATCCTGTATATGTAACTGATAGCCTCTGGTGGTCCCTTTAGGAGGATTCAGACATCGTTTTCCGTTTTGTCTATTAAAATATTTATCAAATTAGTAAATATTTTTTTCTTTTAGTAAGTAGGAAACGTTCTTTTTCTATTTTGTATAAAACGCAAACCTCTTAAGTTTACTCCTGAGCAATCTTCTAACTGTTCTGTATCTTCATATGAATTAGAACTGATATCATAAATGTTTTTTTGTATCACACTATCGACAGTTATTTACCAATAGTGAGAGATAATTTTGAATCACAGCATCTTTCAACCAAGGTTTGGGTGTTAGTAATGTTATTAAATCGCGCATGTATAGGTGATAGCCTTTGGTGGTTCCTTTAGGACTATTAAAAAATTAAAAAGGCTCAATTTTGCTGTTGAGAAGTTCCCAAGCAATCATTTGTCTTTAAACAGGAATATATTTCTGTGTGAATTTCTCTGGGGGTTGGTGTATTTGATAGAAAATACCTTGCATTCATTCAAGTGAATACACCACCGTCATATATTTTCTTGTGTGGGAGATGGCCCATCAATATATATAAAATTCTGAAATGTTATTATATCCTTTATATATGTAATTGATAGCCTTTGGTGGTCCCTTCAGGAGGATTCAGACATCGCTTTCCGTTTTGTCTATTAAAATATTTATCAAATTAGTAAATATTTTTTTCTTTTATTAAGTAGGAAACGTTCTCTTTCTATTTTGTATAAAACGCAAACCTCTTAAGTTTACCCCTGAGCAATCTTCTAACTGTTCTGTACCTTCATATGAATTAGAACTGATATCATAAATGTTATTTTGTATCACACTATCGACAGTTATTTACCAATAGTGAGAGATAATTTTGAATCACAGCATCTTTCAACCAAGGTTTGGGTGTTAATAATGTTATTAAATCGCGCATGTATAGGTGATAGCCTTTGGTGGTTCCTTTAGGAATATTAAAAAAGTTTCAATTTTGCTGTTAAGTAGTTCCCAAGCAATCATTTGTCTTTACACGGTCATATACTTCTGGGTGAATTTCTCTGGGGGTTGGTGTATTTGATAGAAAATACCTTGCATTCATTCAAGTGAATACACCACAGTCATATATTTTCTTGTGTGGGAGATGGCCCATCAATATATATAAAATTCTGAAATGTTATTATATCCTTTATATATGTAACTGATAGCCTTTGGTGGTCCCTTCAGGAGGATTCAGACATCGCTTTCCGTTTTGTCTATTAAAATATTTATCAAATTAGTAAATATTTTTTTCTTTTAGTAAGTAGGAAACGTTCTTTTTCTATTTTGTATAAAACGCAAACCTCTTAAGTTTACTCCTGAGCAATCTTCTAACTGTTCTGTATCTTCATATGAATTAGAACTGATATCATAAATGTTATTTTGTATCACACTATCGACAGTTATTTACCAATAGTGAGAGATAATTTTGAATCACAGCATCTTTCAACCAAGGTTTGGGTGTTAGTAATGTTATTAAATCGCGCATTTTAGGTGATAGCCTTTGGTGGTTCCTTTAGGACTATTAAAAAATTAAAAAGGTTCAATTTTGCTGTTGAGAAGTTCCCAAGCAATCATTTGTCTTTAAACAGGAATATATTTCTGTGTGAATTTCTCTGGGGGTTGGTGTATTTGATAGAAAATACCTTGCATTCATTCAAGTGAATACACCACCGTCATATATTTTCTTGTGTGGGAGATGGCCCATCAATATATATAAAATTCTGAAATGTTATTATATCCTTTATATATGTAACTGATAGCCTTTGGTGGTCCCTTCAAGAGGATTCAGACATCGCTTTCCGTTTTGTCTATTAAAATATTTATCAAATTAGTAAATATTTTTTTCTTTTATTAAGTAGGAAACGTTCTCTTTCTATTTTGTATAAAACGCAAACCTCTTAAGTTTACCCCTGAGTAATCTTCTAACTGTTCTGTACCTTCATATGAATTAGAACTGATATCATAAATGTTATTTTGTATCACACTATCGACAGTTATTTACCAATAGTGAGAGATAATTTTGAATCACAGCATCTTTCAACCGAGGTTTGGGTGTTAGTAATGTACTTCTACATATTGAAAAATTTCTCCATTTCTAGATAATTTAGGGTACCGTAGTACAGTAGTTACTTCTTCAATATCCCCCAAATTGGAAATGTTTCTTACCCATATATAACTCATGTTATCACTGTATAGGGTTAGGTAAGTTTAAAAAAATACACCACAGTCATATATTTTCTTGTTTGGGAGATTTCCCATCAATATATATACAATCCTGAAATGTTATTATATCCTGTATATGTAACTGATAGCCTCTGGTGGTCCCTTTAGGAGGATTCAGACATCGTTTTCCGTTTTGTCTATTAAAATATTTATCAAATTAGTAAATATTTTTTTCTTTTAGTAAGTAGGAAACGTTCTTTTTCTATTTTGTATAAAACGCAAACCTCTTAAGTTTACTCCTGAGCAATCTTCTAACTGTTCTGTATCTTCATATGAATTAGAACTGATATCATAAATGTTTTTTTGTATCACACTATCGACAGTTATTTACCAATAGTGAGAGATAATTTTGAATCACAGCATCTTTCAACCAAGGTTTGGGTGTTAGTAATGTTATTAAATCGCGCATGTATAGGTGATAGCCTTTGGTGGTTCCTTTAGGAATATTAAAAAAGTTTCAATTTTGCTGTTAAGTAGTTCCCAAGCAATCATTTGTCTTTACACGGTCATATACTTCTGGGTGAATTTCTCTGGGGGTTGGTGTATTTGATAGAAAATACCTTGCATTCATTCAAGTGAATACACCACAGTCATATATTTTCTTGTGTGGGAGATGGCCCATCAATATATATAAAATTCTGAAATGTTATTATATCCTTTATATATGTAACTGATAGCCTTTGGTGGTCCCTTCAGGAGGATTCAGACATCGCTTTCCGTTTTGTCTATTAAAATATTTATCAAATTAGTAAATATTTTTTTCTTTTATTAAGTAGGAAACGTTCTCTTTCTATTTTGTATAAAACGCAAACCTCTTAAGTTTACCCCTGAGCAATCTTCTAACTGTTCTGTACCTTCATATGAATTAGAACTGATATCATAAATGTTATTTTGTATCACACTATCGACAGTTATTTACCAATAGTGAGAGATAATTTTGAATCACAGCATCTTTCAAACAAGGTTTGGGTGTTAATAATGTTATTAAATCGCGCATATATAGGTGATAGCCTTTGGTGGTTCCTTTAGGAATATTAAAAAATTAAAAAGGTTCAATTTTGCTGTTGAGAAGTTCCCAAGCAATCATTTGTCTTTAAACAGGAATATACTTCTGTGTGAATTTCTCTGGGGGTTGGTGTATTTGATAGAAAATACCTTGCATTCATTCAAGTGAATACACCACCGTCATATATTTTCTTGTGTGGGAGATGGCCCATCAATATATATAAAATTCTGAAATGTTATTATATCCTTTATATATGTAACTGATAGCCTTTGGTGGTCCCTTCAAGAGGATTCAGACATCGCTTTCCGTTTTGTCTATTAAAATATTTATCAAATTAGTAAATATTTTTTTCTTTTATTAAGTAGGAAACGTTCTCTTTCTATTTTGTATAAAACGCAAACCTCTTAAGTTTACCCCTGAGCAATCTTCTAACTGTTCTGTACCTTCATATGAATTAGAACTGATATCATAAATGTTATTTTGTATCACACTATCGACAGTTATTTACCAATAGTGAGAGATAATTTTGAATCACAGCATCTTTCAACCGAGGTTTGGGTGTTAGTAATGTACTTCTACATATTGAAAAATTTCTCCATTTCTAGATAATTTAGGGTACCGTAGTACAGTAGTTACTTCTTCAATATCCCCCAAATTGGAAATGTTTCTTACCCATATATAACTCATGTTATCACTGTATAGGGTTAGGTAAGTTTAAAAAAATACACCACAGTCATATATTTTCTTGTTTGGGAGATTTCCCATCAATATATATACAATCCTGAAATGTTATTATATCCTGTATATGTAACTGATAGCCTCTGGTGGTCCCTTTAGGAGGATTCAGACATCGTTTTCCGTTTTGTCTATTAAAATATTTATCAAATTAGTAAATATTTTTTTCTTTTAGTAAGTAGGAAACGTTCTTTTTCTATTTTGTATAAAACGCAAACCTCTTAAGTTTACTCCTGAGCAATCTTCTAACTGTTCTGTATCTTCATATGAATTAGAACTGATATCATAAATGTTTTTTTGTATCACACTATCGACAGTTATTTACCAATAGTGAGAGATAATTTTGAATCACAGCATCTTTCAACCAAGGTTTGGGTGTTAGTAATGTTATTAAATCGCGCATGTATAGGTGATAGCCTTTGGTGGTTCCTTTAGGAATATTAAAAAAGTTTCAATTTTGCTGTTAAGTAGTTCCCAAGCAATCATTTGTCTTTACACGGTCATATACTTCTGGGTGAATTTCTCTGGGGGTTGGTGTATTTGATAGAGAATACCTTGCATTCATTCAAGTGAATACACCACAGTCATATATTTTCTTGTGTGGGAGATGGCCCATCAATATATATAAAATTCTGAAATGTTATTATATCCTTTATATATGTAACTGATAGCCTTTGGTGGTCCCTTCAGGAGGATTCAGACATCGCTTTCCGTTTTGTCTATTAAAATATTTATCAAATTAGTAAATATTTTTTTCTTTTATTAAGTAGGAAACGTTCTCTTTCTATTTTGTATAAAACGCAAACCTCTTAAGTTTACCCCTGAGCAATCTTCTAACTGTTCTGTACCTTCATATGAATTAGAACTGATATCATAAATGTTATTTTGTATCACACTATCGACAGTTATTTACCAATAGTGAGAGATAATTTTGAATCACAGCATCTTTCAAACAAGGTTTGGGTGTTAATAATGTTATTAAATCGCGCATATATAGGTGATAGCCTTTGGTGGTTCCTTTAGGAATATTAAAAAATTAAAAAGGTTCAATTTTGCTGTTGAGAAGTTCCCAAGCAATCATTTGTCTTTAAACAGGAATATACTTCTGTGTGAATTTCTCTGGGGGTTGGTGTATTTGATAGAAAATACCTTGCATTCATTCAAGTGAATACACCACCGTCATATATTTTCTTGTGTGGGAGATGGCCCATCAATATATATAAAATTCTGAAATGTTATTATATCCTTTATATATGTAACTGATAGCCTTTGGTGGTCCCTTCAAGAGGATTCAGACATCGCTTTCCGTTTTGTCTATTAAAATATTTATCAAATTAGTAAATATTTTTTTCTTTTATTAAGTAGGAAACGTTCTCTTTCTATTTTGTATAAAACGCAAACCTCTTAAGTTTACCCCTGAGCAATCTTCTAACTGTTCTGTACCTTCATATGAATTAGAACTGATATCATAAATGTTATTTTGTATCACACTATCGACAGTTATTTACCAATAGTGAGAGATAATTTTGAATCACAGCATCTTTCAACCGAGGTTTGGGTGTTAGTAATGTACTTCTACATATTGAAAAATTTCTCCATTTCTAGATAATTTAGGGTACCGTAGTACAGTAGTTACTTCTTCAATATCCCCCAAATTGGAAATGTTTCTTACCCATATATAACTCATGTTATCACTGTATATTGTTAGGTAAGTTTAAAAAAATACACCACAGTCATATATTTTCTTGTTTGGGAGATTTCCCATCAATATATATACAATCCTGAAATGTTATTATATCCTGTATATGTAACTGATAGCCTCTGGTGGTCCCTTTAGGAGGATTCAGACATCGTTTTCCGTTTTGTCTATTAAAATATTTATCAAATTAGTAAATATTTTTTTCTTTTAGTAAGTAGGAAACGTTCTTTTTCTATTTTGTATAAAACGCAAACCTCTTAAGTTTACTCCTGAGCAATCTTCTAACTGTTCTGTATCTTCATATGAATTAGAACTGATATCATAAATGTTTTTTTGTATCACACTATCGACAGTTATTTACCAATAGTGAGAGATAATTTTGAATCACAGCATCTTTCAACCAAGGTTTGGGTGTTAGTAATGTTATTAAATCGCGCATGTATAGGTGATAGCCTTTGGTGGTTCCTTTAGGAATATTAAAAAAGTTTCAATTTTGCTGTTAAGTAGTTCCCAAGCAATCATTTGTCTTTACACGGTCATATACTTCTGGGTGAATTTCTCTGGGGGTTGGTGTATTTGATAGAAAATACCTTGCATTCATTCAAGTGAATACACCACAGTCATATATTTTCTTGTGTGGGAGATGGCCCATCAATATATATAAAATTCTGAAATGTTATTATATCCTTTATATATGTAACTGATAGCCTTTGGTGGTCCCTTCAGGAGGATTCAGACATCGCTTTCCGTTTTGTCTATTAAAATATTTATCAAATTAGTAAATATTTTTTTCTTTTAGTAAGTAGGAAACGTTCTTTTTCTATTTTGTATAAAACGCAAACCTCTTAAGTTTACTCCTGAGCAATCTTCTAACTGTTCTGTATCTTCATATGAATTAGAACTGATATCATAAATGTTATTTTGTATCACACTATCGACAGTTATTTACCAATAGTGAGAGATAATTTTGAATCACAGCATCTTTCAACCAAGGTTTGGGTGTTAGTAATGTTATTAAATCGCGCATTTTAGGTGATAGCCTTTGGTGGTTCCTTTAGGACTATTAAAAAATTAAAAAGGTTCAATTTTGCTGTTGAGAAGTTCCCAAGCAATCATTTGTCTTTAAACAGGAATATATTTCTGTGTGAATTTCTCTGGGGGTTGGTGTATTTGATAGAAAATACCTTGCATTCATTCAAGTGAATACACCACCGTCATATATTTTCTTGTGTGGGAGATGGCCCATCAATATATATAAAATTCTGAAATGTTATTATATCCTTTATATATGTAACTGATAGCCTTTGGTGGTCCCTTCAAGAGGATTCAGACATCGCTTTCCGTTTTGTCTATTAAAATATTTATCAAATTAGTAAATATTTTTTTCTTTTATTAAGTAAGAAACGTTCTCTTTCTATTTTGTATAAAACGCAAACCTCTTAAGTTTACCCCTGAGTAATCTTCTAACTGTTCTGTACCTTCATATGAATTAGAACTGATATCATAAATGTTATTTTGTATCACACTATCGACAGTTATTTACCAATAGTGAGAGATAATTTTGAATCACAGCATCTTTCAACCGAGGTTTGGGTGTTAGTAATGTACTTCTACATATTGAAAAATTTCTCCATTTCTAGATAATTTAGGGTACCGTAGTACAGTAGTTACTTCTTCAATATCCCCCAAATTGGAAATGTTTCTTACCCATATATAACTCATGTTATCACTGTATAGGGTTAGGTAAGTTTAAAAAAATACACCACAGTCATATATTTTCTTGTTTGGGAGATTTCCCATCAATATATATACAATCCTGAAATGTTATTATATCCTGTATATGTAACTGATAGCCTCTGGTGGTCCCTTTAGGAGGATTCAGACATCGTTTTCCGTTTTGTCTATTAAAATATTTATCAAATTAGTAAATATTTTTTTCTTTTAGTAAGTAGGAAACGTTCTTTTTCTATTTTGTATAAAACGCAAACCTCTTAAGTTTACTCCTGAGCAATCTTCTAACTGTTCTGTATCTTCATATGAATTAGAACTGATATCATAAATGTTTTTTTGTATCACACTATCGACAGTTATTTACCAATAGTGAGAGATAATTTTGAATCACAGCATCTTTCAACCAAGGTTTGGGTGTTAGTAATGTTATTAAATCGCGCATGTATAGGTGATAGCCTTTGGTGGTTCCTTTAGGAATATTAAAAAAGTTTCAATTTTGCTGTTAAGTAGTTCCCAAGCAATCATTTGTCTTTACACGGTCATATACTTCTGGGTGAATTTCTCTGGGGGTTGGTGTATTTGATAGAGAATACCTTGCATTCATTCAAGTGAATACACCACAGTCATATATTTTCTTGTGTGGGAGATGGCCCATCAATATATATAAAATTCTGAAATGTTATTATATCCTTTATATATGTAACTGATAGCCTTTGGTGGTCCCTTCAGGAGGATTCAGACATCGCTTTCCGTTTTGTCTATTAAAATATTTATCAAATTAGTAAATATTTTTTTCTTTTATTAAGTAGGAAACGTTCTCTTTCTATTTTGTATAAAACGCAAACCTCTTAAGTTTACCCCTGAGCAATCTTCTAACTGTTCTGTACCTTCATATGAATTAGAACTGATATCATAAATGTTATTTTGTATCACACTATCGACAGTTATTTACCAATAGTGAGAGATAATTTTGAATCACAGCATCTTTCAAACAAGGTTTGGGTGTTAATAATGTTATTAAATCGCGCATATATAGGTGATAGCCTTTGGTGGTTCCTTTAGGAATATTAAAAAATTAAAAAGGTTCAATTTTGCTGTTGAGAAGTTCCCAAGCAATCATTTGTCTTTAAACAGGAATATACTTCTGTGTGAATTTCTCTGGGGGTTGGTGTATTTGATAGAAAATACCTTGCATTCATTCAAGTGAATACACCACCGTCATATATTTTCTTGTGTGGGAGATGGCCCATCAATATATATAAAATTCTGAAATGTTATTATATCCTTTATATATGTAACTGATAGCCTTTGGTGGTCCCTTCAAGAGGATTCAGACATCGCTTTCCGTTTTGTCTATTAAAATATTTATCAAATTAGTAAATATTTTTTTCTTTTATTAAGTAGGAAACGTTCTCTTTCTATTTTGTATAAAACGCAAACCTCTTAAGTTTACCCCTGAGCAATCTTCTAACTGTTCTGTACCTTCATATGAATTAGAACTGATATCATAAATGTTATTTTGTATCACACTATCGACAGTTATTTACCAATAGTGAGAGATAATTTTGAATCACAGCATCTTTCAACCGAGGTTTGGGTGTTAGTAATGTACTTCTACATATTGAAAAATTTCTCCATTTCTAGATAATTTAGGGTACCGTAGTACAGTAGTTACTTCTTCAATATCCCCCAAATTGGAAATGTTTCTTACCCATATATAACTCATGTTATCACTGTATAGGGTTAGGTAAGTTTAAAAAAATACACCACAGTCATATATTTTCTTGTTTGGGAGATTTCCCATCAATATATATACAATCCTGAAATGTTATTATATCCTGTATATGTAACTGATAGCCTCTGGTGGTCCCTTTAGGAGGATTCAGACATCGTTTTCCGTTTTGTCTATTAAAATATTTATCAAATTAGTAAATATTTTTTTCTTTTAGTAAGTAGGAAACGTTCTTTTTCTATTTTGTATAAAACGCAAACCTCTTAAGTTTACTCCTGAGCAATCTTCTAACTGTTCTGTATCTTCATATGAATTAGAACTGATATCATAAATGTTTTTTTGTATCACACTATCGACAGTTATTTACCAATAGTGAGAGATAATTTTGAATCACAGCATCTTTCAACCAAGGTTTGGGTGTTAGTAATGTTATTAAATCGCGCATGTATAGGTGATAGCCTTTGGTGGTTCCTTTAGGAATATTAAAAAAGTTTCAATTTTGCTGTTAAGTAGTTCCCAAGCAATCATTTGTCTTTACACGGTCATATACTTCTGGGTGAATTTCTCTGGGGGTTGGTGTATTTGATAGAGAATACCTTGCATTCATTCAAGTGAATACACCACAGTCATATATTTTCTTGTGTGGGAGATGGCCCATCAATATATATAAAATTCTGAAATGTTATTATATCCTTTATATATGTAACTGATAGCCTTTGGTGGTCCCTTCAGGAGGATTCAGACATCGCTTTCCGTTTTGTCTATTAAAATATTTATCAAATTAGTAAATATTTTTTTCTTTTATTAAGTAGGAAACGTTCTCTTTCTATTTTGTATAAAACGCAAACCTCTTAAGTTTACCCCTGAGCAATCTTCTAACTGTTCTGTACCTTCATATGAATTAGAACTGATATCATAAATGTTATTTTGTATCACACTATCGACAGTTATTTACCAATAGTGAGAGATAATTTTGAATCACAGCATCTTTCAAACAAGGTTTGGGTGTTAATAATGTTATTAAATCGCGCATATATAGGTGATAGCCTTTGGTGGTTCCTTTAGGAATATTAAAAAATTAAAAAGGTTCAATTTTGCTGTTGAGAAGTTCCCAAGCAATCATTTGTCTTTAAACAGGAATATACTTCTGTGTGAATTTCTCTGGGGGTTGGTGTATTTGATAGAAAATACCTTGCATTCATTCAAGTGAATACACCACCGTCATATATTTTCTTGTGTGGGAGATGGCCCATCAATATATATAAAATTCTGAAATGTTATTATATCCTTTATATATGTAACTGATAGCCTTTGGTGGTCCCTTCAAGAGGATTCAGACATCGCTTTCCGTTTTGTCTATTAAAATATTTATCAAATTAGTAAATATTTTTTCTTTTATTAAGTAGGAAACGTTCTCTTTCTATTTTGTATAAAACGCAAACCTCTTAAGTTTACCCCTGAGCAATCTTCTAACTGTTCTGTACCTTCATATGAATTAGAACTGATATCATAAATGTTATTTTGTATCACACTATCGACAGTTATTTACCAATAGTGAGAGATAATTTTGAATCACAGCATCTTTCAACCGAGGTTTGGGTGTTAGTAATGTACTTCTACATATTGAAAAATTTCTCCATTTCTAGATAATTTAGGGTACCGTAGTACAGTAGTTACTTCTTCAATATCCCCCAAATTGGAAATGTTTCTTACCCATATATAACTCATGTTATCACTGTATAGGGTTAGGTAAGTTTAAAAAAATACACCACAGTCATATATTTTCTTGTTTGGGAGATTTCCCATCAATATATATACAATCCTGAAATGTTATTATATCCTGTATATGTAACTGATAGCCTCTGGTGGTCCCTTTAGGAGGATTCAGACATCGTTTTCCGTTTTGTCTATTAAAATATTTATCAAATTAGTAAATATTTTTTTCTTTTAGTAAGTAGGAAACGTTCTTTTTCTATTTTGTATAAAACGCAAACCTCTTAAGTTTACTCCTGAGCAATCTTCTAACTGTTCTGTATCTTCATATGAATTAGAACTGATATCATAAATGTTTTTTTGTATCACACTATCGACAGTTATTTACCAATAGTGAGAGATAATTTTGAATCACAGCATCTTTCAACCAAGGTTTGGGTGTTAGTAATGTTATTAAATCGCGCATGTATAGGTGATAGCCTTTGGTGGTTCCTTTAGGAATATTAAAAAAGTTTCAATTTTGCTGTTAAGTAGTTCCCAAGCAATCATTTGTCTTTACACGGTCATATACTTCTGGGTGAATTTCTCTGGGGGTTGGTGTATTTGATAGAAAATACCTTGCATTCATTCAAGTGAATACACCACAGTCATATATTTTCTTGTGTGGGAGATGGCCCATCAATATATATAAAATTCTGAAATGTTATTATATCCTTTATATATGTAACTGATAGCCTTTGGTGGTCCCTTCAGGAGGATTCAGACATCGCTTTCCGTTTTGTCTATTAAAATATTTATCAAATTAGTAAATATTTTTTTCTTTTAGTAAGTAGGAAACGTTCTTTTTCTATTTTGTATAAAACGCAAACCTCTTAAGTTTACTCCTGAGCAATCTTCTAACTGTTCTGTATCTTCATATGAATTAGAACTGATATCATAAATGTTATTTTGTATCACACTATCGACAGTTATTTACCAATAGTGAGAGATAATTTTGAATCACAGCATCTTTCAACCAAGGTTTGGGTGTTAGTAATGTTATTAAATCGCGCATTTTAGGTGATAGCCTTTGGTGGTTCCTTTAGGAATATTAAAAAATTAAAAAGGTTCAATTTTGCTGTTGAGAAGTTCCCAAGCAATCATTTGTCTTTAAACAGGAATATATTTCTGTGTGAATTTCTCTGGGGGTTGGTGTATTTGATAGAAAATACCTTGCATTCATTCAAGTGAATACACCACCGTCATATATTTTCTTGTGTGGGAGATGGCCCATCAATATATATAAAATTCTGAAATGTTATTATATCCTTTATATATGTAACTGATAGCCTTTGGTGGTCCCTTCAAGAGGATTCAGACATCGCTTTCCGTTTTGTCTATTAAAATATTTATCAAATTAGTAAATATTTTTTTCTTTTATTAAGTAAGAAACGTTCTCTTTCTATTTTGTATAAAACGCAAACCTCTTAAGTTTACCCCTGAGTAATCTTCTAACTGTTCTGTACCTTCATATGAATTAGAACTGATATCATAAATGTTATTTTGTATCACACTATCGACAGTTATTTACCAATAGTGAGAGATAATTTTGAATCACAGCATCTTTCAACCGAGGTTTGGGTGTTAGTAATGTACTTCTACATATTGAAAAATTTCTCCATTTCTAGATAATTTAGGGTACCGTAGTACAGTAGTTACTTCTTCAATATCCCCCAAATTGGAAATGTTTCTTACCCATATATAACTCATGTTATCACTGTATAGGGTTAGGTAAGTTTAAAAAAATACACCACAGTCATATATTTTCTTGTTTGGGAGATTTCCCATCAATATATATACAATCCTGAAATGTTATTATATCCTGTATATGTAACTGATAGCCTCTGGTGGTCCCTTTAGGAGGATTCAGACATCGTTTTCCGTTTTGTCTATTAAAATATTTATCAAATTAGTAAATATTTTTTTCTTTTAGTAAGTAGGAAACGTTCTTTTTCTATTTTGTATAAAACGCAAACCTCTTAAGTTTACTCCTGAGCAATCTTCTAACTGTTCTGTATCTTCATATGAATTAGAACTGATATCATAAATGTTTTTTTGTATCACACTATCGACAGTTATTTACCAATAGTGAGAGATAATTTTGAATCACAGCATCTTTCAACCAAGGTTTGGGTGTTAGTAATGTTATTAAATCGCGCATGTATAGGTGATAGCCTTTGGTGGTTCCTTTAGGAATATTAAAAAAGTTTCAATTTTGCTGTTAAGTAGTTCCCAAGCAATCATTTGTCTTTACACGGTCATATACTTCTGGGTGAATTTCTCTGGGGGTTGGTGTATTTGATAGAGAATACCTTGCATTCATTCAAGTGAATACACCACAGTCATATATTTTCTTGTGTGGGAGATGGCCCATCAATATATATAAAATTCTGAAATGTTATTATATCCTTTATATATGTAACTGATAGCCTTTGGTGGTCCCTTCAGGAGGATTCAGACATCGCTTTCCGTTTTGTCTATTAAAATATTTATCAAATTAGTAAATATTTTTTTCTTTTATTAAGTAGGAAACGTTCTCTTTCTATTTTGTATAAAACGCAAACCTCTTAAGTTTACCCCTGAGCAATCTTCTAACTGTTCTGTACCTTCATATGAATTAGAACTGATATCATAAATGTTATTTTGTATCACACTATCGACAGTTATTTACCAATAGTGAGAGATAATTTTGAATCACAGCATCTTTCAAACAAGGTTTGGGTGTTAATAATGTTATTAAATCGCGCATATATAGGTGATAGCCTTTGGTGGTTCCTTTAGGAATATTAAAAAATTAAAAAGGTTCAATTTTGCTGTTGAGAAGTTCCCAAGCAATCATTTGTCTTTAAACAGGAATATACTTCTGTGTGAATTTCTCTGGGGGTTGGTGTATTTGATAGAAAATACCTTGCATTCATTCAAGTGAATACACCACCGTCATATATTTTCTTGTGTGGGAGATGGCCCATCAATATATATAAAATTCTGAAATGTTATTATATCCTTTATATATGTAACTGATAGCCTTTGGTGGTCCCTTCAAGAGGATTCAGACATCGCTTTCCGTTTTGTCTATTAAAATATTTATCAAATTAGTAAATATTTTTTTCTTTTATTAAGTAGGAAACGTTCTCTTTCTATTTTGTATAAAACGCAAACCTCTTAAGTTTACCCCTGAGCAATCTTCTAACTGTTCTGTACCTTCATATGAATTAGAACTGATATCATAAATGTTATTTTGTATCACACTATCGACAGTTATTTACCAATAGTGAGAGATAATTTTGAATCACAGCATCTTTCAACCGAGGTTTGGGTGTTAGTAATGTACTTCTACATATTGAAAAATTTCTCCATTTCTAGATAATTTAGGGTACCGTAGTACAGTAGTTACTTCTTCAATATCCCCCAAATTGGAAATGTTTCTTACCCATATATAACTCATGTTATCACTGTATAGGGTTAGGTAAGTTTAAAAAAATACACCACAGTCATATATTTTCTTGTTTGGGAGATTTCCCATCAATATATATACAATCCTGAAATGTTATTATATCCTGTATATGTAACTGATAGCCTCTGGTGGTCCCTTTAGGAGGATTCAGACATCGTTTTCCGTTTTGTCTATTAAAATATTTATCAAATTAGTAAATATTTTTTTCTTTTAGTAAGTAGGAAACGTTCTTTTTCTATTTTGTATAAAACGCAAACCTCTTAAGTTTACTCCTGAGCAATCTTCTAACTGTTCTGTATCTTCATATGAATTAGAACTGATATCATAAATGTTTTTTTGTATCACACTATCGACAGTTATTTACCAATAGTGAGAGATAATTTTGAATCACAGCATCTTTCAACCAAGGTTTGGGTGTTAGTAATGTTATTAAATCGCGCATGTATAGGTGATAGCCTTTGGTGGTTCCTTTAGGAATATTAAAAAAGTTTCAATTTTGCTGTTAAGTAGTTCCCAAGCAATCATTTGTCTTTACACGGTCATATACTTCTGGGTGAATTTCTCTGGGGGTTGGTGTATTTGATAGAAAATACCTTGCATTCATTCAAGTGAATACACCACAGTCATATATTTTCTTGTGTGGGAGATGGCCCATCAATATATATAAAATTCTGAAATGTTATTATATCCTTTATATATGTAACTGATAGCCTTTGGTGGTCCCTTC
This sequence comes from Macrosiphum euphorbiae, assembly GCA_949089665.1. Classification (NCBI taxonomy): domain Eukaryota; kingdom Metazoa; phylum Arthropoda; class Insecta; order Hemiptera; family Aphididae; genus Macrosiphum; species Macrosiphum euphorbiae. The sequence continues at coordinate 42,834,131 of CARXXK010000004.1, read as the reverse complement.
AGGAGGATTCAGACATCGCTTTCCGTTTTGTCTATTAAAATATTTATCAAATTAGTAAATATTTTTTTCTTTTATTAAGTAGGAAACGTTCTCTTTCTATTTTGTATAAAACGCAAACCTCTTAAGTTTACCCCTGAGCAATCTTCTAACTGTTCTGTACCTTCATATGAATTAGAACTGATATCATAAATGTTATTTTGTATCACACTATCGACAGTTATTTACCAATAGTGAGAGATAATTTTGAATCACAGCATCTTTCAAACAAGGTTTGGGTGTTAATAATGTTATTAAATCGCGCATATATAGGTGATAGCCTTTGGTGGTTCCTTTAGGAATATTAAAAAATTAAAAGGTTCAATTTTGCTGTTGAGAAGTTCCCAAGCAATCATTTGTCTTTAAACAGGAATATACTTCTGTGTGAATTTCTCTGGGGGTTGGTGTATTTGATAGAAAATACCTTGCATTCATTCAAGTGAATACACCACCGTCATATATTTTCTTGTGTGGGAGATGGCCCATCAATATATATAAAATTCTGAAATGTTATTATATCCTTTATATATGTAACTGATAGCCTTTGGTGGTCCCTTCAAGAGGATTCAGACATCGCTTTCCGTTTTGTCTATTAAAATATTTATCAAATTAGTAAATATTTTTTTCTTTTATTAAGTAGGAAACGTTCTCTTTCTATTTTGTATAAAACGCAAACCTCTTAAGTTTACCCCTGAGCAATCTTCTAACTGTTCTGTACCTTCATATGAATTAGAACTGATATCATGAATGTTATTTTGTATCACACTATCGACAGTTATTTACCAATAGTGAGAGATAATTTTGAATCACAGCATCTTTCAACCGAGGTTTGGGTGTTAGTAATGTACTTCTACATATTGAAAAATTTCTCCATTTCTAGATAATTTAGGGTACCGTAGTACAGTAGTTACTTCTACAATATCCCCCAAATTGGAAATGTTTCTTACCCATATATAACTCATGTTATCACTGTATAGGGTTAGGTAAGTTTAAAAAAATACACCACCGTCATATATTTTCTTGTGTGGGAGATGGCCCATCAATATATATAAAATTCTGAAATGTTATTATATCCTTTATATATGTAACTGATAGCCTTTGGTGGTCCCTTCAAGAGGATTCAGACATCGCTTTCCGTTTTGTCTATTAAAATATTTATCAAATTAGTAAATATTTTTTTCTTTTATTAAGTAGGAAACGTTCTCTTTCTATTTTGTATAAAACGCAAACCTCTTAAGTTTACCCCTGAGCAATCTTCTAACTGTTCTGTACCTTCATATGAATTAGAACTGATATCATAAATGTTATTTTGTATCACACTATCGACAGTTATTTACCAATAGTGAGAGATAATTTTGAATCACAGCATCTTTCAACCAAGGTTTGGGTGTTAATAATGTTATTAAATCGCGCATGTATAGGTGATAGCCTTTGGTGGTTCCTTTAGGAATATTAAAAAAGTTTCAATTTTGCTGTTAAGTAGTTCCCAAGCAATCATTTGTCTTTACACGGTCATATACTTCTGGGTGAATTTCTCTGGGGGTTGGTGTATTTGATAGAAAATACCTTGCATTCATTCAAGTGAATACACCACAGTCATATATTTTCTTGTGTGGGAGATGGCCCATCAATATATATAAAATTCTGAAATGTTATTATATCCTTTATATATGTAACTGATAGCCTTTGGTGGTCCCTTCAGGAGAATTCAGACATCGCTTTCCGTTTTGTCTATTAAAATATTTATCAAATTAGTAAATATTTTTTTCTTTTAGTAAGTAGGAAACGTTCTTTTTCTATTTTGTATAAAACGCAAACCTCTTAAGTTTACTCCTGAGCAATCTTCTAACTGTTCTGTATCTTCATATGAATTAGAACTGATATCATAAATGTTATTTTGTATCACACTATCGACAGTTATTTACCAATAGTGAGAGATAATTTTGAATCACAGCATCTTTCAACCAAGGTTTGGGTGTTAGTAATGTTATTAAATCGCGCATTTTAGGTGATAGCCTTTGGTGGTTCCTTTAGGACTATTAAAAAATTAAAAAGGTTCAATTTTGCTGTTGAGAAGTTCCCAAGCAATCATTTGTCTTTAAACAGGAATATATTTCTGTGTGAATTTCTCTGGGGGTTGGTGTATTTGATAGAAAATACCTTGCATTCATTCAAGTGAATACACCACCGTCATATATTTTCTTGTGTGGGAGATGGCCCATCAATATATATAAAATTCTGAAATGTTATTATATCCTTTATATATGTAACTGATAGCCTTTGGTGGTCCCTTCAAGAGGATTCAGACATCGCTTTCCGTTTTGTCTATTAAAATATTTATCAAATTAGTAAATATTTTTTTCTTTTATTAAGTAGGAAACGTTCTCTTTCTATTTTGTATAAAACGCAAACCTCTTAAGTTTACCCCTGAGCAATCTTCTAACTGTTCTGTACCTTCATATGAATTAGAACTGATATCATAAATGTTATTTTGTATCACACTATCGACAGTTATTTACCAATAGTGAGAGATAATTTTGAATCACAGCATCTTTCAACCGAGGTTTGGGTGTTAGTAATGTACTTCTACATATTGAAAAATTTCTCCATTTCTAGATAATTTAGGGTACTGTAGTACAGTAGTTACTTCTTCAATATCCCCCAAATTGGAAATGTTTCTTACCCATATATAACTCATGTTATCACTGTATAGGGTTAGGTAAGTTTAAAAAAATACACCACAGTCATATATTTTCTTGTTTGGGAGATTTCCCATCAATATATATACAATCCTGAAATGTTATTATATCCTGTATATGTAACTGATAGCCTCTGGTGGTCCCTTTAGGAGGATTCAGACATCGTTTTCCGTTTTGTCTATTAAAATATTTATCAAATTAGTAAATATTTTTTTCTTTTAGTAAGTAGGAAACGTTCTTTTTCTATTTTGTATAAAACGCAAACCTCTTAAGTTTACTCCTGAGCAATCTTCTAACTGTTCTGTATCTTCATATGAATTAGAACTGATATCATAAATGTTTTTTTGTATCACACTATCGACAGTTATTTACCAATAGTGAGAGATAATTTTGAATCACAGCATCTTTCAACCAAGGTTTGGGTGTTAGTAATGTTATTAAATCGCGCATGTATAGGTGATAGCCTTTGGTGGTTCCTTTAGGAATATTAAAAAAGTTTCAATTTTGCTGTTAAGTAGTTCCCAAGCAATCATTTGTCTTTACACGGTCATATACTTCTGGGTGAATTTCTCTGGGGGTTGGTGTATTTGATAGAAAATACCTTGCATTCATTCAAGTGAATACACCACAGTCATATATTTTCTTGTGTGGGAGATGGCCCATCAATATATATAAAATTCTGAAATGTTATTATATCCTTTATATATGTAACTGATAGCCTTTGGTGGTCCCTTCAGGAGGATTCAGACATCGCTTTCCGTTTTGTCTATTAAAATATTTATCAAATTAGTAAATATTTTTTTCTTTTATTAAGTAGGAAACGTTCTCTTTCTATTTTGTATAAAACGCAAACCTCTTAAGTTTACCCCTGAGCAATCTTCTAACTGTTCTGTACCTTCATATGAATTAGAACTGATATCATAAATGTTATTTTGTATCACACTATCGACAGTTATTTACCAATAGTGAGAGATAATTTTGAATCACAGCATCTTTCAACCGAGGTTTGGGTGTTAGTAATGTACTTCTACATATTGAAAAATTTCTCCATTTCTAGATAATTTAGGGTACCGTAGTACAGTAGTTACTTCTACAATATCCCCCAAATTGGAAATGTTTCTTACCTATGTATAACTCATGTTATCACTGTATAGGGTTAGGTAAGTTTAAAAAAATACACCACAGTCATATATTTTCTTGTTTGGGAGATTTCCCATCAATATATATACAATCCTGAAATGTTATTATATCCTGTATATGTAACTGATAGCCTTTGGTGATCCCTTTAGGAGGATTCAGACATCGTTTTCCGTTTTGTCTATTAAAATATTTATCAAATTAGTAAATATTTTTTTCTTTTAGTAAGTAGGAAACGTTCTTTTTCTATTTTGTATAAAACGCAAACCTCTTAAGTTTACTCCTGAGCAATCTTCTAACTGTTCTGTATCTTCATATGAATTAGAACTGATAACATAAATGTTTTTTTGTATCACACTATCGACAGTTATTTACCAATAGTGAGAGATAATTTTGAATCACAGCATCTTTCAACCAAGGTTTGGGTGTTAGTAATGTACTTCTATATACTGAAAAATTTTACCATCTCCAGATATTTCAGGGTAGTGTAGTACAGTAGTCAATTCTCTAATATCTTCCAAATTGGAAATTTTTCTTACCCATATATAACTCATGTTATCACTGTATAGGGTTAGGTAAGTTTAAAAAAAAAGACAAAACAATTTAAATGTATATTAATAATTTCCGTCCATGAAAAGTTATCGGTGAGTTGGTGTTGAAGCGAAAATACTTTTTGAGCCCAAACTCTATATATTAGTTTATTAGAACTCAGCAACAGACTAAACACCTCAATATTCAAATAGGTTATTTTATTTGTATAGTTATTTATATTTTTATTTCTTGTATAGTTAAATGTAATATTCATAATATTGCATACATCTTTTATATGTTATTTTTATTTATTTTGTTATTTATAATAAATATACATTTTTAAGTATCCAATTTTGTCTTTGTTTTTTTTTTAACATGGTTAATAAGTGTGCTATACTTAATTGTATAAGTTGTAAGGGTGACAAAACAATTAAATATTCCTTATTTCAATACCTAAAAATGATTTGCAACGTGAAAATTGGTTGCAATTTATTTATAAAATTAACTACAAAATCACAAATAAACCTATATTTGTGTGAGTTACATTTTAAAGCTGATGATATTATTTGTACATATAGGTTTTGGAAGAACTTTAAAGATGTTGAAATGGTAAGAAACTAAACCAATATTTAAATATATTATGTTGATATGGTTATATTATTCTTTTAAATTAATACATACTATACAATCTTATATTTAGAATTTTCAAAATTTTAACAAGCCTAAATTAAGACCTAATGCTCTACCATATGTTACTAATATTTCTGTGGAAGTTAGTCCAAATGTAAAATGTCGGAGACAACTAATATGGCCACAAAATAATTTTGAAAATGTACTATTAAACTCATAAACAATTAATGAAAATTGAAGTACCTTCATATGCATTTTTTAAATAATTTATTAATCTAAATAATAAATATTTCAATTTTGATATTAATAAATTTAAAATTGTAAATACTTTTGATGAATTATAAAGATATCAAAATTTTGAATTACCTATTAGTTGGAGCAAGTTTTATCAACCAAAATGCAATAACATATTTTTGTTTTAAATATGAAAATTTCACTAATATTGTAAAACAGTTATAGAAAACCAAAATTACAATGAAGTTAAATGCTTATTGGAGCTCCATCCATAGTATATGATCTAAGGGTAACTGGTTATTCATCATACATAATCATAGATAATTATCTAATACAAATTATGTATTATTTGTTATATATATTGTATATATTATTGTTCTATCTTCTATGGTATTATCTATGAGAGCCCACTCCCAGACACGAAAAATATACGAAAAAAAATCAAAGAAATCTATGTAGGTAATAGATAAATAGAAGAAAATAAGAAATAAAAAAATTCAAAAATATGCATGAATGATGAATAATGGATGATAATTTAAATTAAATGTATCGTAAAAATAAGTAAGATAGGTTATATGTCAGAGGCGGATCCTGGGGGCGGGTGACAAAGGGGATATTTGCCCCCCAATCGCCGTAGTTTCCCTTTGTTTTACACTGGGTTTAGCCAGAGAGCCTATATAGGTTTAGCCAATTGTTATACTTCTTGTATTTCCCCCCCTCCAAAAAAAAAAAAAAATTAAGCCCTGGATCCGCCACTGTTATGGGTACTAATGTACTATAGTTGAGAGTAAGATTGTAGTTCATACCAAATACTATATTATATAGTATTAATTCATACTCAATCTCGTCACTAGTGTGATCACAGGATACCATATTATCATAGACCTATAAACAGTAAAAACTAGTTTATAGGGCTACGCAGGACACAGATTTGGTGATGATCTATACTTTTTATTGGTCTGAACTCTGAGCTATTATAGACCTATCAACAATAAACTAATTTACAGCGCTCCCCACACCGCCCTGCCATTGGTTAATCCAGACGACATAACTAAGAGAGAAAATATAACATTAAAGCATATGAGAAAGAGAAAACATATTTTGGGCTATGTTTATTGTTTTGGTTAGTTATAATTAATTAAATTTGCCATGGTTTTGGCACAGTGTAACGGCCCAAAACCTCTTTCTCTCTCAACAATCCCGTCTGATGATTTCTCTCTATGCGCTGTCCATTAGTTTATAGGTCTATGGTCCGAACTTTGATCTACCATATTATACGACGATTTAGGAAAGATATATTTTCTACAGCCGTTGTCACAACTCACATCATGTTTAATATCTACAACTCAACATGGTTACATAGTTGAATCTTGAGTGCCAAAATATGATTCTCACATATTAAAATTTTTATCAAATACTGTAAATGATTTACAGTATTTTCCGTTTGGTTCTAGGTTCAGTATCTCAGCTTCTAATATTCTAGTTTGTTCTTTACTTCTATTTTCTATGCAGTATGGCTGTTGTGTGTACATGCTATTGAGTGTATCCTGGACACTATAGTATTTTTGGTATTTCGTAACCGCCAGTGGTGGTGACTGATCAACGAACCCCAATAATTAAAGAAAATTAATTAAAGATGAGTTCCCTTGACTAGTTTTCCACAGTAGAAATTACTCTACATTGGCTGTGATTATAAATTTTAATAGTACAACATAACAAAGAATAAAGATGTATAACATAAATAAAGAGTTGATAATTTATTTTTTAATTATTTAGACTTAAGTCTGTGAGGAACAATAATATTAAAAATATAATTTTAAAATATAAATATAATTAGACATTAGACATTTTATCGAACTGAATAACAATTATAAACATTAAATACTATTTATTCTGATACAACACATAAACACAGGAATTTTCACAGCCTTTTATCAAACATGACCTGAAAACAAATATTAAACTATCAATCAAATATAAATGTAGTGCTGCAATTTGCATAAAAACAATTCTAATTGAAATTGTCAAGAAATTATTGCAAGCCCCTCCTACTGGCTATATTGTATGTAGGTCAGGGCTGGAAGTGGTTAAAGCTATTTAAAAAAGTGACTAAGTGACTGAATTTATGCCTAAAAGTGACAAAAAAGTTACCTACATACATTTGTTTCATAACAACTTACCAGTTATTAAACATTTGTCTTTGAATCTCTATATACCTATGATTTGTTTGATTCTAACTTACTTAATTTTGTTGAAATTACAAAAAAATAATGATAATAATAAACACAAATTTTAATAGCAAATGATTAAATCATATTACCCATTTCAATTTATAATGTTTATAATTTAGAATAATATTCAAGATCATTGTTTAGGAACTTCCTTTATTTTAATCATAACTAAAAAAACACGCCTATGGTTTGTTATAATAGGAATTCATCCCAGATGGTTTTTCAAATATAGTAGACTAATAAATATATGAAAGTTTGATTAGGAACATTACATTAAAACAAAGATTTTGGTAAAATAATATGTTATACATATAACATGCCTATAAACAGGCCTATTCAACAGCCGTAAGTCATAACACAAGAAAGAGGTGTACTTAATTATAATATTACATTTTTATTATAATTATATAGGTAGGTACTATAATTATATTTATTATTGATTATTGTATTAAATTTTATTATTTTGGACTTGTATTAAATTAAATTTTATTAAAGTTTAATATATGATTTAAGTAAGCAATTAACATTTTTTATATATTATATAATATTTTATGTAACTTAAATGTATTTTTCAACACAATTTTAATATATTTATACTTCAGTTTTGATATATTTTCATTCATTTTCATCGGGACTTTTTTCCGTGATTCAGGCATATTACTGTACATTCAAACATGAAGTTGGTGGCCATATGTAGTTTAAATATAAATTTAGGTACATTTTGAAAATAAGTGACACAAGTGACTTATTTTCTAAATAAGTGACTTAAAGTGAGTCAATTTTAAAAAGTGACTTACTTCCAGCCCTGACGTAGGTGTGAACCCCATTGGAATCCCAACTATATAGGTTTGGCCCATAGACCTATGAAGATTTTTGTAGGTCCAAGGGTCGGGCACCCAAACTAACCTAATCTTGTCTCAAATTTCTAAGGGCTCTCTACCTCTTATTTACTCAAAACAGCTATTTGCATGTTGTACGAGTGTTATGATTAGTTATCAACAATATATTATCTGTATTTTATAAGAGCAATTTATTGCTTACTTGTTGTCAGATTTCAATACAATGGTCGGATACGAATCATGTTTATCTAATTTCGATAACTGATTTGCAATAAATGTTATGTGTCCACTGATTCCTGGTGTAACTTCTCCTGAAGCTTAATTTTTAAATAACAAATATTGTAAGAAAAACCAAAATAATTAATAATAATCCTTCATATTATATGGCAATTTTATAACTCACAAAAAACACATAAGCCTTTAGTGTCTGATACCAAAACACCAAGTACATTTTGTTCGGATTGTCTGAAAAAAAAAAAACAATGAATAATGTAAATAAAAATGAAATATTTATATTTAATTGTATATTAATTTAAAAAAAAAATAGCTTAGATGCAGGTAATACATAATACTAATAATATCATTAAAAAATCATCAGCCAAATTAGGATTTATCAAGCACACTTGTAAAGACTTCCACGATGCTCATGCTCTTAAATTACTATATTTAATTTTATTAAATTGTTCATAATAAACATTTTATAAACAAATATAGGTAATCCTTGAGGCAGTTATAATGCGATTAAAATATTAAATTGTTATTTATTTTAAAATATTATATAATATTAGTGATAGTTTTTTAAAACGTATTGATAGTGGGTACCTATGCCAGTATATTTTATGACTTAAATTTAAGTATCTTACAATTTTGAAACTTCTTCTAATACGTGTTTCTCCATTTCTAGTCTTTTACAACACCTGTGGAGTTGTGCTTAGTAATTCTTGTTTGTTTTGACCAACAAGAGATGTAAATACTAAATACTCTAATGCTCTGAACGACTTAAGAACGAAGGCGGAATAAATCTCTGAAGAATTAATACAATCCTAAAGTAAACTCAGGTACTCGGCTACTTTGTGTTTATTTTTTATTGATAACAGGAGTCCCAATTTACAATTTTCCGTATAACCCATAGAGTATAACCACAGATTACTTGTGATACTAAAATTATATTTCCATAATATCATGACTTATGGGTTATGACATATACACTTATGCACGGGTATGAATGTGTAAACGTACTATAAGCTTTTTTATAGCTATTAGTCTATAGAGTATTAGAGTGAATGGTTCTAAATAATTTATATATTTTCAAAAAAAACCTCAAAAAACATGAATATTCCCTATACTACACGGGTTAAAGTAGCAACCTTAGCGTACGCAGCGCAGCCTGTGACCGTTTAATCGTGCGACTCATTTCGGGACGTTATCAGATAATAGTATCTTCATCTGCGGAATTTCATGATAATATTATTTTGTGGACGTCACGAATCACAATCTTACGTTACTATTTCCTATTTCGTATTATATGTGTCTATATATTATGTAATTGTAAATTGTAATTGTAATACTACAATAATTGGTATTAACTATTAGCTTTGCTTATATAGTCAATGGTACTATAGGTAACAATGGTGGTATAAGCTATAATAGCTACGAGCTACAAGGCTACAAGCCTACTATTTACTATTTAGTAGGTACAGTTGTTTTATGCAACAAGTGGAGATTGGAGATACATTTTTTTTATTATATTCCTTAAAATTTTGCACACACTTATTAAGCAATATTAAATTACAAATTTATCTTAATTAACTGACATTTTTATATTGCTCAGTATCTTTGTTCTAGTTGTTGCTACACAAATAACAATGTGTCTTCATATGAGGATATAACATTTGTATTTTGTAGGTCATTGTCATTGGAACCTGATCACCTGTAAGTCTTATGTTGCCCTTCCATTGATAACAATTTTAAACTCTATTTTCTTTGATTTCCTTGTTATAGAATTTCAGACAGATTCAAATACAGTTTATTGTTGAATCATTGTGCTGACACTCGAGTACACAAATCTTGAGCTCTAATACTATAACTATAAATATTTTAAAAGCATAACCATCGTCTGCGTTATCATGCTGAACACAGGGTTTGTTTTATGTTTATTGCAATTACATTTATTATGTTAAATCAATATTAAATATATTTTTTATTTTATATTTATATATACATCAATTTTTTATTTAGAAAATTATCTGGACTGACTTTGTTCATTACTGGAGGTAGTCGGGGTATTGGTAAAGCAATAGCCTTAAAAGCAGCTAGGGATGGTGCTAACATTGTTATTGCTGCCAAAACTGCTGAGCCACATCCAAAATTACCAGGAACTATATACACAGCTGCTAAAGAAAGTAATTTAAAAACAAAACTATTAATATTATATTTTAATGTCCATGTGTAAAAATGATCTATAGAATGCTACCGTATTTTGTATAAAGTAGTGTATAAAACTATAAAATGTGTCATAAAAAAACGATTTTTCATCTAGTTATATCAAGACTTTTAGAGGTCTCCTTATTCGCATTGCTCATCCCCGTCTTACAAATGCGTAACATAGTGAATTAATGTTCAGTAGTTCATGTTTAGTGTTGTTAGCTTAAATATTAGCATGAATTTTGACTTGTTATTGAACTTAAAGGTTAGGTTAACAACATAATCCGTATTTATAAGTTGTTTTTTATGATAATTAATTTATAATTCTAGTTATAACTTCATGAGTAGGTATGTATAATATGTATAATATTGCAATTTAAAAATGCTGATAATTTTAATATTATAAAAAAACTGAAACACAGTCAGGGGAGGATTTGAGGACAGATCCCATGGCTCTTTAAATACATGTAGCCCCCTACAACAGTAAGCTAAAATTCTTGTCATCCATCTCCTTAAAAAGAATGCTAAATACTCCACTATACACCGTTATGTTACGCACTTTTGAGTCGGAGACTACTAATGCTTTTGTATAGATTAAACATTGCTAGTATACATTTTTTCAAACATTTGTTTTACCACAGAGAATAGAAAATTTAGATTTCATTCCAACATATAAAATCAACATAATAAAATAAAATTACAATTGGTCACTGAAATAACTATAATTATTTTTCTGAGTTTAAATCGTTCAAAGTCCAATTATGTAATCATCTATAGAGATAGGTTGTTGATGACTTGTGTTTTTTTTTCCCTTTTATTCTATAAAATGCTATTTTAGTTAAAAATTAGTTTCATGCTCCTTGATTCAGTGGAGCTGAACTAAAATTTAATTGGGGTGTGCAAAAAATGGTTTCTTATTACCTGCCACCTTTTGCACCATACATAATCCTAATCCTAATTACCTAATCCTACATAAAAGGTATGTATGCTGATCATACATATTTATTTTATAGGTCAGGGGGATACACATACAAGGCTCCTGATATATTGTTACAATAGCGGTTGAAAAATATTTAAAATACATAGGCATACATTTTTTTACAAGCATTTAAAGTTTGAATTTTGACAAAAGTTATCAAATTTAAAATTTAAAAATGATTTTGTAGTTCAAAATGTATAAAGTGTTCAACTTAAATAGCTAATGATTGAAAAATTAAAACAAGCTTCCACGTAAATAGGTAAATAAATAACTATACTCACAATAGTATCATCAAGTATACTTAGTAATATATCATAGGCTGACTGGCATAGGCACAGATCGTCTTCGTTCAGAATCGTTTTTCGTTTACAATGATATATCATTGAATTCTAATTTGACACCATCCATTTCAGTGAGCCACTTGTAACCTACTGTATAGCAGAGCGACACCCACTTGCCCACCTTCTTTTATTTATATTTTACTTTCTAATTAACAGTAAAACCCCTCTCGTCCACCCTCGGCTGATCCGTCACTCCGGTTGATCCAACCATAGTATTATTGATATGAATATTATGTAATTTAAAAATACAATTTGGATTTTCCAATTTATAGTAGATATATAAAATTAATTGCTAGTTTCTAGTTTAATATTTTCCTTATTGCTTGTCTGCTTTAGCACTCCGACCTCTCTCGTATCGTTTCTATTGGTGTGCTTATTTTTTTTTACGACAAAAAATGAATATTCTGTATATTCTGATAAATCGACCTTTTTCGCGTTCCCCTGTCCCGAAGGTGACGGATTAGAGAGGTTCTACAGTATTTTAATAATTTTATATATTTTTTTTACTGTGAATTAAACTTAAAATTTAAATGTTTACCAAATTGTGTTAATAATTTTTAGGTAATTTTCTATATTTTTTTGCAATTTAATACATTTATTTTATTTTGGGTCATTTTCAATACTTTTTAAGGTCATCAACATCCTATCTCTAATTATAAACATAAACCAAGTCTTGTTATTATTTTGAAATATGTGAACTTTATTTCTTATTGTTTTTATCCAATTATTAATATGTATTATATTTATATTACTTTTTTTCAAATTATAGGTTAAAAAAATATAATACTTGTACTCAATAACTGTGTACCAAAATTGCTTAACATGAAATATAAAAAAAAATAAGAACACATTTTTATAAGATTTATTTAAATAAAAATGAATTAATACCTAGATTTATGATGTTATTGTGCTGCACAATGAATAAGTCTCCTTTAAGCTCCAATGTCCTCTCAAGTAAATTAAACTATAGAAAAACATTTATATATCTTTATAGTTAATATTTTAATTTTGTATTTCAATTTCATATTATTTCATAATGATTTATATCTATTTTTATTTTATTATAATCAACATTTTTTAGTTGAAGAAGCCGGAGGAAAATGTTTACCTTGTGTAGTGGATGTCAGAGATGAAGGTCAAATAGCAGATGCTGTTGATAAATCAATTAGTAAATTTGGAGGTATCGATATAGTTGTTAACAATGCAAGTGCGATTTCATTGACTCCTACATTAGATACAGAGATGAAGAGATATGATTTGATGCATAATATCAACACAAGAGGAACATTTTTAGTGTAAACATTTAAAATATTATTATTTAATTGATTCAATATTGTTTCTGATTTTAGGGTTAGCTCTGAGACATTTTCATATAGTCAATATTAAACAGTTAAAATGACTACTTTACAAAATAATATTTTATTGCGATGATTAAGTCAAATAATAGTATAAATCTAGTTTTAAAAAGAATATTAAACTATTTAATGTCAGGTATTTTTAAAGTTCATTCCAAATAGCTTAAGGAGTTTCACTATTTTCCAATAAAACTATAATCAAATTATAGGCTAAAGAATTATAATTAAATAAGGGACTGGGTTCCCACAACTTGCGTACTTGCCAAGTATACCAAAAATCATATGGGCCAGTAATTTACACATACAATAATTAGTATTCCAATAACTAGTATATTTGTCAAATATATTCATTAGTATTTTAGCCATTCCTTTGACTTGTGATAGATTAGCCAACAATTCTCGTGAAACACACTAGTGGTAAAATAATTGTACTAGTAGACTGTTTCTATAGAATGGCAAGTTCCACAGATGACAAATATTTGGCAAAAACACCAGTCGTTTTAACTCTTCTGGACGCTTAAACAGTCTGGTGCTGTGCTTGTGAGTGTCAGCGCTATTAAATAAATTAAAGCTATTTTTTTAGTAATATTTATTCATGAAATAATTGTTCATTATAAAATTATGTACAAATAATAAGATACTTGATACAACTCCAATACACACTTGTTTGGCATAGGTGATATATTTTAATAGTATTTCTTTGTTTTAGGTCAAAGATGTGTATACCTCATCTGAGAAAAAGCAAACATGCGCATATCTTAAACATTAGTCCTCCATTGAACATGAATCCTAATTGGTTTAGAGACCATGTTGCTTATACAATGGCTAAATATGGAATGTCAATGTGTGTATTAGGAATGGCTGCTGAGCTAAGATCAGATAATATTGCTGTGAATGCTCTATGGCCAAGAACTGGTAATAACAAAATAGAATATTAGATTTTGAATTTATAACCTAACCTAACCTGTATTTATTTTACAATGATGTGTGTTTTATTTTTATTTTTGTGTCATAATCGTTTGGGGCAGTAAAACTGCTTTGATTTTTTTCAATAGTATTTTGTTCGAGTGTCAACAATCTAGTTGGTGTATTGGGGAGGTCGAAATTTAATATTCCTTATAGTTTTTAAAAGCGCAAGGAAACGTGAATTTGTACTCTAATTCAGTTTTCGACAAAATATTTTGACTTGTTTTGAGCTGCTTAACTAACATATTCAGTTTCCAATGTTTTAATTTTTTTCTTTTACTATCAATAAAATTTTATTTGTTGGGTAAAAAAGCTTGAAATTTTGAATACAAGGTTTCTAGGCACACGTGTCGTATGCTATAATTATATAGAAAAATTATTTTTAATGACGAAACTTGTATACAATTTTTAAAAGATCGTGATTTACTATCTAATACAAAACTGTATACAAAATTAAATTCTATTGGAGAACAATGTAATTGTGAAATGAAAGAAACTTAAAAAAAAAACCGGAAAAGTGATGTAAACGGAGATATTATTATAACAAAATATTTACGATGTAAAAAAAAGGTTGTCAAATATGGCAATCCATTTGTAAAGAAAATCCATTTTTTACTTACACCGACAACCATGGAAAAAATAATAGTGGATTAAGTTTATGCCAAAGATTTGTAGATTTTTATATATGATTTATTTGGTAGATAGCATACAACACGTATATGTAGATTTTTGTAAATATAATTTTCTTGGTAGATAGCATATGACACGTGTGCCGGTTTCTAATATATTGTTACAGTAATATTTGAAAAATATTAAAAATCCAGTCATAATTTATAACATTTTGCAAAACTAAGCCCCATTTAAAAAATTATAAATCAATACAAGAACTACAAAATATAACATATGTTGAATCATATTAAGTATATTTTACACAACATTTAAAAAAAAAATTAATAAATAGTTATGTATTAAACTCGCTCGGTTTAAATTTAAAAAAGTTATATAAAAAAACAATGATTACTCAATTACTATTTACAACCTATCCTATTTAATTGTATACATTTGTATTATAGCAATATACACTGCGGCTGTTGAAATGTTATCTGGATCTACTGAAGCAAAAAAGTTATCTCGTAACCCAGAAATTATGGCAGATGCCGCTTATGCGGTACTTAGTAGGTCTGTTCAAAATTGTACTGGACAGTTTCTAGTCGACGACGATGTATTACGACAAGAAGGAATCACTGATTTGGACCAATATGCCAGTGATCCAAGTAAGTTGTTTAATTTTATTAATTTTTGTAGATAGCTATTTGTTGGCAGATTACACATTGAACCGGACCCTTCAAGTTATAATAATTTACATATTTACTTATAAGTTACATAAAAATTGAAATATTGTTAAAAAGCCAAATGTATTAACACAGATAAATAATTTACTTAATTTTATATTTAATAATTCAATTCAAAAAGGACATTTCACTCTAATATAAAAGTTAAAAGCTAAACAACATAAGATTGGATCTGTCAAGTTCCTCGAGAAAATAAATAGTATAAGACAACCTCATAATTAATTTTATACATTTCTAATGAAAAACAGATAACTACAATATATTTAGTTTAAAGCAACTGTGGTTAGAAATAATAATTTAACTTTAAATGTAAAAAATACATGTTTTTATGTAAATTGGACTATGTTAATTAATTTTCAAAATTTGTTGCTATATAACTTAAAATTTTTACATTTGCATTTACAAATTGTATAAATTTGCACTTAGATCCACAATTAATATTATACTGATTTTTATTTCATTTTTTGTTTAGCCTATAAAGGAGATTTAATGATGGACTTCTTCTTGGATGAATCACCTCATGATGGTTTCAATCAAGGAAAAGAAAAATCTCAACAAGCTAAAAAATTAAATGGAAAAGATAATATTGAGGGTATATTCACAAAAATCAATTCACATCTGACTCCAGAAATAGCCAAAGGAACAAATGCCTGTTTCTTATTTGTAGTAAAAGGTTATTAGAACTGAATACACTCATAGTAAATATACAGTAAATCCTAATATTTTTTGGACTGATTTGTATAATCACAAATTTATAGTGACTTTCTTAGTTATTATAATCGTCTCAACTCTATAGGTAATGTAAATATGTATAATATTAATCTTTTTAGGAGACGAGGATAGAACTTACTATGTAGATCTAACTGGAAATGGTGCAGCTGGAAAAGGTAAACCAACTACAAAACCAGATGCCACTTTAACCATGGAAGCTGATAAAATAGAAGAATTATTTGATGGTAAGTTACATTTATTTACTTTATTATAATTGCATTTCTAATCATTCAATAAAATATTAACTTACATTAACTGTTATCTTTTTAGGAAAGCTAAAAGCTGGCGACGCTTATATGTCTGGTAAACTTAAGATCAGTGGCAGTTTAATGAAAGCAATGAAATTGGAGAAACTTATGAAATTATTAAAGGCAAAATATTAAGTTTTTTATTTATGTAAAACAGTATGTATACCGCTTTTGAGGAATTGATTTGTATTTCAACCTAATGTTATGTTGAGAAAAAAAAATTGTGGTATTATTGAACAATTAAAAAATAATCATCGTTTCACCTTACTTCAATATTTTTATAATTATGTAAATCATGTGGTTTTTTATAAAATAAATATATGAAAAGTTATGTTTGTATGGTTTAAATAAATAATTTAAAAATATGTAGCTCAAAATAAAAAAAAATTATTTTATACACAATTTTTACACATCAAACTTAATTTTGAACTCTAGGCTGAGCAATACTGAAAAATTAGTAATGCCAATAAATGTATATAATAATGTTTATAAAAATATTATTTTGCTTAAATAATAGTGGTAACTTAATTGTTATAAACAATAAATTATATAATTATGAGTTTTCATGATATACATCTATTTCAGATAGAATATTTTTAAGAGATTCAAAAACACCCTCTTGACCATGTATAAATGGTCTTTGAGTCTTAGGAACTGTACAAAGAGTTGCCAAGTCATTCATTTTTCTAGCAATACTATTGTTCCAATGTCCGGCACGCTTGTCTAATAGTTCTTCAATAGGGCGTTCAATTTCACTTATATGAGTTAACTAAAATTAGAAAAGAAAAATAATTATACAAGAAAATATTTATCACCACAAAATTAATTTCTAACCAAGTCGCAGCCAGTCCGATATTCATCGTACGGTGCTAATCCTGTTAATAACTCCAATAATACAACTCCAAAGCTGAAGACATCTACCTTCATAGAAATGTCACCTCTAAATGCCTCAGGTGACATATATGCAGACGTTCCTACTGCAACAGATGTCAATGTATGATCTCCAAGGCGTGTTAAGCCAAAGTCTCCAATCTAAGAACATTATAAGTAAATATATAATATACAACATTATTATATTATATAAGTATTATTGTGATACATGCCTTGGCAATAAATTTATTGTCTAGAAGTATATTAGCAGTTTTAATGTCCCGATGTATGAAAGGTGTTTCGAATGCTGTGTGTAAGTAAACTAAGCCACTGGCTACATCTGTTCCAATTTTTATTCTTAGTTTCCAATCTAATATTGATGATCTATACTGTTCAATCATATTGTTAATTAATTTTAAAATTGTATTTGATAGTATTTGTATCATTTTTCAAAAAACATACTTTGCACGCAATGCAATCAAGTAATGAACCATTCTCCATAAATTCATAAACACCACATGGCTGCTCATCGTATGAAATTGCCAGTAATGGTAATAAATTATCATGTTTAAATTGTAAAACAATATAAATTTCATTTAAATACTGTTTAAAATCCTTTTCTTCAAATATTTTTTCCATACGTTTTATTGCCACTATTTGGTTACTTAATTTGGCTTTGAATACTTTACCAAATCCACCAGCTCCAATTAAACATGTATCCGAAAATCCATTTGTGGCATTAGATAAGTATTTGTAAGATAACTTAATTTCATCAAACCTACAAAAAATTGTAATAATAATAAATTGTATTAACAAATTAAGAACAATTAACCAAACCCAATAGAACACAAACAATTAAGTGTTAACCTTTTCTTTTATACTCAAAACAGTTTTAAAATGGTCAAAAAAACGTTAATTAGTTCAATTTATTATTAACTTTGTGCAGAGCCCAACTTAGGAATTTCGGGGTCTAGCTATTTTTTTGAAATTATAATTTCAGTTTTTTTTTTACTATATCTTTTTTTTATATTCAATTTATTTTTAAGATAATAAATAAATTATACCATAAGTCTATAAGTAATTATTTAAAGTAGATCGGTATAAAGAAAAATATGACTGTATAACCCTCCCCCCTTAATTAGGGTTCTGACCAGGAGCGGATCATCAAAAATAAAATTACCAGAAAAATATTTAACACGTTGACGAATAGTAACTGCTGTAGCAGTCATACTAATTATAAAAATGTAATGTAAATACTAATTTAATTTTAAATTTTATGATTTTTGATTTATATACAAATAAGAAAAATTACTCAAAAAATGATTGAAATTAAAATTTATTATAATTTTCAAAATACAAAGTAGCATTTTTGAAGTGTTATACCAGGGGTTACCAACTGGCGGACCACGGTCCTCATCTGGACCGCAGACACGTTTTTTATGAACCCTAATGACTGCGTAATTATAAAATATATAATTAAGTATAGTTTTTACATTACATTTTTATAACAAAATGACAAATAAAAATATTTTCAGATATTGTGAGTATGGTATACATATATAATATTTATGTATATATTTTACGTGTATCCTTCACCGAGTGTTACGCTGAAAGCCCATAGATACAAAAAATAATTCAAAGATGTTGACTGATTCTTAGGTTAGTAATGTTAGACGTTCGCGTCGCTGCGTTATCGTATGCCGAAAAAACGAAACCTAAGAATTTCAAAAGTACGGTTTACTACAATTTGGTATGATTGTTATTAATTGTTAATGTGTGAAAAAAGTAATTGGGTATTTAAATGTGTCTTGGACCGTGGGAAGTTTGGTAAGTTTCAAAACGGACCCCCGTAGAAATTAGTTGTGTTATACTTTTGGTTGCCACAATATTTATATTATTCTCATTATCGAGATTTGATAATATATCTTTTTCTAAGGCCATAAGCCTGAAACATTCTACATGCTCTTGCGTGCATCCCAGTGGGCCTAAACGTCCCCGGCTCTGACACAGTGTAAAGACCAATTGATCCACCGTCTATATAATGTAAAAAATACTGTTTTAATTACTATTTATACCTTGTATTACTTTTATCATCATGTAAAATTGGTCTGGGTTCTATATGATGAGCAAAGAAAATAGAATTGCAATTCTCACTATTATCACTATTCGTGTTTTCATCATTATTGGCAAAGTCCATAGATGTTGCCAACATGTCAATAGGTTTATCTAGAAATATTCTACAAATGACATTTACATTTCACATAGTTAGAAGTCTAAACTTCATGTTATTTTTTTAATTACCAATCATGATTTTAGAAGCTATACATTCAGCAGCTCGTGTTAGTTTTAATTTGAACAACAGATCCATAAGTATCTTGAGGTTAGGCCTAATACGACCACTAGTTCCCCATTCTTCTAAAAATATTTCACTGCAATATCGCCGTTGAGTTTCGCCTGCCATTTCTATTAACCTAGAACAATTATGTGATTATTTTCAAAAATGTAAATAATAGGTAGGATGAACACCAAAATAAATATTACTTTAAGTGATCGTTGGTATATTTCAGACTTTTTTTGGGGTCACAGTCAACAGTTACAACAGCCATGAGTGATTTCCAGCCATCGTTAATGTTTAATAAATTGACCAGTTCATTTTTGAGCGAAGCATCCATTTTACGTATCTCTGTGGTTTCCAGCATCATATTTTCTAATAAACGTTGACTCGTTATAAAAAATATTGCAATATTAAATCAAAGTATAAAAAGTAAGTTAGTATCGGTGTTGTTATAGCGTTCAGTACGACCCAAATTCGTAGTAAATCTTAATAAAAATATGTCGAGATACTCAGTTACTACCACTGGGAGTCTGGGCTAAATAAAACTAATACAAAGTAATAAGTATGAATAAATAAATTGGAACTTGGAACCACAAAGATCTAATTATATTTTATGGATTATGATAGTGAGCAACAGGTCTTAGATCACAGATGATAACAGTTATCATGATTTTTTTTTTTTATTGAACAAAAATGTACAAATTTACATGTCAATATGTTGTACAATAAGTTAATATGAAAAGATTTGATTGACAGGAGGGATAAGTCGTTCAGTTGCGGCACCCCACTCATGATGGCTAAACAATTATGACTAAATAGTAAATACCTACGATCATAATATAATAATTATACTATATTATGATCCAAAGTAAATACCATGATTTAAGATATATCTTAAATTGTGATAAATACTAAATAGATAGGTAAGATCACAACTTTGTACACTTTACCTCGTCTATCGCGTAGTTCTCCTCTTCTGATTGGTTGTTAATGTGTATAGGTATCTTGTACCAAACTATATTAAATTGTTTACTAGTTTTTTTAGACAATTATACTACATTTTACAATTCATGAGACTTAAGTTTATAATATGTACCTACTTAAACTCATTTATATTTTATTAATTGCTATTTACATATTATTTAATGTATGACAGTCTTGTAAAAGATACTTTTAAAAAGTATTCAAGTATAGACACAGATATTTATTTTAAAATATGTATTGAATTCTTTGGAAAAAAAGTATTTACAGATAATTTCAAATACTTTCAACTATATCATTAAAGTAGGCTGTAATTTGCCTTTGATATATATGTATTTATGTTGTTGTTCTAACATAAAATATAAACCCGGTTAAATTCTCTGAAGTCATTATATGACTATAATTAAATTATAAGTGATTACTAAGTGTCCATTTACTAGAATTATACATACATTAAAATTGTAATAAATAACAAAATATTATTTTTTTAATTTTTTGTTCAGTTTATGACTAATGAATAATGATAAATCATTTGTGAAAATGAAAGCTTAAAAGTATACTAAATAGTTAAAGTATTAAATAAATGTTTTTTTTTTTTTAAAGTAAACCTAATTATGCAACATCTATTGTGACGTAACAAATACTTTAAAATATAAGTTTATACTAACAATCAATTGTCAAGGTATTAACACCATGGACACATAATATCAATAATACAGATTAGTGATTACCTTGGCAGAAGTCTTGATTACTCATTAATATTTAACAGATGGTTACGGAAAATGACAATGATGTTAATATTATAATAATTAATTTGGCTAATTTATAAATACTCACATCAACATAAGTTAGTTGAATTTATTTGCATCTAAAAATATCAAACCCTTCTTGATTTCAATACCTAAGTGCTTCCAATAATATTAATTTCATTATATTTTTAACCAAAGAAATGCCAACTGGATGAAATTGTATAAATTAAACTTAAAAATTCTTCAGTTATCAAATAACAAATAAGTCTTAAATTCAAATTTACACTGTATTTTATTGCATAAAATTTAAAACAGGATTGTTTCAATATTTTGAACAATACTATAAGGGTATTGTTACAAAATAAATAAATATTACAAAATTGATAGTTCTCAATTGTTTTATCTATAATGTATTTATCTAAGAAATAAATATATTATGTAAATAGTAAATACAGTGATCACAAGATAAGTTTTTAGAAAAAGTCAAACTTAACAAATTAATTCTTAAAGGCGTGTGTTCGTATAACATTTTCTATTTTCAAAATTTAGCATTAAACAAAATAATTAATATTAAGAAAACAATTGAGGAATGTGAGCAAAATAATAAAAAAAAAGACAGTTGTTCTTGTACATGATAACTGGCAATAACCCCTACAGGCTAAAACCAAAAAAAAAAATAAAAAAAAAAACAATAGCCTATTGAAATTCCCTTAAATTAATACTTGCTACAACAAAATTTATCTAAAAAGAATAAAGACAAAAAGTAAACAATAAATATCATTTAATATTTACTAATAATATCTTCACCTAAATTTTAAGACTAAACACACATTAATAGAATCATAATATTACACAATATATAATATAGAACAAAAATTACAAAACTTGAACTTAATTTTAATAGTTCGATGGGCAGACAACTTTGTCTTCTTACAATAGTGGCAGTACTGAGTGTATAATAAATACAGGCGGTGAGAAAAATTATTTGTATTTTAATTTTTTTTCTGAGAAAATTACTTTTCATTATTCTATAATTACTTCATACAAATATCTTTATTTTCGTAAAGAATATCGCTCAAATAAATAACGAAAAACAAACTTTCTCACCTATTTCGTTTCAAAAACAACAATCAAATATTATAATTTTTCTCATGGTCTATAAACAATTAATTTTTACTTTTTGGAGTATATTTAAAATTGATCTATGAAATATTTATTCATCATAAATCTGTGATTATGACAATCAGATTTTAAGTAACATCGAGAAGGCAAATTAATACATTTTCATAAATTTTCTAAATAATAGTGATGTAAGGTAAAAATTGTTATAATGGTCAACCAAAAACACTATAAATAGCGTTATTATTTATCAATTAATTTAATACATTTTAATTAACATAATACACATACACACACAAACATAGACACACACACCAATTGAATTTATAATAATTATCAACTATTAAATATTTTTATTTTCTTGTTAGCTAACAAATTAAAAATCAGCTCAAATGAGAACATTTTTAAATTAAAGAAATCCTATAGAGAACCTAAAATTAAATACAGTAATTAGCTAGGTATATTCCTAGAGTGGTTCTTCAGTCTTATTTGCATTCATTGACGTCTGGTCATAAGGAGATTTTTATTTTTGCAAATAAAAATAAATGCTCATACATACATGCAAGCATGCATATATTTACATCTATATATTTATATTTGTATAAATACATACTTATTTAAGTTTAACTATAATTTAAATTAATATAAATATTTATACAAATTATTTTATAAAATTTAATTTTTACCGATAATGTAACTGTTTGTAGTTCAACACAATATAACTTCCATTATTTTGTATCACCTTCACCTACCACATAATTGGGGTTAGCTACTAACATTAGGCTTCTCTGAAAAATGCCATTTCCTAGAAATTCTACACAAACACTATTAAGGGAGACATTTATAACATGCATTTTCACATTCAGTTCATCTTTGGCCTTCCACTTCTACTGTTTCCCTACATGGAGGAAGTCTTATAACTTCTTTACTATTGAATTTTCTTCATTTAATGGACACAACACCTTAGCCTAGTTCTCTCTATGTTAAACTATTTTACATTTTTTACTTTAACATAATATATTGAAATATGATTAAATTAGCTATTTTACATATCAAATAAAAAATTAATAACTTAGTATTTTTAAATAACAATAAACAATTGATATTCATCAATTTTTTTATATTCAAAATTTAAAGCGTAAAGGCAAAAATTATATTTATGTTTCAGTTCATACTGGTTTAAATTGGTAACATATTCACTAAAAAATAAAATACATTAAATACAATAAAAATTCTCCATTAACGTTGAAATATAGTTAGAAAAATTACCCCTGGATACAATTCTCCTAAAATGTTATACTTTAGATGCCAAATATATCAACATATACTTTTACCTAAATATTAATATTTATTTAATTCAAATACAAAGAGTAACACAGTAAAATTATACATACAAAAAAATATATACATTTGTGTTTGCCACTGAGATAAACCTCTTTACCAGTGTATACAAAATATGAGTTTCAATTAAAATATTATTTATATTACAACACAAACTACAAACAAATTATATAATTACCCATCCAGCGAAGTAACAGAGTTATCTGACTTAGAGTGGTTTTGAGAATTATATGAGACAATATGAGATGGGTCTGAGAATACTATATCCGCAAGTCCATCACAGATGGCATCTAACACGGCATCAGAAGACTGACCGATCTGTTGTTCTCGTACCGGTATTGTATGAACACCTGGCCTAATAGTCGTATAACCATCTACTTCATCAATGCCTTCATCAACCATGACACCTGGCCTAATAGTTGTATAACCATCTACTTCATCAATGCCTTCATCAGCCATGGGAACAAGTTGTTCTAGAACTGGAGCTGTGTTACGTTTTTTGTTTTTTTTCCAATTCAAACCTCCAATCATTTTCATGAGTGGAAATGTACTACTTGCGGCTTCCCATACATTTACATAATTTTTTTTATTTGATTCTTCTACCACCATACTTGTGCTACAGAACATAAAACACAAATGTAAATATTATATAACAACAATTGCAATACACAATATAGTATGCATATTATAAAATACAATTAGAAGGAATAACTCTAACAGAAATAATTTTGACTTAATATAACGATATGTACGTTATAGAAACATAATTTAGAGTTCAATAAATAATTTACTAATTTACTATGCTATGAAAAGAATAAACGTAGTTATATATTGCATTAACATACTTTTCACAGGGAAGTAATCCTTGGCTCGGTTTCATTGGTGTGTAACTATCAACAAGTTCAATACCAGGCACCTCTGAAACTCTTTCTAATGTAGGTGACAAATACGTATGTGAAGATGTTGGAGGTGATCTGGAAATACCATGAACAGCTCCAGATAGTGTCCTTTTAATATCTACAGAAGACACTATAGATTTTGGAGGGGAACGACCAGTTGGTCTATGAGTGTATGACGGATCAGGAGAAGGACAAAGTTTAGGTGATGACCTTGGTGATAAATCTGCTGGTGGCTGAATAGACAAGGTGCGACATGTTGCCGAATAATGACGACGAGATTTTGAATTACAACTAAAATCTATTTCCATTCGATCGCCACTATCACTATGTTCAGACATACTGGTCGAACCAGACTGATATCCATTCCGAGGTAGCCCAGTTGGGGGTAATCGACCGCGGCTGCCAACTGAAAATGCACGCGTTCTTGTTCGATCAGCTAATCTAAAAAAAAAATAATAATAATAATAGTTAATTATTATATGATTATAAATGTTTTAATTATCAATGTATACTTGTCAATTTTCTCTCTCAAGCCATCTGGTCTGGAACCAACAGAATAGGCTCGAGTAGGCCTTTCAATAGGTCCTTCGTCCTCAGATGGTGTAAGGTAAGCACACACTTTATCCAGATGAATGTCAGAAAAGCGTGTGTCTGTAGAAGGTGTACCAGATTCAATAGATCCTTGCTTACAATCCATAGACACATAATCAGACATTCTACCAACGGGTGCCATAGGAACATAGCCTTCAGGTGATTCAAATTCTGTTTGAGGCATTTCAGTAGGTTCTATTGGAATGTATATAATAAATGAAAATTTACTTTAAAAATATAATAATAAATAATTATTTAAAATATATTCAAATAATCAATATATTTTACAGTAAGCCAATTAAAAAGTTATATTTAACTAGCCAGAGACAAGTATCATACTGAATTAACTAACAAATAATCAAAATAATTTTGTAATAACTATCATTACAGCAACAATGACCATGAACTTTGCATTCCCCCTCTATAAATTGTATACAAATCATATCCAAGTTACAGATTAATTATTATCTAGAATGCTATATTATTTATCTTGTTTAGTTTTATTATATATATTTAATTGAAATATTCAGAATATTAAGATTTTTTAATTTTTATTATTATTATTGAAATATTAGCTTTACAATATTTATCTTCACAAAATATTGATAAATATTTCTATTAAACAGGAATGGAATGTTTTTAATTTATTTTGTAGGAATTCACTATAATTAAATTTCTATTCAATATATAATATGCAACCTTATCAGAAAATTGGAAGGGATATCAAAGAATTGTATTGTGTCCACAAACCTATTGTTTGAACACAAATTTTTGACAAGCTTGTTTATTTTGGTGATCCAATTCACATACATAAAATGTGTTTTGTTTTTAACTATCAACATTTATTTTCTAAGTCGATTCTTGTGATTTTGGAAGAATGCTATGACAGAGTTTTAAGAATTTATAACAATTCATTTTTACAATTTTCTTACTTATTTCACAATTAGGATTTTAATTGTATTTAATTGTTTTAAATCAGTAGTTATTAATTAAAAAGCAAAAAATTACCTTGTTTAGAATTACTATGTCCTTCCAATGGCATAACATTTACACAGTTACTAGAAAACGTATATCCTGGTTTCATTGGAAGGTATCCATCTGGTGGTGGAGACGTTTCAGACGTACCTAATGATTATAAATTATTGAAAGTAACATGAACGAACAAGTTTTACTAATAAGATATTTACTAACCAGAAGGGTTTAAAGGAGTATATGCATCATCTACATTGATGGGTGAGCCATATGGACTATTTGAGTCACAACAAGAACCCGCCTATATATATTAAAATTAGAATATCAATAAATAATATTATGTAATTTAATTAAAAATAAACTACTTGACTATATTATTAAATTTAAAACATTTAACTTATAAACTATTATCATTCTTACAAAAAAATTGCAAACAATCATATAAATAAAAAAAATCCATGAATAAATATTTCAATATTATAGTTAAAGACTGGATTTATGTTTTTACATATTGTTACTGAACCTATGCAGTCTTAAGCATGGTTTAGACCAAGAAATATTTGTCAGAAATTAGTGTTTCTGATCTTTTCGTCAATAAATATTTATGTTATTGCTTATAATGGGAAATCGGAAAAAATATCTACGACAAATTTTTCTTAGGTCTGGAAGAGGCTTTACGAGAGTAAATAGAGATTTGCTCAATTCTGAGTTTGTAGGAAAAAGTTTTTTTTGCATATTTGAGAATATTGCATGGGTTAGGGAATATTAAGGTTATTTAACATATTTTGGAATATTTTGTAAATTGTGAGAAAAAAACATTTATTTTAATATTACGGTACCAGGAAAATTTTTTATGAACATTTTCAAATTATTTGATCGTGTGAAGGGGGCTTTATGTTTATTGTTCATCAAATATTCAAATGTCCAAATATTTTGTTTTGAAATTTTATAATTACATACATAATTGCGATGTCATGATTTTTAAGTTTTTAAAATGATCAAAAGAAAAAAACCAGTTAGTTTTAAAAGAACAAATGTATGTACTACACTAATAAATAAAAGGAATGTTGAAAAAAAAAAAAAATTACAAATTAAAGCATAAATCGATTTTCATTGATTGTTTTTGCATATTTTTAAATTTCTGAGAATATACCGAGAATTTTAGAAAATATTAGCATCATATTTTAAGTATTTTAATAGTATATAAATCCTGTCTTAAATTATAATTTATTAATTATATTAAAGGAATAACAATTTTTATGGGGAAAAGTTATAATTAATATTATTATTTGATAAAAACTAACCTGAGAAGAGGAACTGGATTTATTACCAACAATATTGTTGTTAATCAAGTTAATATTATTATTAACATAACTGTCACTTGTTTGTCTCAAAGAATCTTCTTCTACAAGTAAAAAAATACAGAAGCTTATAAAATGAAATGTATTTAACACTTATTAATATTAATTGATATGGAATATTAACTATAAATAATAAATTATAATTACAAAAATACCTTTGTCTAATGGAGTATAAGAAACAAAATCTTCTTGTTTTTCCTCAAGTATTGCAGAACGGTGGTCATTAAGACTCGTATAAAATGAAGAGATTCCATCTGTGGTATCTGTAGACTTTGATAGTGACGAATCCCAAGTACTCAAGTTAGAATCGTTAAACCTAAATAAATTATTATTTGTATTTTTTTTTAATAAGAGTCAATTATATGTAACATACGCTGATAATGATGAAGATGCTGAAACACAATTACAACCTTTGTGGAAAGTTTGTTTTGGAGATAAAATTCCATTGAAAGAACGCGTCGATGAAGTTGTGTTTTCACTAATAGTGCGTGGTCGCAATGGCATGCTATCACAACGCTCCCTAACTGATACTGAAAAAAGTAATTAGACCAATTTATTTTATTTACTAGACATAAACCAAATTTAATACAAATTTATTTTAATATTTATAAAAATAATAAAAATACTACAGAATCAAAACTTGAAAATTAAAAATGTTTAATTTTAAATAAATTATTTTCAATCGTTGATGAGTTACTTAGGTAATATTTTTTCTTATGAGAACTGAAGGGTAAGATATTTTATTGAAAAGTCAACCATCAGAGCATTCTACAAAAAGTTACTTTTAGAATATTGTATAAACATTTTTGGCCAATTTTGAACATATACAAATATAAATAATATTTAACTTGTAAATTCATTGATTTTTAAAATAAAAAAAATAATAAAATATGCAAATATAAATACTTTATATGATTGTAACATTATTCAGGTAGTATAATATGATACTATGTATCAAAAATATGGCGTTTAATGTATAAAGTGATAATTAGAAGTACCACATACAACTAATCTTTAATTAAATACATATAACATTTCTGAATATTCTAATCTCACTAGAATGTGATCTTTGCTACAAATATCTGATGAAATAATTTATATTGATTTGATGAGTTTTAGTCTAGTTAATTTTATAACAGTAAATATTCCAGCTTTAACATATTTATTAAACAATGTATTTTCACCTATCAATCATTAAAGGGCACGTTTCAAAATATTAGGACAATTTATTGCCTTAAAGTGTGTTTTTTAACAATACAATTAAATTCCAACCAAAAACTAAAATAATCAATTTATTTACAATTACCTTTTAAACTTAAAAATGTATCATAAAATTTTTTATTAAATACAATATGTATAAGAAATAAAAATGATTAATGCTTATGGGATAGAAGAAAAATTACAATATTTTTAATTTTTAATCAGTAATTAATATCTAACTGATTATCAAAAATATATATAACAATCAGCGTAAAAACAATAAACATAATTACCATTTAAAATTTGTAATCATATAAAAACAAAAAAAATATAAAATCTTAAAATGGTTTACATAAAAAGTTCATACATTTAAATAGTGTCGAAAAACATTCTAGTTAGTTAATACCTTAAATTAAATTACCTGCACGAGTTAAATCAATATTTCCATTATTTAAAGTTGAGGAACTTTGACTATTATTTTTATATCGAAGCCCAGGGTGATTTTCGTCTAAAATGTTATTTCCGAAAAGTTAATAACAGAAAATTTTATAAGCTCTGTAAAAAAATATACCATAAAAACAACTAGAACGCTGTCTTATTGGATAGTTTATAAGTCGTGATCCTTCATTAAATGATGAT
This sequence comes from Macrosiphum euphorbiae, assembly GCA_949089665.1. Classification (NCBI taxonomy): domain Eukaryota; kingdom Metazoa; phylum Arthropoda; class Insecta; order Hemiptera; family Aphididae; genus Macrosiphum; species Macrosiphum euphorbiae. Next base: position 42,804,301 of record CARXXK010000004.1, on the reverse strand, counting down.
GATCTCATTCTAAATCTAGGATCATGATTTCGACTTGATGCGCCCATTATAGTTTCGTGAACACTAGTTGCAACATCATCGTTCCATGTATCCATCCATATATGACCAGGTCCAAATGGAGAACTTTGTCCTACTTCCATGTAAAAAAATGTACCCAAAGCTCCACATCGACGAATACTTGACAACTGTAATAAAACAAACAAATATAATTTTAATAATAGAACAAATATAAATGAATGTATATAAATACTTGATAAATACCATTATATCCATAGATTTTTGTTCTTTTGATTTAGTGGGATATTTCATGATGCTCACTTTTTTGTCACATAAACAGAGTCCAGTCATGCCTATTAAATTTGCATTCATTCCCAACTCTTTTTTTAGTATAGAGATGTGCCAAATATGCTCTGCAAAATAATATGTAATTAAAACATGTCAATACACTACAAAATGATAAAAGCTATAAGCTAAATACCGAAAGGTTCTTTGAGTGAAACACCAGGTCCAAAATCTTTAGTAACTCGTTGTAAAACTAACATAAGGTCCAACCACTCGTCACATTCTTTGTCACTATCGAATTGTATATAAAAGGAACTTTCCTTAGTATACAAACATATCAGTGTCTTTTTAGTACGCGCATCTACACGTTTGTCTATATTGAAGCACGACTTTAACACAATGACTCTGTAATAAAATATACAACAAAAGGATTGACAATATTATATTTAATAAAATATTAAATAATTTAATTCAAATAAGTAGTAAATTATAATATACTTTTTAGGCATTGCATTGTTTCTCCATTTTTTTTCAGTTTCATAATACTCGAGGCGTGCAGGTCCACCACCTGCGGTCTCTTCTCGAAGTACAAAAAACTTTTTTCTCATATTCTTATTTTTTTTCAAATATCCAATCTTAACAACACCAGCCATAGCATTTCTAGGCTTAGGTGAGTCAGTAAGTTGGGCCAATAACAAGCTCATTTTAAATAATTTCTGAAAATAAAAAAAAAACAATAAAAACTTTTAGGTCTAACATAAGTTATTGTAAAATATGTTAAGTAACAATGTTTTTAAAATATATATATATACCATAAGACACATCATTGAGTTATTTAAGTAATACCAGAGTATAGGTAAAAAAAAAATTAAAATGAAAAAACAGCTAGGTAGGTGCTTAGGTTAAAGAAAAATACTAACACATTTTATTAAGATAAATGACATAGGTATTCAAAATGAATGAAATTATTAAAATTGAACAACTGATTGAATTCTACAGGTCAACAAATAAAAACATAAGATATATACCTATTTAGTAATTAGTGTATTGGGTTAATAGGAAATTCTTATCATTAAGAAAACAAACAATAACAATAAAAATGTTAGAAATGGGAAATTCACATATAAATAAGATATGAAAAACAGCAATTATTTTTCGTGTTACAAACTATAAGCCAATAGATGCATATAAATATAATTATGTATACATTGTGTACACATTATACACAATACTGAATACACATATATTCAAATATAAATAAATAGGTGCCTACTAGTTATTATCTTTATCGTTATTCATTTTTATTTTAATATCAATTTGATAAAATTATTAATACTATGCTTGGATTACAACTAATGCCAAAAAAAATAATATGACACATTAAAAGAATTTCTTGACAGTTTAACCCACCCATCCAATCTACCAATGATTGAAACACGCTTAGTCACACACTCTAGGTCTTTTTGAACATTAACATACATTTACACATTAAATTAATAATTCCAATCCAAATACAAGAGTTACTCGTAAACTAAAATTTAATTTAATTTATTTAGTTGAGGTATTAAATAATATTATCTGATTTAAACATTTTTTAATGTATAATTAAGAAAAAATATCATAGGTTTTACAATATAATAATGGCAAAAAAATGTTATCGTTTTTATAGTGTGGACTGATAATATAAATTATACTATTATAAAATAATCTTACTGACTTCAATACTAACAACAATAAGAATAAATGGTTTATTATCGAACATTAGAATAAAACGAAAATACATTCCTAACATGGTCTCGCACAGTCTTCTGACCAAGTACAGATTTTAAATATATCAATAAAAACCATGATTGGTAGTTCAATGTTCTAGTCTTCTAGATAGCATTTAGTTATAATGTGACATGTTACTCCAAATTTATGAAAATAGGTACTTAAATTAGATATGTTTCTTTAATGAATAATTTTTTTTTTTTTTTGGATTTAACAATCTACCTATAAAATTTTTTTATTAACAAACTTTAGTGAGGACAGAATTAAGTTTAGCTTGGAATTTTGAGGGGAGGAGGTGCATACTGATGACACTCCTGGGGTGTGTTTATACATGATCTGCAGGTTAGACAGGCCCTTCGTTACACCCTATTTATTATAAAGATTTTTCGTATGATTGCCGGGCATTGACTTGGTTAATTGTTTTGCTAGAATATCTGGACGATAGGAGAGAGCAATGGCAATGTGTGTAGGACTTAATAGCAATTTCTAACATTATATCACTTTTTTAGATATGTGTGCTGTGTTTAATTTTAGAGACTTGTTACTAAAAACCAATTTTGTTTTGAGTTAGGTTTGATTACTTTTTCTCATTGTAAACCACAATTAAGTTTTGTAGTTTTTAAAAGGTTTAGTTTAATGTGGATTAAAAGTTTTGAATTTGAGTTTATATATATGTAAGGATAAAAAGACAAAATTTAGTTTAAGATTGGTGTTATGGCGATGGTGGGCCTAGGTCAAATTTTTGTAGAAGTGAACACTTTGAAGTAATTTACTTATTTTAAACTAAGTGGGATTGTAACTTGGAGTTAATACAGTGTACTCAAAGTAACTCAAAGCTCACGGGAAAAAAAAAATTTGACTTAGGTACTAAAAATTTTGAGCTACCAAAATCTTAATGTGTTATTGTTATTTGGAGGGGAATTTTATTTGTTCGAGATGGCGAGAATTTCGAGTTATCAAGGTTCAACTTACCTAGAGTACACTGTATGTTCTTAAATTTTTACATTTCACTCATACCAGGTTTTAATATAAGAAAGATAATATTAATATTGAAAATGATTAGATATTCACAAACTTAGAGATTATTTTATCTTTAGCATATTCAGCAACAAAAGTAGATGTAATGAGAAGTGGGTTGCTCCACAATAACAAATATCGAATAGGTATATATGACTTGGAGAACTCAAGTCAAGTTGTGCGTTTGAAATATTCCAAAATAGCAAAATGCCCGTGGTCACTGTGTCATAAGTAACATTTTAAACAATAATATTTACCATGGGACCAAAAATAATATTCTACATTAAGCATTTAAAGTTTAAACATAGGTAGTATCTCTATTGTTCACTGAGGTGGAAAAGTATTTTTAGGATTTATTATTAAGCAATAATAGGGTACCGTTTATGAACTTACCAAATCAAATTTTTCATACACAACTACTGTATCAAGAATGAACAATAATGATTTAGTTAGCAGGTACATATTTTTTATTTAAGAATAGTTACGAACGTTTTTGGTTTTTATTTTATCAGTTTAATCTACACAATTTCAGTATGATAATAAATATCAAGTAGTATTGCACTACCTCCTACTAAATAATATATATATATATATACGTCTACTGAAATTAATTTTTATCTATAATGAATACGATCTGAGATACGTACCTAAATTTACCTATCAGTTAGGTATTAAATATACATAAATACAAAAATATTTGATAATTGAATTAGGCCAGAAGCTGATTTTTAATGATTATATGACAATAACGATAATACCAACCATTTGAGTGTAACAACAATGTAAAGCTACAAACAATGAAATAATTGTGTGAAGTTAAAAATAAAATATAGGTACTTATATCGTGTAGGTACATATTATTACTGTAGACACCAAGTTGATAATATAAAATAATAAAAAAAAATAATAATCAATACCTACACGCTTACCTAAATTAACAATGAAAAGTATGATTTCTTTAATGATTATTAGAATTGTAAAAATAATAAATATATTAAATATACCTACGGGACTACCGCATGAATAAAAATGATTGCCTTAGGAAAACATTTATACCAAAAAAATAACACTACAGTAGCTACCATCGCGTGTTTATGTAGAGCAATAAGTAAATTAGGTAAATAAAAGCTGTTAATCAAACAAAATGTAATACTTAGTAACATTTAATCAATAAGATGTTATTATTTATTAATTGTTTATTTATTTTAAATTTCTCTAATATACCTAGGTGTGTACCCACTCGTCGGATGAAATGTATGGAAGTAATAAAATGTCAATAGATAGCATTATTTGATTGACTGGTTAGAAGAATTGTTTTAATACATAATTTGTATAAATTGTAATAAAAAAAAAATATATATAAATTTGTTCGTAGGCAATTACTCATATTGAAAACTTAAAATACTTTAAAATACCTCCTGGTAGGTAAGCAAAACAAACAAATAAACAAACAAATTATTTAACTGATATTAAATTGAAAAACATCTGAACAGTTATCAGAATATTCAAAATAAAACAATATTGATATCAGTTTATTCTAGTACCTATGCAATTTATTTTTTAAAACAAAACAAATTATAATTAGGTAGTCGAGTTTTACAATAGATTTCAGATGATCGTTTCTAATCAGGAACCAACACATTTCAATCAGCTTCACAATAAAACAGATATTAAAATAATTACAAATAAAAAGCATTCGAGAGAAATTCTGTGATCAAGGTTATTCCATGGGTAGAGTGCCTACACATACCTACACGAATGTAACAGGAAAAAATATAAATTTATCTAAAACTAAGGCCTAGGTATATACCTAGATATGCGAGAGATTTTTTTACAGATTTTTATGTAGCACGATACAACCGTTAATGTTTTCTTATTAGCCGTAATTAAAATGATAAAGCAAAAAATATTTTAATTTACTTCATAAAAGCCGTAGAGGTCAACATTGTCAAATGCATACAATTTATGATAATGGTACGTTAATTGGATTATAGACACCTAAATTTCACATTAAAAACTAATATAAAATTATATTCCTACATTGCAATAGGTTTGGCAAATGTGTTATCATCGGTTAAGCACTATTGAATGTATTTATTATTAATTGACGATGAGCATAGTATTATCACTGCAGACGATAGCAGCACAAATAAACCAACGGCAACAGCCAAATAGGTACAAAACAATGTTTTTAAACCATCACACGTTATCCAATTCCAACGACATGGGTAGGTTTAACATCGTAAAAAGACTCAATCAATTTCTCTACAAAATCATTGGAGAACGGGGAAAAACTTAAAAAAAAAAAAAAATGATCTGATTTTTAGCCGGTCACGTCTTGGGAGTCGCGAGACGGGATAGTATCGGACTACATCGTCGACACAGGACAATAACAAAAAAAAACAACATTAAAATCCAATCCATAACACACGACATTGTTATTGTTGTTGTACCTAGGCATGTGCAATAGCAATAGTATGGGAATAATAGGCATAGGTACACCACACTACACCTATAATACGTTAGGTACCTATCCATTCAAGAACGGGCAGTTATGTCAAGGGCATGCACTGTTTACGTTATTATCGTTCCGTTTTGTTTTTTTTTTTCATTCTTTTACACAATTGCTCGCAATAAAAATAACACGCAATAAGTAATAACACACTTACTTCTCGTCTGGTATTTCCTTTCGCGTGTGCGGCGGATCCCGACACACTCGGTTTTTTGGAGTTTTCTGAACTATATCAATAATATTGTTGTACCGTACACGAACTGACTAGAACCGACGTGGCCACACATAGCACTACAATAATAATGGTAATAGTAATAATAATAATGTTGCGAGTTTCGCGCACACGCCGCCTCTTACACGGCCACGAAAACGTGCGTCGCAGTAGCAGCTATATCACACGGCACACGACGGTATGGGTACGTAAGGTTCGCGTAAAATGTACGTATAAATATCACACTCTAAATGAGATGTGTGAATATTATTAATCTGCACCGGTCGTGCTGTTCACCGTGTACCGCGAGAAAAAATCACATTAATAATAATATTTTGAATCCATACACGGTGCGCGGCGCACGAGGGCGCGTCGAAAACGACGATAAATAAGAGAAAAACGATACCGCGGCACGCGCACGTACGAGACGATATCGTTTCAACAACAACAACAATGAACACTGCGGGTGAAACACGGTACGACGGCGGCAGTGGCGTTTAGCACGATAATTCGGAACATGCTGCTGCGGCCACGGCGGCGGCGGACGGGGCGCATTGGAAATCGGCGAAAACCCTTTCCGTCACTGACCACTGCGGCGGCAAGTCGACGATAACAACAACAACAACAACAACAACAACAAAAACGACGACGACGACGAGAAACACACCGACGGCCGAGACGATTTCGAGAACGCGGTTATTGCCACTGTAACTTCTGCTGTATTCACTGTGTCGTTGTTGTTAATGGAAAACATTTTCCGCGGAAAAGTCATGTGGATACGTAAGCGCCACCACTGTGTGTTGTTATTCGGTGTGTGCGTACATTATGTGTGTGTCTGTGTGACGATTAATCAGCGCGTATTCCTATAGATGTAAACAAGTGGTGCGCATGCGTCCGCATCCCCGCCTTCTCAACGCGCGGGTCATGTTGACCGTTGAACCGTGCAAACAACAACAACATTACAACGAAAACAACATTTTTCCCATAGCGGCGTGGCCGCGTCGTGTGTTTTTCGCTCTGTCAGTCTACTGCGCAGTGCGCAGTCGGCTGCACCGTTCTCTCTTACACGAAAAAAATACACAAATAAATAAGAAATAAATAAATATCGATCGTTATAATAATAATAATATTGTTATTATTACTATCATTATCATTATCATCATCGTGTACTCGTGTTGTTCTTCCGCGACACAACCCGCGGTACAACACACAAGTATAATATCAGTATATTATTATGGATTAATTATATATTTATACATAATCAATAGCGATATTATATCCGCGTTACTACCATATACGTGTATTATAGGCAGAGGTACACGCGAACTAGTAAATAGTACACCATCATAATATTATTATTGACATTTATTGTTATGTATAATGTACGCTATTGCGGCCGTTTTACTTGACCGTATTTCATTTTTAATACGTCTCGAATTCTCGATACTCTTATAACCCCTCCTGAAAACGGCAAAAACCCAATAACCTTTACCTCGAATTTTCCCGCGTTCGTAACGTTCCGGTATAATAATATTACAATTATATATATATATACCTAACGCGACACTAATAATTTCAAGTTATAACAACAACAACAACAACAATGAAACAACAAACACGGTTAGTTACCGTAGCGTCTGTAATGTTACCGATTGGTCGATTCCTGCGGCCCCGTCGTCATTTCTAAACAATAAACATAATATTATATTTATATATTATGATATTATAATATTATAGAAAATCACGTACATTGTAATAAATTATTATATAGTTAACGTATAATAATTGTATAATATTGTAGATCGTCGTGTTGTGTGTACTCTTATGAGTTATGTCAGTCATGACACACACCCACCGTGCAAGATAATACTGTATTAAAGGTATATTAGTCCGTATTATTATATCGAAACTACGCGAGCGGCGTCGCATGTGCGTTGTGCGTAGGTATGTCGCACATCACAATATACACCGTATACGTATACGTATATTACAATAATTATCTTTTTTATGTACATAATATACTATATTATGACATATTATACGCAGTACGCACAGTGTCGTGTAAATATAATATGTAATAGGTATCATGTGCGTCAGTCGGCTGGGCGGGCGTGGGCGGTCGGCGAACGTAGGTATATAAGGACGTACCTACGCGTATTTACACTCGCGTATGTGCGCACGTAAATGCGCGGGGTAGAATTCCACGTTGGAATCACGTTGCGTTGTTTTGACGCCCTCGTAAAATCGATAACGCAGACTATATACGTGTAGAACTAGGTTGGCATAACGGTGGGCCAGACAGCTCCATTCAGCGCGTGCACGAGGTTGGGCGGTCGGGCGGCTCCGCGTTAATCCGTGTGTGTGCGCGCGCGCGCGCCTCGCTCGCCCTCGACACCCCTCATCGCCCCTCGCCATCCCTCGCCGCCACCAACTCGTAAGGATAGAGGGGATACTATCGACTTTTTTCCACCCTCAACGGCCGTCACATCCACCGCCGCCGACCAACACTAGTACACTACTACACCACGTGATGACCGTAAGGCCGCGGAATATTGTAAATACTAAAATATATGATACGAACACACACACACACACGCGTACGTTTACGCGCCTTACGCCCATGTTTATGGTTTTAAAAGGGTCTTCTACCCTTCTATATAGCCAGCGATCGACCTATATCACCGTACACTAGTATTATTATAATATAGTCTGCACTGCTGCAGAATACGCGCGCGTACTGCGTACACCCATCTCGTCTTCCTGCCCCCCCCTCCCCGTCACCTGCACAAGCCCACCCAATACAACGCCTATACAGTCTACCTACTACGCATTATACTATAATATGTCTATATTACTATAGAATACTACGAATCTTACTATATTACTACAGTAGTACAATATAGGTTCTATTAATAAATAGTAATAATAATAATATATTTAATATTGTACTCTATTTACAAAAATATATACTTTGATAATTATTATTGGTAAGAACGTAATAATTTGTAAATATCGATATTTTACGTTATTTATAAACTATAATACCATACAATGTACTATACTCACTCCGTCTGTCACTCATCCGCCGCAACAATTTACGCAGTATTGCCTCCGAAACGTATATCGTATCACCTTAGTCGATGTCGTCGTTGCTATTGTTGCTGTATGTTGTTGTTGTTGTTTTTGTTGTTGTTTACTTGTTTGTAGATGAATTTTTCGAAAGCTACTTATATATTGCTTTATATAGATCGTCGCCGACTCTGTCAGCGTGTACGCGACGCAGGTAATTCGGTCTGAAAGTGTGAAACAATATCGCTCAGATTTTAGATACATACATACTTATTACGACAACAATAAATTGTACAACCGATCGGATTTCTGATTTTGTGTACCGAACTTGACGTTAAAAAATGTATGGGCTTACACTAAGTTCGTGTATGAAATGTTATACCCACCATTTTCGTAACATATAGGTACAATTTTAATGACCCTGTATAAAATAGAAATTTAGAAATTTACCATATTTTTATCATAACATCATACCTACCTATAACCTGCAAAGTGTATTGTACCTACTACTTACTACGTCTTAAACATTGTAAACGAAAGTCACGTTTATAAAACTCACTTTTTTTTTGCTTTGTGATAAGCGCTAATGCGCTATTAAGACTTGCGAGTAAACAAAATCGATTTGAACTAAGCCAGTATTTTTAAATTACTATTTATAAATTATAATTTGGCCAAATATTCAGAATATTTACATTTTGATTAAGACTAACTATTATAACTAGTAACAATAATCCTCGAGTATTAAAAGGAACAATAACGCTTAAGACTAAGACTATATTTCGATTAAGACTATATTTTTATGCATCATATATTCATATATCATATTATATTCATTTCTTTCGTATAATTGTTTGTACGAATTGGTCGTCAGAGTAACGTTACAAAAATGATCAACTATCGGGATATTTTTTTCACATTCCTTCCATGCTTCCTTGTTAAAATTGGATTGTTACATAAGACAAGTAAAAAATACAGAATAGAGAGACTGACTGATGCAAGATTCTAATGTGTTGCGATATTATAAAATTGAAAGTAGTAAATAGTAATAGCTGATCAGTGATTATATTCAATTTTGAATGGAGACCGGTTGAAACCGTATATTATACCTATAGTAGGTATACAGAGTTTGAATTTTTCTCAAAAATGTTTGACGGTCATTGGTAGTTTTGCTTTATGATGTAGTAAATAGTAATACAATTAGATAAACTAAACTAAATCATTGAGGAAACTGAAGACTGCAAGACGCTATTATACTCATTAGTCATTAAAGTATATAATACATCACCACGATTGATCCAAAGACTTGATTTATAAACATGTGCTACCACTACTATATTATTATATACATGAACAACTTTTTTACCTTTTTAAATGCGTTACTGTATATATTGACAAATTATTTACAAATATATAGCACTTGTTCATACTTACGGTTATTTCTAATACATTATTAGACTTAAAAACTTATTATGAATTATGTCTTACGACAGATTAATTATTTAGTTAGGTATACTTAATACGTATTTTTTTTATTACACACATAAATATTAAATGATAAAACCACTGAGGTGTTATTGTTGTCTAAGTGTGTTATACAATTTTTTAAGCAATCTCATATAAGTCTTTTGTAGTTAAGGAGTTAAGAAATATATAATATAAATTTAATTTTTTTTTAGAAATACAGTTTTAATAATTCTTATTTACAATCTATTGAAATGTACAATAATAGCCTGATGACAAAATTTAATTATAAATAAGTGTCAAGTAACATGTACATTGTACCTACGCTTGCTTTTTAACGGAAGCCTACATTCGGTAGAACCACCCCCTAGGGCCTAGAGGATTATGATTTATCATTTGAGTAGATCTTTGAGTCTTCGGTGAACTATTCTAGAAACTGAGAAAGATGTCGAGGTGATTATTGTTTTATTAAAGGATTGATATGAGAGTTTAATTTCCTATATAATGAAAAGTAACTTTTTTAGCAATTTGGACTTTGGTTGAAGGTGGGTATATTCAAGTCTTTATAAAGATTTTCGAAAAGCCTTTAGCCTGATGAGTTATAGTATTGGTGAGATTTTCCACACTCAAAGCTGAATTTCGCCAGTCCAGATATAGGTCACATTGTTTGATTTAAACATTGTGAGTTTATTTGATATATGGAAAGTTTTGATTTTAATAGTGGTCTTATGAGTTATGGTGTGTGATCTCGAGTAGGCTGTAGGCTGTTCCCTTGAGTTTAAGATGTGAGCTAAAAGTAAAAAGTAAATCTAGGGTTAATCAAAGATAATAGACATTTTACTTAATTTTCTGTTACAACTAAAAAGTTGTCTGTTTTTTGGGGGTCTAATGGAATAATTGATGGCTAAGCCGGAACGTGTCCCTATTTCCACCTATATATGGGCGTGCAGATATTAGTAGAATACAATTATTAGTATTTCGTTAGCATATACATATATAGATGTATGTGAGATGTTTTTAGAATATACCATTAGTGAACATGAAATAAGTCATTTTAAAAAGGTTTGATGAATAACATATCTAGCTTCTGGAATGATTGACGAAATTATCAAAATCATTGTCCATAGTTAACGAAGCAGTAAATTATATAGCTACATATATACTTATAAGAGTATAACTTATATAGGTACCTACACTAGATTTCATATTAACTCAAACAAGTCATTGGTCATACTAATTGCCGTAATTAATTAGGTATGACTAATAAGCAATTTGGTAATTAATAATTAGTGATTATACTGATTACTATAATACAGCGATGTCTACTAACCAGAGGCGCAACTAGCTCAATTGTTTTGGGGGGACTGAAATCACACATATTTTTATAAATTTTCAAAAATATAACAGAGGGGCTTCTTCATAAAAAATCATACTGTGTTAAATTCATTAAATTAACTTCATACAAATACTAACAAAAACTTGATAGTTTATTAATAATGTTTTACATAACTTAATAACTAAAAACAATACAAAATAATTTATTTTAGCACAATCCTTCGGTCTTGTTCCGCAAATTTATTAACAATTACTTCAGAATCAATTTTGTTTGATAAATCCCTTTCAATGTTTAATAAAGCTAAAGAACTAAAACGATCTTCAGCCATGGTGGTTCTGAGCCAAGTCTTGACCCTTCTCATTGTACTAAAAGATCGCTCGCATGTAGACGAACTAACTGGGATTGTTATAGCAAGTTGTAAATGTTTATATAGATTTGGATACACTGATTGGTTTACAGTAATAATAATGTCAGATAATTCAAATGTTATATCATAGTGTTGCTACTAACCAATACAAATAAAAACCAAGACGTATTTTTTTTATAAAAAAAATTGTTTTGTGAAAATACTTCAACTGAAGAACATTTTTCATACATTGTTTCGTAAATAAGTATTTACTATTTTTCAAGAACAAAAAAAATTTAAAAGTGCTGAAAATTTTTGGGGGGACTAAGTCCCCCCCAAGCCCCCCCCTATTTGCGCCACTGCTACTAACGTTGCACACATAGACATAGTAATATTTAAAATTAATGAATCAAATTCATTGAATCAAAATACAAAATCATACAAAAATGTCGATTCAAAATACCATAATTTTATACTTAAAAACACAAATTACAAAAAGAGTCATTTTAGTTATTTTTCTATGGCCTGTGTTAAATTACCTAATATAACTATTACAAACTAATGACTAATCAGTTATAACTATAATCATAAATCAGATCACTGTTAAGCAATAATGAAGAATACAATTTAAAATCGAGACAGTGGAGTGCAGCGGGAGTCAAATGTAAGTCGTTATTGAGTACTGAATTCAAAAAAATGAATTGTCATTACTATTTCATATTACAGGCATAGGCTAAAATAGGGGGGGATTTTGGGGAGCTAAGCCCCCAAATCTCAAACTCTATTTGCGCCTATGATCATAGGTAATAAAGATATATCTAGAATATAGATAATATCAGTGCCGGACTTAAAAAAGATGCCGCCCTAGGCCATTTTAAATATGCCACCCTTACCCTAGGAAAAATAAAAATGAAGTATTCAGTGTCACGCTCTCGTATATTATTTATTACGATTTACTATTACGAAAGTTTAACACGACGCAATGCACAGGGCACAGAGTTAACCAATTTATCAAAGTGTCAAATTCATGGATTGATTACTTTATATTATTATTACTATTTTTAATTTTATATATTAAATACTATTAATTTACGCAGTTACATAAATTCATAAAATATTTATATGATTTTTTTTTCAATTTCGTAGGGCCTTACAGCCTACGCTCCCCCGCCCAACTGGATACGACACTGACTGATGGTATAAATTATTATATTAGCAAGAACCACGTAAACAATGTTACAATTTTTATGTGAAATTTCTTAAATGTTGAATTTCTAAATTAAATATGTTTTGAATATTGAAGTCCATACAAATAAATGTATTGTTTAAGAAATTAACTGATAAATAAAATTAAATGTTAGCCTTTTTTGTCACGAAACTGTGCAGTAGTTAATATAGGTATCTACAAATTTATAAACTGTGTACAGCTTAAAAGTAACATTATAGTAACATTTCTCATTAGTCAATATTCATTACTTTACATTATATTTACTTTTCAACAGACTTCCTACTTAGCGAACTGCGAAGAGGCGCTAATTGTTGTATCTTAATTATTATATTAACCCGTTAGCAGTTGTTACTTAAACCTACCTACCTATTTATAATTATTAACGGTAAAAACTACCAACTAGTACAATTATTAATTTGAATTTTTCCATGAAAAATACTAAATAGTTAATTATTTAGTATATATATTATTATAATGTAAGCTTTCAAATGCAGCTATGTAGTCCTAAATTAAATTATAACCACAATTAATTTAAACAAATTAAAAGTATTATGATGGAAATTGTAAAAGCACAAACCTCTACAACAGTCATCGGATCATGCCAATTTCTCAACTTCTATTTATGTAGGTACGTAATTTGAGTCTAGTATTTCTATTATGATATCTATATGTTATAAACTATGACCAATATAATTTATATTAGATTGCCAGATCAAATGCAATATCATGTTCATTTCAAACATTAGAGAAATGGTAAACACATAAATAACTTAATAACTGTATATGATAAATAGTAAATACCAACTGCTTGACAAAATATAAGTATTACTGTATCTATAGACAGTGGAAGAAATAATTATAGAAGATTTAATTAATCTAATGTCAACAAAGCAATATATTACAGACAAATAGACAATGATACATCGATATGCTCTAGGCCAAAAATATCGTAAATATAATAGATTATTAAATTAACTACCATATATTATTGTTACCAATTACCACAATGACATGACATTTTTACAACGAAAGTCCTAACGGACGGACGCAATGTGTTTATATAAGATTATATTCCCTATGATAATATAGTCAGGGCCCTCACAAGGGAGAGGGGGTGGTTTGACCTGGAGTATGGGGACCCCATTGAAATTATTAACTGGTATTATTAATAATTTATTTGCATAAGCAAATTCAGAATTTTATTAGTTTTATTATTGTTGATACAAAATTTTCACTCGGTCAAAAAAGTTGAAAATGTAATACAAATATTCAATTGTCCTCTTAAGTTATTGTTAGAAGAAATAAGAAATAGAAAAAAAAAGTTGACCTTAAATCCACAAAAAGTTATTATGAGTCTCATCTGATGATCTGAACTTCAATTTATGCCCAAATTCATCAAAATCACGAAAAATTGTCAATTCTTTCGAGTTAGACTTAGAAATGTATAAAAAATGTTCCCTATGTATATCAAAGATTTTAAATTTTGATACAAGACTCCCCGGGGGTAAGTTTTCCTACATTTAACAAAAAAAAAGTTTACCGGAAAGTCAAATTAATTTTTTAAGAGCACTTGAAGTTAAACATTGGATATTCACATAATTAAAATTAAATTTTAAAAAGTTAAGTTAAAAACTTTTAACTTAACTTTAACTTTTTATAACTCGCTTATGTCCAGACTTGCTATCACTATGCCTACAACTAAAAATCATAATATTTTCCTCTGTAGATAAATTATTATTTTGTTTAGTGTTTCATAATTTAAATATTGAAGATTTTCGTACAATTGAATACAATTTCTATTTTTTTTTCTTTTCAAAAACGTTATTTGAAAAATAACAATATTTTCTTATATTTTGTATACTAATTATTAGGTAAAATTAGCCATTAGGACAATAGGTAAACAATTTACAAAGGAATTTATAGTATTGGTGGGTACCGAAATGAAAATATTTCTCTTCACCACCAGAAACTGAAGCCGATTTACGTCACTACTAACATTGATAATAAATACTAGTATTATTAGACATTAGTTATTAGTATACTAATCTCATAGAGTGTATTATTATCAATTACCATACTTAACCATACGAGAAGTTACAAATTTAATATAAATAAATCGGGTGGTGTAAAAATATACATCAAACAAATAAATGGTAAGAAGATTGATGAGAAATTACAGCATTTTAAGATCTACTTTATATAATAATTTAAATAATTTAAAATTGACTTTATGCCATAGTATAGAGATACGTATATAGTAGAATTAGTCGTCTACAGATGGATTATGAAAGATTTCTGAAAATTAAGAATACTGTATAATGAATTTAATTACTTATTTTATATTTCATATTTCACTGATGAGGTCAATTACTCAGTTGGCTTTTTTGTTTTCCATAAAAACTATTCTTTTATATAATATTTTAATTAGGGTCAATGCGTATAAAATATAAATGTGTTGAAAGTATTTTGGCCAAACTATTGACTAATAACATTAATAAAATAATAACATTTAGACGAAAGACAACTAGTGTTATTTCACTAAGTTTAAATAACTGTTTGATTTTCTATTTGTAATCAAATAATTATATAATAAAAAACTGGTCATTTACAATAATTATTATTATAGATAGGTACCTATTGACTTTTATCACTTCCTTTAATTTAATTAACTTACTGATTTTCTACCTCACAATAGTCGCATTATTCTATTTGAGTAGCTATTTATAGTCAATACGACAATAGGTATTAGGTATAAATGTATAAATTATAATATAAATAAGGTATAAGTATATAATATTATAATATAATGTATAGGTTATAGGTAGGTACTCACGCACAAACATCACTGTTTATTATTCTTCAATTTTCCTTGTTTTTAAATTGTGTACATGAAAACATAAATAATAACTATAAGGTACTATTTAAGTTAGTTTTAAATGTGAATCATATATGTATAGGTATTAGTTTAGGTATTAAACTACTGTACATGCTACTAAACACTATAGTCTGCACCCTTGAAAAAAAACTACAATTGTCCATCATTTTTTTTTATTGATCTTAAATAAACAAACTATTTAGTTTTACAATTGTATATTACGATTGTCACATTTATAAAATGTCAGCTGGGATAAGTCACATTTAGCTTTAATGTATGGACAATTTTATGTAAAAAAGAGCAAATTGACTAATACTTATGACTATATGAGTATAATATGTTTAATGTTTATGTATTTGAGAAAAACAAATATTATAATACAAATTCTTGAACGTTATTGTGAAACACCGAAACGTCGAATTGGATTTATGCTGAATGATGTGACCTTGAACGTAAAAATCTTGAACTGTTCATTCCTTGAACGTAAAAACTAAAAGTACCTATTACAACAAAATGTATTTGAATGAAATAACCTTGAACCTTATAATTAATTATTACAATAATTACACATTGTGTAAGTCTTAAAAAACTCTTAAAATAATTTGCAAGAAAACGCGAAGCAAATAAATAGTAAAACAAAAGCCAGGGAATTCACTTCTGCAGTAGGTATATAATATATTGTAGCCGTGTAGGTACCTCATTCTTTAATTTTTAGTAGGTCACTGTAATGAATCTGTTATAGAACTTAAATTTGAATTCTTAAGGGCCTTGTCACTGGATAGCTTCTATGCTCATATTTTGTAGGTTTTGAGCGGAGCGAAAGAAAGTACAGCTTTCTCAATGTAGCGTTTTTTTCTATCTGTCATCAATATTGGGGTAGTCAGCATCTTTTTTGGTATAAAAAAGAATTTAGTTGTTACTTTTGATAGGTCTAAATATAAAATTCGAAGTAGTTTTAGAAAGCGTCAAGAAAAACAAAAACAAGTGAAAAGAACTAGTATAATTTTTACGCATAACCGTCGACCATTTAAATGTAGACACTCGAAATTTTCACCAAATATTTATATTTCAATTGTCTATTTACTAAAATTTTCGAAATATTTTCATTATTTTTGAGCTAGTTATAGCATTGAGAAATTTTTTGAATTTTGTAAATTTATTTTAAATGATTTTCGATAAAAATATTTTCTATTGGTAAAAAAGCTTTGTAATGCAAGGTTCCTTATAAGTTATAAGTTTCATTGATGTTCAAAAATATTAGGTTTCGACTCATAATTATTTTTCGTATATGCAATGATTTATCATTGAATTCAAAATTAACACATCCATTACAATGACATGCTCGACTTCACCTTTTACATATAGTTTTTCTCTATGAACAATGAATGTATTGGCTTATAGTATATTTTATTGCATGGATTGTAAATGTTATACTATTGTAGTACTAATTATATTCTATATATAATATAAATATATATTATAAAAAAAAATTAAATTCAATGAAAAATATTATTGAATATATACGAAAACGATTCTGAACGAAGGAGACGGGTGGATCAGCATCTATTCTAAAGATATTTTATCCTATAAATTATGAGCTAAATATTTTCAATAATACATTCTGCAAAGAAAATATTAATATACTGCATAATATATTATAATGTATTTTAATGTATTATAGTATTAATATACTATATAATGTCAAAAAGTTCCAAGTCCCAACGATTAATAAAGATAAATCTATCTTAATTTAATTGCCTACAACTAAATGTCTAAATAAGTAAATAACTAAAATTGATTGAGGAAAAAATGTTTGTTTAAATATAAAATGTTCAACTTCAGTAAGTATACTTAAAAATTGTTTATTAAATTCTAAATATCTGTAAATATATTCTTCGAGATAAAGTGAAACTATTTTGAAAATTATGTTATGTCTAATTTCAAGTAATTATTCTTCTTCAATTAAAATTCTGAACAACAACCAAAAATAAAACACATTATTCTAAAATGTGTGAGTGTAAAATTTAAATATTCCATTTCCTTACCAACTATATATTCTCTTCGGGATAAGAGAACACAAGTTCACGCATGCATAAATGATGGGTGGGTTGTTGAGGCTGCAGTGCCGGCTGCAAGTAGTGGGAATTCATGCGTGCACCCGACGTGTTTTCGTCCGCCACCTGGTGTTGTCTTATTCTGAATAGAGTAAGGTACCTACAGATCAAGGTATCAGAAACCACCATCGATATTGTAGACTGAAGCATATTTTCCGCTCTAAAACGCGATGAAGAATACAAAAATAAAAATACATTACTTGTTGAACCGTTTAGAAACTAAATTTAAAGAAGGAGGGTAAGTGGATGTCGTTCAGCCGTACAGTATAGGTTATAAGTGGGTCACTCTATATAATGAATGGTATTCGATTCGAATGCAATGATATAATGTTATAATATCATTGTATACGAAAAACGATTCAGAGCGGTGACGGTTTGTCAGTGTGGATATATTTGTATTATATAATTAACACGGTACCCGGTAAGTTGATTTAACATTATAAAATAACAATAAAAAAAACTAAAATCGTTGTTTTTGACTATTTATTTTTATGTAATTTTTTGCAAATTTGAACATAAAATGACTATGAAAAAAACTGTGATTTTATATTTTTGAAATTTTCTGGTTACAGAATTACCTATTTAAGTGGAACCTTGTTTTAAATTTTCAATCCTTAGCTATATAAAAGTTGAACATTTTATAAATAATTTAATCACAAGAAAAATATACAATGATTTTCTAACTATAGGTACACAAATAACTACCTAGGTATTTACCTAAATATTTTACCATGGATACGTTTTTGGGCAGCTACAGACTACAGTACAGCTTTTTTATTCTAAACGATTTTTGAGAGGCTGATTTTCGTAACACTTTGCTTATTGAAAATAAAATAAAATAAAATTCCTAACAAAACGTATCTACTAGATGTTTTTCCACTGCACTATACCAAAAAACATCTATGATTCATCAATTTTCCTTGCAGAGGAAAAATATCTAGTAGCATACTTATAATATATACGAACGACATTTCTTAATTTTAAAATACATCCAACACTTTTGTATGAAATTCGGCAATCGTTAATATGTATTAAATCAATGTTAATTAATAATTAATGCATTAAGGAGTTAATCCAGGAGTTAAGAGCATATAACGCCGCGCCCTTCTAATTATTATAAGTTGGTAACTATAGTATACTTACTAAATATATTATAATATAATATTACGTATCTGGTATATGGTATATACCTATATATTATTTATATTTTATACACTGTATTCTATATAAATATATTATAATATTAATATAGCATATTAACACGGTAGAAATGTAGAATATACAGTAGTAATATTCAATATTGGTATATATATAGTGACAATTTATTATTATTATATATTATTTATTTATAGTTGGTTTCTCTGTGTCAGTAGTCACTAGTCACTTACCAGTAATAGTTGGCACTATACGTAGGTACCTACGCATTATTTAGTATGTAGGACATAGGTAATTGTTTGCTTGTTAATCGATTAATACAAATGTATATAAAGTATACCAACAAAAGTCAAATTATACTCTGAAGAAGTTTGATTATTTGTATGACTTATAAAAGTATTTATTGGTTATATTTACAATTTTCATTTTTGAGTGCATAAAAATATATTTTTTTTTAAATACCTTGTTTATTAATTATAAACTTACTTGTAC
This sequence comes from Macrosiphum euphorbiae, assembly GCA_949089665.1. Classification (NCBI taxonomy): domain Eukaryota; kingdom Metazoa; phylum Arthropoda; class Insecta; order Hemiptera; family Aphididae; genus Macrosiphum; species Macrosiphum euphorbiae. Next base: position 42,784,433 of record CARXXK010000004.1, on the reverse strand, counting down.
AACAGTCGTCCGTCACGCAGACAGATGTATTTACTTTGTAATCTATAACTTTATTTGTGCTAACTGTTTTCACAACTTTTCACTCTTAAATAATTAATTATGTCAATTAAAGATTTTTTACTCATACTGTACAATAAAAGTGTGCATCCAAAAATTAAATACACTGTCCTATATATGGCAAAAAGTTTTTTCTGAGAAATTATGTTTATCAATGATATTTTGTCAAAATATCACGGAGCTCTAGTAATTAATATTCTAGTGTACAGCATATGACTAAATTGTAACTATTCAATAACTCTCTAATTTGCAATGTGAAGATAAATTTGATATGATATGGAGAAAAGCTAATGATATGATAAAAGATAAATATATTCTTTCAAGTTTTTGATACTATAATAACTTCTACGAAAGAAAGATTTAAAGAAAATGACATATAATATAATATTTTAAGCTGTCTGCAAGATAATTATGGAAATGAATCTATGAAGTTTGCTTCAATGAATTCAAGACTGAAACAAAAACATTCAACAGGATGTATACTTGGATACTGAAAATATTATTCAATCTAAAATCAACTATAAATGAGTTCAGGCGATAATGTTGTTGGGTTTACAACATTGGTAAAATTACATAAGATTTTTCTAACTTTTCCATCAAATTCATCATCATGTAAAAGAAGTTTTTCTTATTGTCCTTATTAACCTAATTGAGAAGTACTATGGGATAATCGGATAACCCAGATTAAATCATCTAGGAGTTTTAGAAATATAACGTGAAAGATCGTAAATATTAATAACGATGAAGTCATAAAACAATTTTACTCATCCACAATACCACGTGGTTTACAGCCAACTATACCTAATAAACATTTAAAATGCAATAGTTTTTATTTTTTAATAATATATACCTATATACCTATGTCCTATATACATAAGAAGAATTATATAGATATTTTACAATGTATTTTATATTAATAGAATATAATAATATGATTATATTAAAACATTGCATGTTTTTATAATATTGGGTGTGTAGGAGTCCCCACGGGTTTATGATTAATAAGTAGTTTTTGCAGCCCCTGATATTTTGCCGAAATTACGCCACTGTGCAGGCAACTTGTGTATAAAAATTATGTTCTACACAAATATGTAATATGTATATACTATGAACCTATACAGAGTGTTCAAAAAGTTTAGACTTATACCACCACACATATTAGACTAATTAGGACCAATTAACGAAAATATGATATTTTAATGAGTTGATCAAAAGTATTATACCTAATATAAATGTGGAGCAGTGTCAACTGTTTTATTTATATAAATATGCAAACAGTATTTAAGCGTTTACAAATTTTTTAACACCTCGTATATAAACTATGAATGTATTTATAGTATGTGGAAAACTGGACATATTGCATAATTATAATATATATAGGTACCTGTACTAAACATAGCGGTGTATAATGGTACCAAAACATTATTTTTGTATACCTAGTGTAACAAAGTTTGAAATTTACATATTATACCATGTACCGACCACACCAGTGGCCATTGAACAATATAATATGGGTAGGTATCATAGACCTTATACTTAGTATAAGGTCTATGGTAGGTATACATTATGTTCTTGTTATCGTTAGATTTGTGAAGATTTGTGCCTAACGAGAATGATGAGACCAACGAGTAATATAAGTATACTCCTATTTCCGCTGGAGGGTGGTGTGTATATTGGAAATGTGATGCGTAAAAAATATATGTACATATAATGGTCCATTGCGTTTATCACAATTATTAGCACGATGGCTAATTTTTAACCGTGGTCGCAGCGTAAATCACGGTCCATATTATTGTTTTATTCATATACGGTAGAGTCAGTAGGTATAAATAGTTACTCGCTAGAGAGTAACCGCGATATTGCCTTGTAGTTCTAAGTCCTCACCTTCGCCGCCGACCATTATTTTCTCTACATCCGTTGTGCTAATAATTCTCGATTAAACAATTTTCGCATCGCCACGAGTCCGTTTAATATAGGTAGTATTATAGTGGAGTATTATACTGGTGTACAGACTGCAGAGCAACGACATTCCAGCGAAACAAGTATTGTACATTTGTACATACAGCCACATAGGTATATATAGATATATTTGCGACTTGCGAGCCAGTCTCATTATTTCCAGTTAGACGAAACGCATCGCCCTTTCTTCAAGAGCGACGCGTCAACGGTGGATAAGAGCGACATATAGACACTAAGACGCACACGATAGGCACTAATATTATATTCTTTTCGGGTTCCTTAAATGGGTTTGTAAAATCTAAGTAAAACCTTGATCTAATGGTCACGGTATTTGCTATCAGATCTATTCTGCGGGTGATTTTTAGTACAAACGTAAGTATAAATATGAGTATAAATTATAATATAATATAATATGATGTATAATGTATATGTATTTCATGTATTTGTATCATTCATAATATATACGATAACCTAGATGGCTAGATCCTAGTATAATAAATAGCGCTTTAACAAAATTTGTACACTGTAAACTACAACAGTACCACGGCATAAATGGGTAGTATACATGGATAAGGATTCGTCGGGGAGAAATATAAAATCCCTGCATAAAGAAATGCTTGTCAATATTTTTTCAAAGATATTTATCGTGTCTGCCCATTTACGGTATGTCGGTGTAGATGTGTAAAACTATCCGTTTATGCCTAAATATCGTTAATACAGGTTCAGTGACCAGAGATTTAATTTATTTAAAGGTATACTTGCAGGAACACAAAACAAATTAAGTATATACGAGTATAGTATTAAGTATTTTGATGAGTGAAATTATTGTACATGAATATCTTGACGGAAGAAGCTTTTAGTATTTAGTGACACTGCCTATTTGATTTTTTTATTTAGATAACCTATCTAGTACCGATACATATCGATACATCATGTATTTACATAGTTGGCGAATGGTTGTGTGTATACGAATTGAACGTTTTCTCTTTGGCTTCGTATGAATCATCTATGAGTTGTTTGTTCTCAAAGTAGTGTGGTGTAATATTTATAATAATATGTATTAATAGACTTTTAGTTTTCTTTATAACCTATTAAATCATACAGTGTTAAAATATATTATACAAACAATGAGCTTCAGCCGCTCAGTAGGTATACTATTTTTTGTCACGCCTATAAGCGTTCATCGATCAGTGTCTGGTTGTACAGGGGATACGAAAAGCACTTTTGGTGATTTCAATTTTACCGCCCGGCACTATAGGGAATCCCACTTTACCGCCGAGGACGGAAAAAGGTTGCTTTCCAACACTTTAACCGTCATCGAGAACCAAACTTTCTGTATAGGCGTGACAAAAAAAAATTGATTCTATATAGTTGATAAGTCGCTGCCACCGCAACAGTAGGTACCTAGATGCTAGAACTAACAACATTAATAACCGTATGTCCGTATATCAGTAGCAGATGAGGAAGAAGTTATTTACTGAACGAGATGACATGTTTTTTTTAATAATATAATGACTAATATAATATAATGTTTATAAAATATCATGGTAGGAATGTATTTTTTTTCCTTATGAGCCGCTAACATGGAAGGACCTAAGGAGAACTGTGTTAGCATTATGCCCAATGACGTAGTATATCGTACATAATTTATATCTCGTGATTTTAACTCAGCAAACAGTGATACCCTTAGAAAACAAGTTATGTGGATTCCAAATCAATTTGATGTCTGGAGCTCTGAACCTTTCCAAAATCTAAATTCCAAAACAAGAACAAAATATTGGTAACTAAAACCAAAAGTAAACTTCACATGACAAGTGTTTTAAAAATAATGCGAATAAGTATGGTTTTCGCATGCGTGTCCATAGACCATAGGCGCAACTAAGGTCAACATTATATTGCTAGCCGTGGAGGGATCCGGGAGGGCTATAATGTAGTCCAAAACTCCCAACAATAACGAATGCAAGCAATGTCAGTAAAATGTCATAATAAATTGATAATTTACTGTACATATTATAGTAAAAATTTCTCTTTAAAACTTTTAAAAGTAAAGGTAGGCAAGACCTCCCCTATCCTACCCCTCCCCCCAAATTCCCCCAATTCATGTGTTAGTATATGTACGTATATTATCGTACCGCGGCGCATTAAACTATTTTAATACGATATAATAATTTATACGGTCTGTGCGGCGGCGGCGGCGGCGTTATCGATGACCGATGTCGCGCACGCCAACTTCGCGTAAATAAAATAATAGGCGTTGTCGGGCGTTGTACGGGCTTGTAAGCGTATATAGGTAGTATTTTCGGTATACGCGACTACACGCCGCCACGCATTTCCCTCTCGAACGGCCACGACGACGAGGCCTATTTAATATATTATTATTATTGTTATTACTATTATATGTATGCTCGTACACTCGCCGTCCCCTCGCCGCACCACCGATGTCGGAATGCCATTCATTCGCAGATCCGGCAAAACCAACAGCGGCAAGCGCGGGCAGACATCGTCGCAACTACAACCGCTCTCGGCACTCGGCGGCGGAGCGCGCGCGCATACATAATAATATTATCTCGCGCACAAACACACACACACAACACACACACACACACACGCACTTGTGCGCGCGCGCACGCGTGTTAACCGGCCTCTGCGGACGCGATCACCGTCGCATTCCACAGCATCCGGCGGACGGCTGTCGACGCCGCCGCCGCCGCCGCCGCAACCGCAACCACCGCTCTTCCCAAAGCATAAACGGCGCCGCGCGTCCCGCGACTGTGTCGTCGTGTGCGTGTGTATATTATATATAATAATAATATATACGTATAGACGAGCGTGCGTACATTTTATTATATACGCCATGCCATGCCGCCGTTGCGCGAATCGACCCGCGGAATACGCCCTACAGACGACTTCGTCTAGACGTCTTGTTATACGGATGCGACGACGACCTACACGAATAACGAAAATAGATTATTAAAAGGTGTCTCATCTCTCTATATCGTTCTGTACGAATACTTAAACCACCGAGGCTCGCACTCACAATATACACATTAACATATTATTGTATACAATATAATATTAGAAGAATATAATGATACGATGATCTTTAGCGAGTACAATATAATATGGGTGATAATGAGCGTTTATGATTTACTCGAGGAAGAGTACATTTTTTCAAAATTACAACAATTTCAGCAGTATATTATTATATGCATTACCATCGTATAATTCTATCCCCTCGTCCTCAAAAAAAAAAAATCACTTACTACTTCGATAATTTATAAGTTATAAAATATGCATAATAGGTACCTACCTACATATTATAATACAGAGATACGTAATGTATAATATGTGCAAATACGTATCGTAAGCGTGCGCGCGTCCGACACCTGCAAATTGCTGCAGTTACTGTACATGTTATATACGTCTTATATTATATCGCAATTCGCAATCCACCGACTATACCGTTATGTTGTATAGTATTATGTATATGAATATCTAATACTATAATATACAGTAATACCGCGTGGCGCGTATACTCTTAGTCTTAGATCGTTTACTTATCATTTCACGTACGACGGTTAATGGTATTATTATACATATTATACATATACATTGTATAGGTACTAGTCTGTAATTAACTATAAAAATTATGAAGGATTCTACGGTTTTCTACGTTTTTCTACGTTTTTATTCATTTATACTCGTATAGCATTTGTGAGTAAAAATTAAACCGCGATGCAGGGGTATTATACGACGTTCGGTGGCGCATACCTATATACTGCAAACGAAACGAAACGAACTCCGGACGGACGCTCGTTTCCGTTATTTTATTGACGGTGAGGCAGCAGCAGCACCATAAAGATAAACGATAATATTATAAACTATATATTATTATTATTATTATTATTATTATCGTCGTGTACGGCATTCCGTTAAACGTTAAAATCGAGCCGCACACTCGCTAAAATGTCGCACCGCAGCACCACATATTTAGTGTCATGCACCATATATGTAGTGTACACGCTACAAACATGCATGCACGGTATATTTATTGTATAAATATAGATCTATACGAGTGTATAAACGCGCGCGCTCTCGATTACACATACCTATAGATACGTCATACGATCGTTATTTACCGCGGAGAAAGAGGTACCTATATATATGACGTGCGCATACCTACGGTCTATACACACAGTATTAGAGTATACACACACTCGCACTATCGCTGTAAAAGTGTGTAAAAAAATAATAAATTGTGTCCTTCTGCAGGCATAGTCGTCGTACAAAGCCAATTTCTTCAGACAAGACGATAATCTGCTCGAATAATATATACACAACAAATCAGCTACCTTTAAACGACCGAAATAAAACCCCGGGTACAAAATAAATGAGTTCAACGTAATAATTTTAACAACGACGTTCCCTGTATATTTAGATACGTGATCGTCTTATGTAATTATTTATTAGCTCAACGAGTAGACTATATATTATTATTTAATTATTTTCATTAATATTATGAAAAAATGTCCAATATTCGTGAAATGTACACCCGGAATAATTGAGAGATGTTATAAATTTATAATCGACTAATATTCAATCTATATTTGACAGTTTCAATAACTGCAGTATAGGATATTTTATGAGTAAATATTTCCATAGTATTATTTATATATATATAAATACCTATTGCCTATTGGCTATTATACATTTTTATATGTACTTATACGTCTTAATAATAATAAGCCACTTATGACTTATTATATCCACATAGCAAGTTTGAAATATTTTAGAACTTGAATTCCAAGACATTACTATAATATATATTTACATATGTTATACGAGTATAATATAATAATTAATATGTATACGATAACGCATAGCTTATAAGTTATAAGGTTCTGGTTCATACAAATATTGTAAATTTGTGAATATAATGGGTTGATGGTTGATATCACGCCGTGAAGTGATGAATGCAGCAAATAAAGTAAAACTTTTTACACTAAATTTGAATGATGATTAAATAATTTATAGATAACGATGTAATTACTAATTTGGCAAGAAAACAAATTTTTTTTTTAACAAGTTCTGACTTGATGCAATACGAATTTATCAACTTAATACCATTTGCATTAGAATTAGAGGAGCAATTTTATTGAACTTATGGTAGTGGTAGTGGTAATTTCACATTGACTAGATATATGCACACTGCAGCTTATACACTAAACATATATCTGCGTTCACGCTCGAACTACTACTATATCTGAAAGATCTATTTTTGGAATTAGGGGCATCACAAACAATTATGTTAGGGGCCCGTAAATTTTAGCGCCGGCTCCGAGTGCCTCAGGTATGTATGAAGGCATTTGCTGTTAATAGTTCATATTGACAGCACGTTTAATTATAAATGTTCCTTTATGATTTTTCGTAAATCCCTATAATATAAACTGTGATTTCCAAATATATTCGAGACTCAAGAGTCTTGAACCATGGTTAGCTGAATCCTACTAGCAGCTACTTTTCATCCATGAGTACATAACTGAGCTATGGATATACTTGACACTTGTATACCACAATTCTCAAGGTATGATAATTAAATTCTATATTATTAGGAATACCTATATATGCTCAGACTGCGGGTTAGCCAAAGATGGTGTGGTCAATATTTTAATATGCTAATTATTATCATTATTTATTTATAATAATACAATGTTTTTATTTAAAAATTAACATTGTATAGACTCAAAGTAAATTGAATACATAAATATAAATTAATTTAATTTGATAAGTGGTAAAGGTAGCTTCTATATAGATAAGTAAGTATTAACTATTAAGCGGGCACTTGTTTTATTATTTTACTTTATTACCTATCGGCTATGTGGCTATGTCTATTAATTTAATTGTTATTACTTATTACTATTAACTGCATGAAAAGTACTTCAGTAATTAGTGGTCGGTGAATGTTTTTGACACAGATATAAAATATCTATTCTTATAATAATTTCATATCTGTGGTTTTTGAAGTAATTTGTTATTACAAATAACTATATAATAAGTTAATTCTGCATGATATTAAAATAGGTATCATACTATTAGCCCTTAGGAGTGACTTACTCTATGATGAGGTACACTAGACGCCTACAGTAAAGCAGATTTTAGATTCTGAGGCTCTGAGCAGAGCAATGAATGTATAGATTTTACAATAATGTGTGCATTTCTATTTTTTTTAAATTTTTTTTGTGTTTATGTACACTATAAGTAGTCGAAATAATGCTTCAATTTTCAACATCAGTATCTTGTTCGATGGGAAAATGAATCTAGTTAGTGAATTGGGCAGGTCCCAGTAGTTTTCGAAAGCGCCGGGAAAAACAAATAAAAATAAAGGAAAAACAGGAATTTTTACGCAAAATCGGTTATAGACAAAATCAATTTTGGTTCTTAGTGTAAGGTATGACTCTAAAACAAACGACCGTTGATAAATGAAACTTCCACTGTATGTTTATATTAGAATGTTCTATATACCATAAAGTGTTCAAAATATTTTGACTTGCAGGTTTGGCTGTTTACGAACATTTTCAGTTTCCAATTTTTTTTTTTTTCTATAAAATGTCAATGAAATGTTATTAGTTGGGTCAAAAAACTTGAAAATGTAATACAAGGCTCCTAATACATTGTTCAAGTGGCAATTAAAAAAAAAAATATAAAAAATACAGTTATAATTTTTTTTTATATAAGCATTTAAAGTTCAAATATTGACAAAATAAGTAAAAATCACGAAAATGTGCAAATAATTTTGAGTTTTTCTTCTTTCTCTGGTACTTAGTAGTTAGTACTCTCTAAGAGTTTTGACCACCATCACAATATCTCACCATTTTTCAAGGTCCTAAACTACTTCTCTCCATTCCTGTACTTCCAATCTTTCAAAGTCTTCTTCCACAACATCCAACCACCTTTTCCTGGGTCTTCCTGGCGGTCTCTTTCCCATTGGTTTCCAATTTAGGATTGTCCTTCTTATATCATCCTCGCTCAAATAATTTTGAGTTAGAAATTTAGAAATTTAGAAATTTTTAGATCTAAGATTTGAAAATTGTATAAAAGATTCCTCATAAGATTCTCTACTTTTATCAAAAATAAAATGTCTATCGGAAAGTCGAATTTAATTTTTATGAAACTTCAAAGTTTTTACAAATTGGATCTTCCCTCGATTTTCTTCTTTTGTTGAAATTCAAAAACGAATAAATGCAGATACTTAAAATTTACACTTTATGTTTATTTTATCATTTTCTATACTTGATAAAACTTTTTAAATATTTTGACTGTTTTCGAGCTGTTTACAGACATTTTCAACTTTTAATTATTTTAGTTTATTCTATAAATGTCAATAAAGTTATTTGTTGGGTCACAAAGCGTGAAAATGTAATACAAGCTCCTGATATATTGTTACAATAGCAGTTGAAAAATATTAAAAATACATATGCACAATTTAAAGTTTTTTTTGACAACATAATTTATCAAATTTAAAAATGATTTTGTAGTGAAAAATGTATAAAATGTTCAACATATAAATAGCTAAGGATTGAAAATTTAAAACAAAGTTTCAAGTAAATAGTTTATTCTGTAACCAAAAAATCTCAAAAATATAAATACACAGTTTTTTTTTTATTGTTATTTTATGTTCAAATTGGACGAAATTACATATTAAATAACCAACTACCAAGATTAACAATTTTAGTTATTTTGTTATAATTTTATAATATTATATTCAACTTACCGGCTACCATAATAATTATAAGTAATAACAATATAAATATAATACCTATAAAATATCCTCACTGACAAACCGTCTCTGGTCAGAATCGTTTTTCGTATACAATGATAATATATTATTGAATTAAAATTTAGGTAATAACATCCATTATACAGTGACACACTTGTAACCTACTGTACAGCTGAGCGACATCCACTTATCCACCTTTTTTTATTAAGTTTTTAAGTGGTTCAACAAGTAATGTATTTTTAGTTTTGTGTACATCATCACGTTTTGGTGCAGAAAATATGCTTCAGTCTACAATACCGAGTTCGGTTTCTGATGCCAAATTTGATCTACATAGGTACTCTATTCAGAATAAGACAACATCCGCTTTTTTAATTTAAATTGCCTCTAGAGTCCGATTGCTTTCGGAGGCAATTTATTCTAGTGTGTCCATCAAAATATTCTAAATAGTCTATATTTAGGTAGGGGGAAAATGGCCACACTCTAATCTCTAATAGGTTTTTTTATACTTTTAATCAAAAAAATAAAAATAAAAGAATATTCAAATAGCAACTATACAACATCTTAAACTTTATATGCATCTTTTTTTTTGATTAAAATTTGGGAATGTTCGGTATAAAATTAAACTGCAAAGTGGCCACTTTATCCGCAGAGGTCGGGTAAAATAGCCAGCCCCTATAAATATATTATTAGGCCTATACAGTTTGGTTCAAATAATCAAATTTGAAATTACATATTACAATATTATAATACCCATTTAGTTTACTAAAAATGGTTTGATTATATTTAATTATGTACAGTGAAGAGAAAAATCTTTGTCAGTCAAAGTGACCACGTTGCTCGAAGCGACGTCAATAAAAAACTTTAATCTAGGATCTAATTTACATAACCAAACATCAGTGACGCCGAACTCAAATTAAATTGGAGGGAAACAAAAATTATTACCCATCATAATTTGCACCATACATGGTTACATACCTACCTTTTATATTTATGTAGGTAAATACCCAAGTACTCATTTTATAGGGTCAAGGGGTAGGTACAGTTAGGTATGCACGGACTATCCACACAGCGAAAAAGAGGGTGGGCCATCGCTCCTCTAGGGTTATAGGTTCGGCGCCACTGCCAAGCATATTCAAACAAAGTACAAACAACGTTATAAAGTTTAAAAGACTCAATCAATACTATACCAAATAAATAAAATCCTAATAATTATTTATCTATGATCAACAGTGAACACTGAACAGTATGCATAACTTCATCGCTCAATCGCTGTCGCATACTCGCATCCCTAAAATCAACGAGGCAAAAAATAGAAAAAACAATATTAGAACGGGTACACTTGTAACACTAGCCAAAAATAATGTGACTGAAAATCTGATGACAATTAACGGCGTGAAAACATCAGTTGCAACCACGGGCGCAACCAAAACAAAAACCATAAACCATGGTTGCAACCATAGTCCACAACCACCCGATTCCACATGATTTAAATAATAATATTATATCGGAGAAAACTTAAAGGTCCACTTTAGCCACACCAGTATTACACCACTACAGAACCATTAGACTTCAGAGGCTATAGCTATTTATTATGAAAGTATATCAATATTATCTAATGAGATACATGATTTAGAATTTCCTGCATAAGTACTTACTGGCCGATCGCCGGATAGCAACTAAAGTCTAAAATTAAAGCTCGTCATGATAATACTGCTACTGCATAGTGCAGAACGTCGAATAGAACCTACAGAAAGTCCAGACCACATACCAATATATCATCCTTAAACAAAATATTCATATTAAGGGTATAGCTCAAAACCGCACATTTTACACCGTTCAAATCGTTCAATACCACACACATTTTGTCTATTGTTAAAAATGGAAATTTGGAAGGTCGATAATTCAAAACCTTACACTTTTGGGAACAAGTGCACTTTACCACCCCATGCAAATTTTTCGATTTTTTTTTTGAACTTATGTAGCTCATCGAGTTAAGCACGATGGTGTAATCAGAATTTGTAGCTCTCACTTAGTTTCGAAGTTATGGCCTTCCAAAGTTTTCACTACTATAATGCCGCTCGGAGGACTATTTTTGTTACTTTTTTTGTACTCACGTATTCTAACCTGTTTAAAACGATGGTGCAATAATAATTTATCCCCCGATTTGCTATGAAACACCTCCCCAAGTGGGTCACAGGGTTAAGAAAATTGCATTTTTGTTGCACCGAGTCACCGAGGGGGGTCACTCGCTCGCTCGGACAATTAAAAATATTCCTCTCCTGGAAGTAGAAATAGTCAATCTGGTTTAAATAAATAATTCTTGCATTATACCTATAATAGTAGGTTGTAGGTACCTACCTACCTGATAATAATTACCTAATTAAAATAATCATTCAATTATAAATACGATTTTAGATTACATTATATTTTTAAAGAAACTATATTTTAATACACAATTAAAATGTCATTACGTCAGTCGTCAAGTGCTGCGTTCTAGTGAAGTTAACCTCTCTTAGTCCCGTGTTTGTTCACTCGTTTATTTTTTATTTAGTAGTCTCACGAATAAAAAAAAAAATCGTGAAAGACGTGACACGTAGCGTTGAGCTCATGCGTAAAAAACTCAAAATTGCTTACTTCCAAGGGTCATAACTTCGAAACTAAGTGAGAGCGACAAATTCTGATTGCACCATCGTTCTTAACTCGATGAGTTACTTGAGTTCCAAAAAAAAAAAAATCGAAAAATATGCATGGGGTGGTAAAATGCACTTTAGTCCACTTTTGATTGACAGTTAAAAATTAAACATTTATTGATGTTAAATACATTTTCATAAAAATAATTTAATATTTAAGATTTTATAAAGAGAAATATTTATTTTCAATTAATGAACAATATAGGTATAGTCCACCTATTTTTATACTTAACTTACTATTCACAACTCTTAACATTTTGTTTTGTATGGTTATCATTCAGAAATAAGTAGAAATATTATTAATGCAATAGTGGATAGCCAATTTACTATTTAGCCAATAGGTACAACCTATTGATTATTTATAGATGTTATTTTTGGCTTACGTTGTGTACAGGGTGTCCCCCGAGGATTGACCTAATGTGATATCTCCTGAGATAATAAATATATTATGAATGTGTTTTTTTTATTTTTCACAGTCACAGAGACAAGGACTACAGTACTACACACATTTTATTTTCATTCATTTCATGATTTTTAATAATTTTCTTTAGTTTATAGGTAAAACCTCAAACAACAGGTTTTTTTCCGGGCGGCCAGTCCCCCTCTACGGCTAACCCTCACAGGACACTCTGTATAACGTATTTGATAGTTTTATCCGAAATTATGAAAATTGTGTAACTTGTGAAGTTTAAAATAATTTCAGATTAGATAGGTACATTTTATCAACAACATTATATAGATTATAAGCAGGTAATCTATCTATTTCCTGTTGATGTTTTTTTATATTATAATTGAAGCTGATTATCTGCGTTTTCATTATAGAATACAGTTTCATATAATCATAAACTTACATCATAATTCATAAGAACCATAATATTAAATAACAGTTATTTTAGTTCTTAATGTATCGAATAAGTCGCCATTTACTATTTAGTAGTAATATTTTAACGGTCAGCCAATCAGGTAATACTATCAATACTAATTATCATAACTACCTATACTCTAGGTAATACTTTAATATTATAAATACATATTTTTAGCCCTATATTATAGTAAAAAATTATTAAAAAATTTAGTCAATTGGGAGGAAGTGGGGGGGGGGATGGCCTGCTATAATTCATATCACAGTACCTAATTTAATTATAGTTTAAATCACACTGCTATTATAGTTGCACACTTGTACCACTGTTTCTTCTGTGGTTGAATTTTGATTTATAGTTTTAAATTAATCCCAGATATTCGATATTGAACTATAATAAAAATTAACCTAATTTTGTACTTTTGCATTAGCAATAATATGTAACAATATTTTTATTGATTGACCATTACCATAATGACTCATAAATATAATTATATAATATATTTATATATATTATATTATACGATATAATATCTACTCTTTCTATATAGGTACCCATAAATTATAATATACCGAGTACACTACACTGCCACACTATTTTTATAGCATTTAGTTATTTATTTAATAACAATTTTTCATCATTTTTGTATTTCGCCATACAAAATAATAATTATAATAATTTTTATATTTTACTCATTGTGTAAGTATAGAGTATACTTTGTAAGGTTCTATTTACTTTTATTACATTTTTTTGGTATTTATCATTTTACCATAATAATTATGTCGTTCACCAATTTATATAACACTAAAAGTTAAAACACTTAAGAGAGGACATTAGTTATGCGTGTGTTGTCACTTGTCTCCGTTTTATTAATGTAACATAACATAACTACAGTGTTGGGTAGTAACGTAACAAAATTACTTTTGCAGTAACGCTGTAGTAATTTCAATAAATTTTATTTAGATTGGCGCAATTGTAACGAAATAACTTTTTAAAAGTAATTTCTATGGATTAACGTGTTATTTTTCACGTTATTCAAATAAGTGAAGTTATGAATGTAGAATGTATCATAAGAACTAGGGACCAGGATATTTGAGAAAAATTAATAATCAATACAATTCATTTACGATTCCAAAAGATTTTATAATAAATAATAATCAACAATATTATTCAAGTTCCCAGGAAATAATACTTCTAACTTTTGTTCATGTATAACATTAGGTCATTACTCATTAACAATGTATTTATTACCTATTATTCGTTATGGGCTGATTTTGTAATTCATTTTTTAAAAAAGTAATGTTATTTTATCATCCTACTTTTTAATGTATTAGTAAAGTAACGTGATAAAAATAATGTTGGGTAATGCGGATGTAATTTAAATAAAAATATTTAATGTAACAAGTAATGTAATTGTATTACTCTTTTAAAGTTATTTACCCAATGCTGCATAACTACCAAATTGTATGTTCATAATAATCAATTTTACCCTGTTATTAAATTTGGAATATTTGAGTGACGACCTATTAAAAAATTTAAAGGAGAGAATTTTATCTAAAAGGCCCTTTGTAGATTTTTTTTATATTTTTATTTTGAAATAAATATTGATTATTTAAAAATTTTTAATTTTTGACATACTCATAATTTATTGGTCTGTGTATGTTGTAGTGGTGGATTTAAGGGGATAGGGGCATATTTACAATGGGAAATTTGATAAACAGCAAGATCTCAAAAAAAATGTTTGAATTAATTTATAGATATTTCAAAGGTTGCCCATCTAAATCTTACAGGGACATTAAAATTTTAAATGGATGGATTTTTATTATTTTCCGAAAATATGTCAATTTTTATTAATGTTATAGAAGTATTACAAAATTATGTATACTTAACTGGTACAGCATCCATAATTTAGGGCCGATTTCACCAACACAGTTAATCATGATTAAACTATGATTACGCTTAATCGGCTGATAATAGATATTCAACCGGCTAATTTCGGCCGATTAAACTCCGGTTAACTTTAACCATGATTAACTGTATTGGTGAAATTGGCCCTTAAAAAGTTAAATTTAGATGTGATTATAGGGATGAGCCAATATTAAATCAGATTTATAAACCTTTCTTTAGTGCACTAAAAAATATGTGTAATCATATTATATAAACTGATTTACCAAATTTATTTTATTTTTAAATGCAAGTACAATATTATAAAATTTAATTTAACTAAGTGGTTTGATGTATATGCTATATTGCTGTTTAAAAATTATAATTTCAGATAAAATAGCCATAAAACACGTTCATATTGGTAGAAATGTTAAGACATAATAATATAATACTGTAACTATTATATCACTAATGTAAGTTACTAACACACACACATATTCCACTATTTATAGTAGCTTATTTAATATATTCTTAATAATACTACTTTTTAGCCTTTAGGTACAAATATCATAATACATATAGCTGTATTATTATTATTATTATTATTATTATTTTATTGTTATTACTTTATTTTATCATAATCCATAAAATCATAGATATATTATTATAGTTAATATACATTGTCTATCCATTAAAGTATCAGAATAATAACAACAATACTGATAAGTAAAATCCCAATTCTGTTTCTATCATAGATATAATTGAATATTATGTGATTAGTAACACTTTAATATAAGCATTAAGAATAATATATAACTCATTAATTTATAAGTACCTATGTTTCTAAATAAATTTAAAAATGAATTATACGAATAACATAATATGGTTTATAAACATTGAATGTATTTTTTAGTAAATTGTTTAAAAAAAATCAAAATAAAGGACAATCAACAGCAATAAATTATA
Source organism: Macrosiphum euphorbiae (assembly GCA_949089665.1). NCBI lineage: Eukaryota > Metazoa > Arthropoda > Insecta > Hemiptera > Aphididae > Macrosiphum > Macrosiphum euphorbiae. The sequence continues at coordinate 42,768,240 of CARXXK010000004.1, read as the reverse complement.
AAAATTTTACTCTTGGTTGTTGAAAATTATAATATAATATATTACCATTTACCAATATCAATAAAGAAATCAGATGAAATAATTATTTACAGGTAATAAACAAAATAAAACAATAACAATAGATTTATGAAATTGATTTTTACTATTATTAACTATTAATACTTCTTTGAATTTTGCTCGTAAAACTACTTGTATTAATAAATCAGTATGATATTATTTGCTGATATACCTAATTTTAGGATTTTCATACATATTCTTAAATGCAAACAGAATTTGAGCTGTTTTGTGATTTGATTGAAAGTGGGCAGACTAGAGTTACGAGCAGTAGTTGATTAGTGATGGGTGAATCTTAATAAGATCTAATCATGGGTGGCACTGATTTCACTTCTTCTTCATCCAATGTGTGATCAATTACAGGTCTATAAGTTAATTTAATCTAAAAAAAAAAAAAAAATTAATTTATAGAATTTTGAAAAAAATTCAAATTATACTAACCTCTCCAGAGTCTGGATTAATACATGCAAGTGTATGCTTCCTCCAGTGATTTTCAATTGGTACTTGGGTTTGTCCTTCCAACGGTTTTTTGTAATCAAATTCATCAACACGATCCTAAGAATAAAATGGATTTGAATTATAATAATATCATGGGGACAGAGTGGCCGAGGCGGACTAACGCCGGTTCAAAACCTTTTCTGCCATCCCCCACCCGGGCACGGCAGATACCTACGGGTGCCCACTAAAAAATCTGCCAAACTGAGTAAACGTGTTCAAACATACACTACCCTCACACACAGTTAAAAACCACCCTATGACCTAAGTTGCAGCGGGTTAATTAATAAAAAACAAAAATAATATCATACTTTGAAATCATCTCGTGCATGTGCCCCTCTTGATTCTTTCCGTTCAGCAGCAGATACAATTGTTTGCTGTGCAGTAGTCATTAAGTTTTGTAATTCTAATGATTCCACTAAATCAGAATTCCATACCATTGATCGATCATTTATCTATGAAAATATGTTTTTTTTATTTTGTTAATAATATTAATATTTTAGAAACAGTTTTATTTAATTATTCTAAAAAATACAATTTAAAATATTTATGTGAGAAATTACAACATTGGTACTTAATGTACTTGATAATTGTGTTATCTTTAACCATAAGACTAACTGGAAAAATTGGGGTTTCAGCATCCATGGATTTTTAATTTTAATTGTTTTTCCGAGTGTACAATGCTATTTATGTCATTTTTGACCACAAATCTTTGAAATTAACATCATTGGCCAGTAAAAGACAATATTTCTAGTACAAAATAAGTTTTATAACATAAATTCCCTACTTAATTAGCTAATTTTGGGTACCAAAGACATTGCCTATACAACTACATCCTTTCACATCATCATCTTAGCCTATAACATATTATAATATACAAATAAACAATTTATATTTATAGAATTTATGATACAGTTAAATTCTAATAACAAATATAGACAATATCTACATGTTTTAAACAAGATATGGAGTAAGTAAAACATTTACCAATGTTTGGTTACTTCACTTTATAAAAGAAAAAAAATTAACAAGTATAATTACATACATTTTCATAAAGCTATTCTGTCCGATTTCTGAACATGTAAAGATCTGTACAAAATTTTGAAACAATTATTTATAGTATAAGTGTCTTTCATATGAGATAAAACCATTTATAATTATAGAAAATTATCTTAGCAAGTATAATTTAAAGCTTTATTTTGTGTGACTAAGTACAATACAATAGTAAAGTAGCTTCCTTATTATTGAAGTATATTAAAAAGAACAATAATAATGTATCTTTTTAGGATTAATATAATATTATTAAATTTATTTAAATAATGAAATAATTAATCATACCTTAATATCCTTAAGCTTTGAATAAATGGCTTGCATTTTATTGCGGCCTTCATCAAGTGTAGATCCAGTTCTAAACACAGCGGCATAAAGTTGCATAGTTTTTTGCATGTCTAAACGTAAGTCTGCTGTAGGTATTGTTCCACTATTAAAACGTAATTTGTCAATGTTATTAATGGATTCTTCGCCAGCATTCTATAATCCAAATGTGCCAATTATTTTCTTAGTTTAAATATATTGTAATATATCTTAAATTCAATATTTTCTAAGTCTTTACATCACTAATTCGTGGTATTTTATCTCCAGGTTTGTTACATTTAGCAATGTCTAAAGCACAAGAACGTCCAAATACCACCAACTCGAGTAATGAATTAGCACCAAGACGATTAGCTCCATGAACAGAAGTACATGCAGCTTCACCACAAGCATACAATCCAGGTACTACTTTATCTTCTCCATTTTCAGGATTAATAACCTATATAAAATAATTAACAATGAGGTAAAAATGAGTAACTGATATGACATAATCAAATATTTAAATAACTAATAATACCATAAATATAAATACTAATCATCTATGACTATCAATCATAGCATTGAAGGGTCCACAATAGCTATTTTAGTATTTGAAGTTGATATGTTTTGATTACCTACCTTGTTGAATACTAATGACTTAAAATAAATAATTATATTAAGAAGATGTCAGCACTCAGTGTACTGTTTGTTTTTCCTGCTGAACCACAGACAACATACCAAATGTGCGTTCAGCAGATCCAATTAGAGGTTTTGATATTAGAGTGAATCGACATGTCACTAAACTTAAAGGTAAGATATATTCTAACTTACTATTTAACAAAAATATAAAAAGAAATTATCAAATTTGGTTGATTTTACAGAACAGTATCATTATTCCCGCAATGCGTATTTTTGTGTACAAAATTACATTAGTAACGGGCGCCTTAAAGTTAAAATTTATCACGATTGATTGAATATTGTAATTTATTATTAATTATTTATTAACCTGTCCTCTATAGTTTGTTGGTATTCCACCCATGTTATAATGAACTGTTGGCAACACAGGTATAGGCTCTTTAGTAACATCAACTCCAGCAAATATCATGGCAGTTTCTGAAATACCCGGTAATCGAGCATGAAGCTGTTCAGCTGGCAAATGATATAGTTGAAGGTAAACATGATCTTTTTCTGGACCACATCCTCTAAAACAATATTCACTTGATAAGTTAACAGATAGGTTCAACATTTTTTCCTTACTCTAAATAATATCGAAAATGATATAACCCTTGCTTTCCACCAACAAGTAATCAAATAACACAATAAACATATGTCTATTGTAAGACTTTAAACTAAATGTATTCTTTTTTTTATATTGATACTTTTTACAAGGAATAAAGTTTTAAGAACATTTGTATTACATTATTTCTAGTGTATTTTAAATATTTGAGATGATTATCGGAGCATATTTTCTTCAAATTTCCTTATTCAAGATCTCTTTTTTTTTTTTTTGAAAGATGATATCTATGTATATACCTATGTATCTACCTTTACATTAACTTTTATTACCAAAGACATTGTCACTGCCTGTTTTTATGTAAATAAAAAATACTACACACTACTTTTGATCATATTTAAACATAGAATTTTTGAATTTATCAAAATATACAGTTATATTATATAAATAACTGAGGATGTTTCTTGATTTTATTTTATTCTCTAACTGTATTTAGCCTTTCAGTTTTCATTCTTACAAAATATATTAAAAATATAAACATCTCTACCTTCCTTCCATGATTTCGATAGTCATTGACCTAGATACAACATCTCTAGATGCAAGTTCTTTAGCATTAGGTGCATATTTCTCCATAAATCTTTCACCTAAACCATTGATTAAATATCCTCCTTCACCACGACAACCCTCTGTCATTAAACAGCCAGCGCCATATATACCAGTAGGGTGGAATTGTACAAATTCCATATCTTGCATTGGAATACCAGCCCTTGATGCTAAAGCTTGACCATCGCCTGTACAAGTATGAGCAGCTGTACATGAAAAGTAAGCTCTAGCATAACCACCAGTAGCTAAAACCTATTAAGAATAAAATTCATAATTATATAAGAAAAAATAAATAATAAATATGTAAAAAAAATAAAATATTATTTGCAAAAAGAAAAATAATACTAACTGTATTCTTAGCTCTAAAGCGATGAATAGTACCATCTTCCAAGCATAAAGCAATAACTCCAACACATTGTCCTTTATCCATAATTAAATCCAAAGCAAAATATTCCACAAAGTAATTGCAATTAAATTTTAATGAATATCCATATAAAGTATGTAAGAGGGAGTGACCCGTTCTGTCAGCTACACAACAAGTACGATGAGCCTGACCACCTTTTCCATATTCTAAGCTCTGACCACCAAATGCACGTTGATATATTTTACCTTCATCAGTACGACTAAAAGGCATACCTAAAAATTTTATAAATTATTATAATTTAAAATTTCAAAGAAACTTATTAGGTAATAGTTATATATTTAGTAATAAATAAAATCATTCTGTAAATAATAATTGTTAGTAATTTAATAATGTATTATAATTTTTTTTCTCATACATAAAATGTAATTAACTATTTTATTTGGTATTGAGTTTCAAATAGCTTTACCATAATTTTCTAACTCAATGACAGCTGCAGGTGCCTCTCTAGTTAAATAATGTATAGCATCCTGATCCCCTAACCAATCTGAACCTTTAACAGTATCAAACCTAAAATATAAATAAAATAATTTTTAAACAACAGAATTCATAAATAACATTTTTTTTAAAAATTAATATTAAAATCATTTAAGTCATCACTAATCATATACAGAGTGTTGCACGATAAATGCGTCAAACTTCTAGAGGTGTTTCTTCACCACAAATGGAACAAAAAAAAGTCTTTGTGATCATAATCAAATTATCAATAATAAGAGTGATAATTTCCATGTTTGTGTTTTTTTGTTAATCGCAAGTTTGATTCATAATAATGTTTATATCTGCTAAACCATAGGTACTACAATTAATTTGAATACATTGATGAAAAGCAAATAAAATTGGGATTAGGAAAACATATCTTACAAGGTTGCCACCTGATTTTTTGGGTAAAATGAATAACACACATTTTTTATAACTTTAAAATATCAAAATTTTAAAAAATTTCAGTTTAATCTTACAATTTTTTTTTGAAGCAGGTGGGGGTGCAAATTTCAAAAAAACTTTAAAATGTTATAAGCTTTTCAACAGTGTACTCAATTTTTTTGTTAAACCTTTCTGAAGGGCCGCTATTCCACCGGGAAAAACATAAACAAATTCTAAGCTATCAATACAAAACCTGGTAAACTGTTTTTTTTTTAAATTTCAACATTTTAAAGTTATTCTTTTTACCCAAAAAATCAGGTGGGAATCTTGTAAGATATGTTTTCCTAATCCCAATTTTACGAGAAAAATCACAAACAAATATTTTATATTTACTAAGTAAAAATAAGTCTAAACTGCAGTTTACCAGTTTTTTTTTTTAAAAGACGTGTTTTTTAATGCTGATTTAGAAACTGTTTGAATTTTGTGGAAACCATTATTTTGGAAGTTATAGCCATCCAAAGTTTGCGATTTTACGTTTATACGCATGCGAAACATGCCAAAACTATTTTTATGCTGCGCGGAGGAACTCGTGTTTGTAGATTATGAGTATAATATACTAATGTTACTTCAACAGACAGTATAGGTTATTAGGCTGTCAACTTTCTGAAGATAATTGTTTTTCAACAACATTGTTTAACTCTGAGGCCCACTCAAGGTGGTTTTACACAGCAAATCAGAGGATATTTTCGATTTTTTTTTAAAAAACATTAAAAAAAAAAAATTGTTATAACGCTGTGCGTAGGGTCAAATAGGGTTGCTCGCATGAGCATAAACGTAAAATCGCAAACTTTGAATGGCTATAACTTCCAAAATAACGGTTTCCGTAAAAAAATTCACAAAATAAGCCTTGAATAACACGTCATTAAAAAAAAAAAAAATTGAAATTCATGAGGAGAGTGGTTGGAGAGTGGCATTTGTTCCAAAAATAATTTATATGTATAAAAATCATTTCAAAATTTTAAACGAAAATTAAATAATTAAAATAAAATAAATTCAGTCAATAATATTTTTACAGAAGAAAGTATTGTCTTGTAATATCCATGAGAATTCTAGAAAATGGTGGGTTTGCTAAGTTTTGTCGCCAAAGAAATACAGTCTGGTATGAATCTAGATGACGGGGAGCTGTTACGCTCTGCTTTTTGTTTCACCATTTTGCAGATTCCCAAAGGTGCTCAATTGTTTAAGTGTGTCTCCGACTGTTGAGTCCAGAAAATTATAAGTATGATTTAAGGGGGGTTCACACGACACGGTAAAGTGTGGACCCCCCTTTACTGTATAGTGATCAAAGCCAGATAATCTTAATAATTCTGTGTAATAAGCATGCCAACCATCTGAATAAATTGTGGTACTCTTCTGAACGTTTCTTGATCGCCATAAGAAGACTTTCTATTTTTCTATCCAGAACTTTCATTAAAAATGCCTCTTTTATCTCGGCAAAAATTTCCTTAAATATTCAGTGTTCTGAAAGTACCCTCCCAACATGATTTTTTTCTTTTCATAAATAAACTTTCATCAATCTGCTGAAGATTGTGATAATTCGGATGATTAAACCAGGTAGTTATGGAAATATTTGGGTAATCAAGATAACCAGGAAGTACCAACAAAAAATAATTACAATTTACATACATATGCCATCGCCAATCATCATTTTCCATATTCCCTAACGCAGCATTAATTCCCCCTTGTGCAGCAACTGTATGAGATCTTGTTGGAAATAGTTTAGTAATAACTGCTGTTTTAAATCCTTCTTGTACTAGGCCAAAAGCGGCACGGAGACCAGCTCCTCCAGCACCAACTACGACAGCATCATATTCATGATCAATTACTGAATATGCATTTGTTCCCTAGAAATGATTTTAAAGTAATTAAATAAACTGTAAAAAATAATATTTTTATAATTGACAAAAGAAAATAATACTTAGCAAAACAATACATATAAAATATTTAAATTAATTTATTAAAATTATTTACCATTAAACATAAAATATAAATTATTCTAATCGTATAATTTTAACCCTTTTACACTATTATCCACTACAACCTGTGTATGCTACATAAAATCAATTTTTTTTTTATTTTTTAAATGTTGAGATCTACATGATCTAATTATTTAAGTATGAAATAATATGGGACAAGGTTTCATGAACTTGTACAAATATAGGAATGTAATAGTACGTCTGGAGCAGGGAAAGGAATAAGTAAAAATAAATTTAAGTAGTTTAATTTGTTCAATTTTGGATAAGCGATTTAAATAGTTTTTATTTTAATGCTTTGATTATTTAAAAACTTTAAATCTAGTAGAGAATTGCTTTAAAGATATATACTTACTGCTGTACTCTGTTTAGCTGAATAATATTGAGATCGATGTAAGTTTCTTGTGCAAATTAATGGACGGTTCCAATTATTCTAAAAAAAAAAAATCATATAAATTTAGTTAACTAATGCTACTTGAATACAGATGTTATTCCAGTTTGTAAAAGGATGGGGCAAAAATTTGACTAGCCCATATGACTGAACCAAAAAAAAACAAGTTGCTTTGCTTGCTAGCTAATTTTCATTTACATTTTTATCTTGATACAATTCCCATCCTAATTAACTTCATATGTGTCTGAGCAAAACTAGCTTCATTTTAAAGCCAAAAATATATGGAGGAGTTAAATAATTGTGCCTACCCAGTCATTTTTCTAGAGGGGTCGTACAAATTAAATTACAATATGAAACATGACTGCTAAAACAGAATTTAAAAATCAAAAATTTTTAAATATGTGTTTTAAAAATCATCCTAATATCAGCATCTATAATTATGTATATTTGAACTGAAAACTATAAACATTAATTATTATTATTGTAACAATAGTTTTCTAATGCAATATATACAATAATATATATCCTCAATATTAGATAAAATTATAGTTATTTTATTCCCCCAACAACATGCCCAAAAGTAGGACTGCTTTTAATAGCAGACAGGGGAAAACCTGCCCACCTGTCCACCTGCCCCTCCAAATCAAATGATGGCATTGCTTGAATATAAACATAATATTATTTTATTAACACAAATAAATTGCAATTATGTATTAAGTTTTTTTAGGATTCTTTTGTTCATACTTTTAAGTTCATCCTCAAATTTATATAGGTATTCAAAAAAAGCTCAATAATTAACTATGTAAAAAGGAATAAAAAAAACATGTAGTCAAGTGGAAAAAGTGAATATCATTTCAAAAAAAAACAAATGTTTTTTATTTCTTTAACACATTTAATTATTTAATTAATTTATCAAACAAATATTTACTCAATTGTTGCAACATATTACGTAATATTAGTAATAAGAATAACTAGAGCTAAGCTTGAGTAACAAAAATAGGAAATAAAAATTATTTAGTTTATAGAAAACAATTGAATTTAATTTTTTCGTATGGTGAAAGTTTAATGACAAACTAATTAATTAGAAATAATATATAAATATTATTTAATAAAAAAAATTATTTTTACTCCTGAGTTTAAAAACCATTATTATTTAAGTACAGATAATAATATACCCAAGTTATATTGACATAATTTAAAATATAAACAACTTTTTAATTACATAATAATAAATTCTAAATACATTATTAAAACAGACAAATTTCATAGTAAGCGCCAAGAACTTTATATCTACTAATGCATTTTGTTCATAAGATTCAAGATTGTTATAAATTCTTCAACTTTAATTAAATCATCTTGCTTTTTTACAATGTTTTGGACAAAACTGTACCAAACAATCTCTTTCCTTGTATTAGTTTGCGATCATAAATTAATAGTCATTTATGGGAACCTAACTGGTTTACCAATTTCAATTGAGAACAAATACTTACAATTTTTGAATAAGTACTTCGTGATACAGGATTGACAATTTTTAATAAGCCACTCATTTTTATAAAGTTTTAAAGTATTTTGATTTTCCAGCAAAATATAACGAACCAATTTTTGACGAGCGAAAATGTCAAATGTCATGAACTCGAGAAAACGAGAACTGGAAAGTGTACTCGGTAATATGTCTTATAATTTAACTAATTTACTAATCAGCTGAAAAATAAGAATAGTAGAGATACTATTCAACAGTAAACACTGCTGGTAGTTCATGGTAAAATTATAATTTATGGTACATATGTATATACTTTTATATGTAGATAATAGATAAGCAGAATGAAAGGTTAAGCGGTTTCTGGTACTGTCACCTTGGTTCATATCTTGGAAAAGTAAATTGACAAAATAATCAATTCTACAGTCATGGATGATAAAAAGCATGACCTTCCGGCGTCCCCACCCAATAGACTTACAACATAATTCGCAATCCGGGCGATCGGCAATCCTGTGTCTGGGTTAGTTCCTATTCCTTAACCAATACGATTGTCTCGTTCTTTTCACATTCATTTCTGTATTGACAGGTCGTGCGTTCCCGCCCTTCTACTCATTCATAAATCGTAAGTACTTATTCCAATTTCCTGAATATATTTCACGTTTAACGATGTTTTCTCTGAAAAACAAAATTGCTAAATTTTGCAATTAATTCTTTTATATGCCATTTACTTATAACAATTTAAAAATTTTTTTTTTTTTTTTGAGGTTTTATTCTGAGTCACGTTTTTCATTTTTAAAATTTTTATAGGTATATTTAATTTTCAAATACCTAATTAACAAAAATGGGTGACGTAGACAAAGGAGCTAAAGTAAGTATTTTCAGGTACATCTATTATTTAAACAAAATTAGTATTAAATGTTAATGTCATTTCAAGGTATTCCAAACTAAATGCTCTCAATGCCACACTGTTGAAGCGGGAGGCAAACACAAAGTTGGACCCAACTTGCACGGTTTATTCGGACGTAAAACCGGTCAAGCTGCTGGTTATTCTTATACCGATGCCAATAAACAAAAGGGTAAATATGTTTTTATTATATACCTAACTAATATATGTAACAGTTATTATTTGGAAAAACTTTATTTTGGTTTTTGTAAATTCATATTTTATGCTTTCAGCTTATATCATTTTTCCAGTGTTTTATTTAATTTCTGGTACTGTTCCCTTAATACATTATTTAAAATTGTTTAAATATCAAACTGATCAATGTACTTACATTTTATGAAAGTTGAACTTTATGAAAATCTGAAAACCATTTGAATTTTTTAGAGCAAATATTAAAACTCATTTTGACTCAGTTTTTGAAATGCCAATGATGAAAATATTTTTTTATAACCTTGGATAGTTTTTTAATTATTTATAACTGTTTTGATTGTAGGTATCACATGGAATGAAACCACATTATTCGAGTACTTAGAAAACCCCAAGAAATATATACCTGGCACTAAAATGGTGTTTGCCGGAATTAAGAAAGTAGACGAAAGAAACAACGTTATTGCTTATTTGAAAAAAGCTACCGCGTAATGTCAGTATTTGTGACAATACTATAATAATAGATTAAATTATGAGTATAAAAACGTTGTTATTTTTTTGTTATTATTATTCCCAGTGATTATACCTAGTAATTATTGTACACGTACACTTTTTAAATTAAGTTATTTCTTGTTTAAATTTATTTGTTGTACAGTGTTATAGAGTCAAATATTAAATTTTTTAGAATAAATGCCTTGTGCAATTTACGTTGAAGGTCAAGGTTTTTAATATTATTGATAAAGCTTTACAACTAGAATTTAAAGTACTAATAGTTCTAGATAAAATATGACATTGACCTTAAAAGTACTATTATTATTCATTGACAAATAGTATTAATTAAATTGAGTAATATTTGATAATGGTACCTATTTAAAATAGAATTTGGCACTAAGTGTGAACTATATTTCAACATTATTTTAAGAACTAGGTCAAGTTATTGGCACCTTAATTTAAATATAAGATGTATTTAAAAGTTAACAGTTAATATTATAAAATCAAGTTTTATATTTTCATTTTAGTGTTGATGGGCAACAAAATCTATAGTTCTATACAATATTCAGAAGTAGTTTTTTTTCTTATTTTCAACTAGCTATGTAAAGCAAATTTTGGAATTAATAAATATTAATTAAATATTTATAAATAATATTTACTTATTTATTTATATTAATCTTAATAAGTATGCAATATTTGAAAAATCCAAACTTTATTGATCCACAAAATTGTACCATTGGCCTTCACTACATACAGGCCGGCATCAAGTCAAAAATTAGGCCTCAAGTCAAATTAAAGTTTTGGATGAGCTAATATAATTTTTAAATATATATACAACCACCAATAATTATTATCGTGCATAGAAAATGCTTACAAACATTCGGTGAAAATGTCAAATATTGAAATATGACCTATACTAGTCATTTGTTTTAGAGTTATACCAGAAACCGAAATCGATTTTTCGTAAATTTCCCATTTTCTTTAGTCCGTGCCCCGTGGTACGTGCAGAGCTCTCTAGTTCTCTCAATAGCAGCGATCTGTTGATATTCAAATTTAAAACTACCAACTATAGACATTTTTAAAGTAATTGTCGTATTGGATATTTCAATATAGTTGGCAGCACTGTACTACTATTTATCATACTGTTATCACAATATATATTCTCGCCATGAATTGAAGCTTCAACGTCGGTTGGCAATTGTATGGTATTTTATATGGTAAATAAGATTAATTATGATTTATTTTGTACTGTATTAAAATAAATAAAGCCATTATTTGTCTGATAAATCAGGGCTTACTATAGAATTGAGTCTTGAGGACTCAATATAAATATAATATACCAATATCAGTGTCCACCTGTTGAGCAATCGTCATACATAACAACGTTTGGACGCTGGCCGTTTATATAAGATGTAAACTATTTTAAAATGACAAAGATTGGAAGACTTATTAGTTAGCCACTAACGTTAATGCTCTGGAGGAGAACCGACTCCATACTATATGTCTACATACTACTCCATATGAACATATCACATTTGCTTTTAAAATCAAGAATTATTATAAATAATCCGTTATTTCTAGAGAAATAAAATGGAATAGGAAAGGAAAATCTAGACAAATAATACCATCTATTTAGAATATCAAAAACAAGTAAAATATCAAATAGTTTCAGTTTTTATTTATTAAATTGTCCTATGATAATATATTGAATTATAATTAAAAATAAAAAAATAAATTGAAATTGAAATTATTAAAATTTTTTTTTTTTAATATTTATACTTCAATATTTAACTGTAATTTAATATTGATTGCAGCAAGTTCAGAACATAAGTATCGAAATACATTAGGTATTCCAATTTCTTGTACTTTAGTAGAGTCACATACTCTACATTTAGCAATTTTACTTGAATAACTGTCTTCTTTGAATTGAACTAATGAAGTTAGTATTGTATGGCATTTCAAACACAACAGAGCCTAAAAATAAACAATAGAATGTAATTTTAAATTAAGAATTTAGTACAATATATTTTTAAAAGACAACAGTTATAAGTCAAATACTTATGTTTAATGTTTATTAACAGGATGTCACTGGTGCATGTGATCTTTGGATCGTACAACATAGCAAATAGTACATTTACAATAATCCCTTTTATTCTGTTCTTTTTAAACTTAGTGGGAATTAACCTATTGAGGTAGGTCCCCCCAAACTACAGCAGCCACAAAATTTACCACTACCACTAATAGGATTTTAGGCTAAAATGCACATTACCTAGCCCCTCACAAATTTCAATTTTTTTTTTTTCAAAAGACGTGTTTTTCAATGCTAATTTTGAAACTGTTTAAAATTGTTGTGGAAACCATTATTTTTGTAGTTATAGCCATCCAAAGTTTGCGATTTTACGTTTAAACGCATGCGCACCACTCTACTTTAATACTGCGAGGAAGAACTAGTGTTTGGCTCCCGGAGCCACTGTAATATACTTATATTACTGGTATGGCTTTTTAACAACATTGTTTAACTCCGAGGCCTGCTCAAGGTGGTTTTACACAACAAATCGAGGCATTTTTTAGATTTCTTTGTTAAAAAACTTAAAATAAAAATTTGTTATAGCGTTGCAGTCAAGTAGCGTTCCACGCATGCACATAAACGTAAAATCGCACCATTTGGATTTCCAAAATAATGCTTTCCGAAAAAAAATTCAAACAGTTTCGAAATCAGGGTTGAAAAACATGTAATTTTTGAAATTCTTGAGGGGCGTGGTAAAGCGCATTTGTTCCGGATTTTACCACCACCGCTGCAGTGACACAATTTAAAGGTAAGATTATTATCCAGGGCATCTTTGAAGCTGGATATTTTAATTACAAAGCAAGTTATGAGCATTTTAAAACTGTAAATACTAACTGTTGATTTATCTGAACAATCCATAAATCGATCTTGCATTAAAAATGGAGTTCCGTGGGATATTAATGCATCTCTTTCCATTTCACCAATACGACCACCACCGCCTCTTTTACGGCCTTTCACAGGTTGTTTTGTAACAGCATCAACTGGGCCAGTACTTCGTACCTAGCATACAATTAGTCAATTATTTTGTTTTTAGTAACAAACTGTTTTATGATATAATTACCTGCCACTTATCCGAAACCATATGCCTCAATCGCTGATAATGAACAACACCAAAAAAAATTGATGCCTTCATTGCTCGGCCATCTACACCACTATACATTTGTTCAGTTCCAAAATAATTGTATCCACCTAAGTATTTATAATAATTAATTTAATTTAATTTATACAATTTTATATTTTGGAAATAACCAAATACATCAGTGACTTGTTGAAAAACATACTTATAAGAGACTAAATACATACATTTTCTAACAAAATATAGATGTCTTACCTGCTTCTAAGAGTTTTCCAAAGAAATCAATTGCAGTATCTTCTTCACTATACTTAAAAGGTGTAGCATCATGTACTACACCATGCACTGCTGCAGATTTGCCCGCCATACACTCTATCATCATAGCTAAAGATAAACATTTAAATTAGTTTATAGAAAAGCTTAAAATTATTAGTGTAGAAAAATATTCACCGATAGTCATTCTTGAAGGAAAACCATGAGGATTGAAAACAATGTCTGGAACCATTCCGCTTTCTGTAAATGGCAAGTCCTCTGCAGGCCAGCCTTTACTAAATATTCCTTTCTGTCCTGCACGACTAGCAAATTTATCTCCTACTGTTGGGTTTCTCTAATAATATAAATAAAATGTAACAAAAACAATACACTTTTTGAATTTAATATATTTTAATCAAATGCACATACTTGAACTCTCACGGTAATTGTAGCTTTATTTGGTATTTTTCGGCCAGTTGTAAAATCTCCACATTGACGAACTGAATCAACAATAACTTCTTCATTGCTTAAATACTTAGCTATTATGAATCCTTGTATTTGTTCATCAAAATAACTTCAAAAAATGATATTTTAATTTCATAGAATAACTTTTAAAGTAAAAATATTTATTAGTTATAGTTACCTATAGTATGGTGTTCCTTTAGACAGTTTTAAGCCGATATGTGGAAGACCATCTACACCCAAAGAATCCGGAAGATCTTCTTTAAATGGGTCACGCATAAAATAAGTATGTGGCTAAGTAAAACAGTTGAGTTAGTTTAGGTTTGATAAATAACATTTAAAATTACTAATATACTTTTGTTTCAATTAATTCAGTTTTGAATATAGAACCATGAGAAAATCCTCGATCTAATGCCATTTTATTAATAATCATAGCATCTTCCATATCGTAACCCTGAAAACAATTTATTCATTGTTAACTTTTCTACAGTATATTATCTAATATTTTATTTTACTGTGTATGAAATGACAGCTATGACAGCATTTGTACCCATTGGAAAATCATCCATTGATAATGCATCATAATGAACAGGTCTGAACAACGGTGATGCTGGTGTTTGTATCCTATACAATTTTGTTTCCGACTGTAAATGCCAATTATGACAAGCAGTGCCCATTGTTTGTTTTCCCATCTATTATTAGATATAAGCAAATAAATATAGATATTAATATAACCATTAATTATTATAATTTATTTAAAAATGTATGGTTATAGTTACTTGGCACTGATACATATTACGAGGACTTTGGTTGTAGTCTGGCAAAGGGATTAAACATGCTAAATGACTAAGAAAATCTGTTTTTGTAACTTCTCTATGCGAAGTTATCTAAATGATGAGAACAATACATGTTATATTTAAATATTATTAAATTTTTAAATTTTAGTGTTTTACATACATTAGGTCTAATTTCATCTTCTGAAATACTTATGTCTAAGTAAACTTGTTCAAAAGTTCCAATTAGTTCTATTTGTTCTAAATCTAAATTAAAAACTGGTCTCATCATTCTTGCATTTCCAGTAAACAAAAAAAGACCGGGAAATTGACCCAAAATATTTTCTTCTTTCTTTTGAAGCCATACGATTTCAGTAGTCTCCGGTATCTAAAGAATTAAGTTATGATTTTTAAATTAAGAAATAGTATTTATTGGGGATTTTATTCAAGATTATCTAATTTGGCCGAGCAACTTAATGAAACTATTTTATTAGAAACACTGGTATGTAAATAGTAGCTTACTTGTTTTCCTTTCACTTTCAGGGTACGAAGCTTTTTAATAAATAATGCTGTCAATGTTTCTGGTACATATCCAATTATACGACCATCAAGAATTACATTATATACAAATCCAATATTAATATCTTGAGGTTTGTATGATGCTTCACACATACCCAGAGATACTAATACCTTTGGAATGTCATTCAATACTTTTCTACTGATTGATTTAGTGACCTAAATAAACATGTATTGAATATTATCAATAAACAATTTAATCGATTTATTTTAATTTTAAAGTTGTTACTCACTATACAAGATTTGGTTAAATGATTAAGAAGTCCACAAGGAGTTCCATCAGGAGTATGAACAGGACATATAAAACCCCAAGCATCTGGCAACAACCTTCGAGGTTCAGTTGTTCTCATAGACTCGAAAATAGCACCACGGTGAACTGCACGGAAATGAGCCATATATCGCATTCGACTTATGTTTTCAACCAAAATTGTAAGTCCTTGTTAAAGAAATTTAAAAAGATGATATTTTATAAATTTGAATACGATGGGGCACCATGTTGTATGCTTCTATCGTCGATTTATCGGTGTCATATGCTATACACATTTAACACAGTAACAATATCTACTTTCTCTCCCACAACTATATATCATAATTATTTTGAACCTTAATGAAAAGATTAAAAGAATTTGGACTGTACTTTAATCTTGTAGTGCTGTGTTAGTATGTGTTAAGTACTAATTGAACAATTTTAACAATTTTTCATAATGATTGATTTTATGAATGAAAAACTTTAAGTATAAAAAGTTGTTTTAAGAACAAAATATTTGTAATACCATACATGTCAACCAACACATATCTTATTACTTGCGTGGACAAAAATAAGAAAACTAATGGTGGATTAAGCTTATGTAAAATATTTGAACTTGTTTTCTACTGGGTTTGTAAATTAGTATAATATATCTCCAATAGACAAAATAACTGGAAAAACAACATCACTCAGTGCTTTCAATTGCCAATTGGTTCAATTTATCTCATGACATTATGGTAAAAGTGAAAAAAAAAGGTTAAATTATACTGTTCAGATCGATCAGTCCTCTTTACTTTGAAAAAGAAAGTATAAAATATAATAAAGGAAGAATGTCTCAGAAATTGTTAAGTAATTGTTGGTGATGAAGATGACAAAATCAATAATTCACATAGAAAATCAAAATTATTTAATTAGAACTTAAGGACCGTTGGAGATGTTAATTATTTGATAGATAATATTAAAGGAAATCAAGAAGTTTTTAGTAATTTTATTATAATTCAAGAAATAAAACCAGAAACAAATATTTACTAAGATGATTGGAGTCTAAAGTACACTAATAAATCAAAGTTTTCTTCAACAAACATAATAGCAAGTATTTCTTAGGACCCACATACAAATGCTCTAACTTAAGCAGTTGGTCGTTATGGAAAAACATTAAACTAAAATATGGAATAAGGTAACATGGAGCTACCAACCTAAGCAAAAGACAGTTACAGGAATACTGGTAGCGATCAGTCAAAATGACCAATGTATTTAAAAGTTGTTTAAGAGGACGTCACACAGACATTTGTGGTCTCCGTCTTACAAGTGAGTAACATAGCAAATTTACGTTCAACAGATTATGTTTATTTATGTAGATTAAAAATTGGAGTGAATCGACCTATTATGAAACTTGATGGCAAGAACAACAAATGCGTGTGTAGCGTCCACAAGTGATATTAAAAAATATTCTTACACTAAGATTATATTTTAGTCACATACTTTATTGAAATAATGACCATTTTTAAACTACAGACTTAAATTAAATAAAAGTAAATATATGTATATATTTCCTTTTGTAGATAGCATATTATGGAGTGTGTGCCCTTAATGACAATGATATAAATCATGAATTAATAATAGGATAATTTAAAATAAAGTACCTTTATCTTGCTGCATTCCTAGACCAGATTGACTATTGAGATTGCCAGTAGCAAAAAAATTTGTCATTGAGTGTTCAATTAAATCACATCTTCTCAATGCAGTCATCATATCACCAATAGATGGTTGACCACCTTGATCAACTTTAAGTAGGTTGATTTTAACTAAATTCAACCATGTTTGCAACTTTTCTTTGAGGATCTGAAAAATATTAATTTTTTAATTAAATTATTTAGATAATTGTAAATTATTTATTTCTTTTACTTTCAGATAAAGATGACCACCAAGCATTAATTCCTGCATCATAATTCCATCAGCACCTTCAACTAAACATTTATTTTGGGCCACTGAAAATAACTTTTGCAACATAAAAACTAAGAGTTTGAGTTTATCAAAATCAGTGTTTAAATGGATTAAAACATAATTCCTGAAACCAATTGAAAATTATAGTATTTAACTACAGCATTTATGACAATTAAATCTCAAACCTGAGCATATGATCGCAAACTTCTTTATTAGTTTTCCATTCAGGCAATTCATAAAATCTAGGTCTGAACATAATACCAATATATTCCTTAGCATCTTCTTGACAATGTATGTTACTTTCATGTAAGGAACGCATCATTTCCATTACAGATCTTCAAAAAAATGTTTTAATGTTTTTATTTTTGAAAAAAAAAAAATGTTTAACAATTAAAGTATGTAAAGTATTATAAACTTAAAAATAATTTATAATGACCAACTTACCTAATGAAATATAAATCATTTTCATGTCCTTTAATAATGTGTCTAAATATAAACTCATCTGAACTGTTAGTTAAACATCTCATTATTAAAAATATGGGTGCATAAAATACCCTCTTCTTTATTGGGATCATTAATTTGGCAGTACCATTTGTTAAATAATGCAAATTATTTGTCTAAAAATCAATTTTTAAAAAAAAATTAAAACAGTTTTTTAAAAAAACATTTAAAATGTATAATATAAAACTTACAACAGTTGTTAAATCATCTTTAACACATCTAATCAAAATACCAATATCTGAAAAAAATTTATCCTTATTTTTCCAAGTATTTCTTTGAACAGCAGTTGGAAAATTCCTTCTTGTTCCTAACAACAGCCGTACTAATCGTTCCTTGCCTTTAATAATAAAATATCCACCCCATTCATCTTGATGTTCTCCTAGTTTAACTAATTGTTTTGGAGACATTTTTTCCAAATGACACAATTTAGACTAAAAAAAAAATTTACTAGTATGACAAACTATAAATCACATTTGTTGTTACACTCTTTGTATTGGCTTACTATTCATCATTATTAGAAATAAAATATGTTTCTTAAATTATATATCATAAAATAATAGTAATAATAATAATGAAAAAATACCTTTAACATTATTGGCACTTGGCCGATATCTCTGTCAATTATCATTTGTTCAACATCATCAATTCTCCAACCGAGTTTTATTTCAAGTCTTCCTGAATAAGTACCATGACGTTGTCGACATTCTAATGGATATATACTATGTGATTTAACACCAAGTGATCCTGTAGGTACTCGAGGTTGATGAATAGCTGCTTCCTGAAAATATGCATAAATTTTATCAACAAAATTAAATAAAGTATCTTATTAGTAATTTATAATATAGCTGATGAAAAATGTATAAATACATTAAATTAAATTTAAAATTTCATAAAAGTTACATAATTTAATACTCATACATACAAATTTTAACAAATTATAAAAGTACATTAATTATTTAATTACCAGTAAGGTAAGTTTCACACGATATTTTCCTTTTGTATCAAATTCAACTGGTAACAAATCAGAGATTGCTAAATTCAATCCTTCTTCAATCATATAGTTAAAGGAGTCTATGTGCGGAGTACCCAATTCTTGAAGAATCTAAGAAATAATTATCAAATATAAAATACTAACAATTAACGTTCATAAATAATGAAAATCATTTTAATAACTTACTTGATTTTGGCTATCGGGAGGTTTACCATAATCGACATTTGTTAAATTTTTAAGTGTTGGTTCATACATTTTTATTTTATTTTAAGTGCATAGAATATTAATTAGCAATAACTATTGGCTAATTAAGTCCATATTCTAAGATACGTAAAGGGTATACTGTGCCACTGTAGTTAAATACTTAAATAATAATAGGTACCTACATAAAAATGAAACTATAGTTGTAAGTCTAGAGTTAAAAAACACGTGATAATTCAAATTGTTTATTTTCAATAATGTTAAATATTAGATAACAGTTTAAACGTTATCACTTATCACCTGAAACACGGACTCTGTGGTATCCTTAGATCATATACTATGGATGGAGCCACTGCGTATTATAGCAATACAAAAAGTTGAAGCCGATATTAGCGACGAGTCACCGAATTAGGTGATCGATATGCGCATGCGCGAAACAACTCGTTTAATATTAATATAATCACCAGCTGATAAATATGGGAGAGGTTGCGTTGCACATGCGCATATCGAACACCTAATTCGGTGACTCGGCTGGGATGGGGACAGTTATAATATTAATATTAAACGAGTTGTTTCGCGCATGCGCATATCGATCACCTAATTCGGTGACTCGTCGCTAATATCGGCTTCAAAATAATATGCAGTGGCTCCATCCATAGTATATGATCTAAGGTGGTATCTATGGTGGTATTGATAATATTGTGATAAGTTACAACATTGAGGTATCAAAGTCATAGATAATAATACTTTTTTCTATGACTTACTTCCTGAATACTGTCAATATGCCAATATGGCAATATTATTGCCAAATGCCAATGTCTTATGCAGTTATGCCTATGCCCATGGTTTATGCTGTTATGTATATGCCAATATTCCATTATTATTATATAAATATTGTACGTTTCATAATTAGTTTGCACAATAAATTTCTATTTTGACCTTTAATATAAAATACAATTTAGACTTTAGTTAACTTGAAGAAATTCATATTCACTTATATTGTTTTATTGTTTTTGATGTTCATAATTTTTATATGTTTAAAGATAAATTATAATAATAATAATAATAGGTAGAACAAATAGTAAGTTATCCTTTCCAAAGTGCATACTCCATACATTCAATAATTTACCTATATATTATGTTAACACCAAACATGGGGAAGAGGATATTACTATATTATAACAATTTCTTTAAAAATGTATTGTATTATTTACTTTATTAAAATTAAATAAAAAAAGGAAACTTCTTTACACTAAAGTAAGTAACTTATTATACAAATATTATAATGCAGTCTCTACGATTGATAAGTTTTTCAAAACTTCCAAGATTATTATTAAGTACTTCGTCCAGATTTGTACATTTTAATTCTCATGATATATTTTCCAAAGATAATTCTTTAAAATCTGTGAAACGTTTTAAGACATTATGTCCTGAACTGAATACTGATGGCAAACGTCAAGCCGCTGTTCTTATTCCATTATGTATTGTTAAAGATGAAATATCATTATTGTATACATTAAGGACGAATAATTTAAAAAGAAATAGTGGTCAAGTATCATTCCCTGGTGGAATGCGTGAAACAGACGAACAACTACAGGATACAGCATTGAGGGAATCTTGCGAAGAACTTGGAATAAGCAAGACTGGTATTGATATTTGGGGAAGTGGTAGATTTATTGTTTCTAAAGACATAGCAATTATGCCATTTTTAGGAAATATTGGTGTTGTAGAACCAGAGAATTTAAATATTTCCAGTGAAGAAGTTCAATATGCATTTGCTGTTCCCATTAGGCATTTTTGCGAACCAGCTAATTGCAAACACACATATTTCAGACAACAGTCAAACAGATTAATGATGATACCAGTATACACAAACAACTATAAAAGAATATGGGGCATGACTGCTTATATGACTTGGTTGGTATTAAAATCCATTATACCAGAGAAGTTTAATCAAAAACTTACTTCCACATTATATGGAAGAAATTAAAAATGTTGATAATTGTATTATCTATTATAGTTACCATTTTAAGTCTTTTATTAACTTAGTACCTAATAAGTAATAAGAGTGAAAATAATGTATTAAAATATGTATATAACAGGGGCAGAGCTTAGTGATTAGCCTTGAAAAAACAGACAATTTAGCCAATATTTGGACTAATAAAAAAATATTTACAAGTTGTCAAATTTTCCGAATGTTCGACAGGCCCAGGCTGGGATCGCATACCCACCGCCCTAGCCAGTCTGCACCTGGTATATAATATACCCTTATCATTATATTCACTATTTTTAGTATGTAAAATAAATACTTGATGTTTGTAATCATAATTATAATTAAATCTATAAGTAAATAAATTGTGATACTTTAAAAATATTTTAAAATGTTCTATGGTACTATGCAATATATTTGTTATACATTTATACTACATAAATTAAATTTATTTTATTTTATGTGTAATTATAATTTTATTTTATGTTTTGTCATAAACCTAAAATGCACCCATTATGTATTACTTATTTAAATATTAAAAAAATGTGTTCTGCGTCAATACTATCAAAGATAATAAAAAAAAAAAAAGAAGAAGGGCCAATTTCACTTTTTGATGAAATAAAATGGCCTAATATAAAGGGCTAAACATATTAAAATTATGTATATTTTCTTGTGCTAGAGGGGGGAGTATCTTGATCTGTAAATATCCAATGAGGCCAATGTCGAGATACAGCTTTCTAGCACAAGAAAATATACATAAATTGTATATGTTAAGCCCTGCATCTCATTTTCCCAAAAAAGTGAGATTGGCCCTTCTTGACCCTAGGTCCAGCTTTAATCGTCGGATACCAACCATAGAGTAATTACTCTATGATACCATGAATTTCATCTATTCTATGATTTAAACATGTTATTGGGTTAAATCATGTTGGAGGTAATAAAGCAAACGAAAACACACATTTTGAAAAAAAAAAATTTTAAAATAGTTTGGTAACTAAACTATATTTATGCCAAACTTAAAGTTGTACCTTTGGATTTAAATGGCGATATTTTTGTGTACCTACTCAGAAATGTTAGATCTATAAATTGTAATAAAGATTATTTAGTTAATCATATTAATTACAATAGTTGTTAATCAATGTGCCATGCTGCCATTACTAACTTATGAGTTACCTATACTCATACTCTGAACAAATGGACATGGTCATTTCCATAGCACATTGACCAACAATATTATTATTGTAATTAATATTATTCATAAATAACCTTTAGTACAGTATATAAATCTGATATTTCTGAGTAGGTATCATCATTAATAATGTATCATTGTAACAATAATATTCTATCCTTATTCCTTTGGTAATATTGATACTTAACATTATTGTGAATCCCGGAAAAAAAATCCCCAGACTACAATATTACTCACAACCTCATGCAAATGGTTGAACAAATATTTTTTAAACGTTAATTAGTATCTATAATTAATATTTAATTACAAATACGTATATTATATTCTATTATAATATAATATATTATGTGTAATTCAAATTAAATAACTAACTTAACAACGTTACAAATAGGTGTAGAATATAAAAATATTTTGAATGATCGATACGTCAAATAATAAAGTTAAACACATAGTGTACAAAAATATTATACAAAATATAGGTAATAAAAATAATATAAATAAATAACTATAAGTCTATAAATAATTTTTGAAAAATTTACAACAACATTTTATATTACTATATTAATACACATTTTATGTTGGTATAATTCTGTAAAAATTAAATCCCTGAAATAAAATATTACGTTTTCAAAACTTCAAATATTACTTATGATTGTTGTGTGAGGTGTAGTGTACACAAATATATAAAGTACAAAAATATTTTCGAGTGATCGATACGTCAAAGAATACAGTTCAAAACATAGTAGGTATATAAAAATATAAAAAATTTAAAATATAGGTGGTAAATGGCCGGTAATGCCAATGGTAAAAACATAACATAAGCCTACAAATATTTAGTAGGTATAATATAGTAGGTATACAAACATTTTACACGAAATATAGGTGGTAATAATAATGATAATAATAATAATTATAATAATAGTAAAATTTTTATCAAACAATAAATAAAAAATATAGGTACCTATATTTTGTATAATATTTTTGTATACTATGTTTTGAACTGTATTATTAATTGACGTATCGATCATTCTAAATATTTTTATAATTTTTCTTAAGGGGCCTGGTCGCGACCTGTTTTTTTGCTCAAAAACATGCCTTACAGGAAAAACTCTCACGCCTTTTAGATTGGTCCGATTTCCGTAATTTTTTTTTGTTAAATAGAGAAAGACGTATTGCAGGGCGCATTGGACTTGGATTTTCAAAATTATTTTTCGAAATCTTATATTACAAGTTTGAATTTAATCCATTTTTACAACTTTTTAGTTTTTGTATTATTATTTATTTTTAGCAACGTAATCAAAAATCAAAGTCCAATGCGCCCTGTAAAAAATATTCTTCTAACAAAAAAAAAATTACGGAAATCGGACCAATCTACGAGGTGTGAGAGTTTTTCCTGTAAACTGTGTTTTGACCGATATAATACACCCTATCAACCCCCCCTAAATAGGTATTGGGTAGTAGATTAGTGGAAAAGTCTTATAATTGAGGTGGCAACTAAAATATAAAATTTAATTTTCAAATTTTATAGAATTGCGGAAAATTTGAAAAATCGCGACCAGGCCCCTTAGCAATATAATATAATATACGTATTTGTCATTAAATATTAATTATAGATACTAATTAACGTTCAAAATATATTTGTTCAACCATTTGCATGTGATTGTGAGTAATATTGTAGCTGGAGATTTTTTTTTCTATGGTCAGGGATTTTTTTTCCGATTACCCATTATTGTAGGCATGTAACACATTATTTACATAATTTTATAATTATTAGTTTAATACTTAATATTATTATATTATAATATTCAATTTGATAGGTAGGTTACATTATTAAAGAAAAATTAATGTCTAAAATAAAACATCAAATTTTTTGGAATTTTTTATTGAAAATGTGTTTTATGATGGTACTTAAAAAAACATCATTCAAGCTTAATTTGTAAGTTATAGACGAAATACTCGATTTTAGGGAAAAATTGTGTTTTTGAGCTTAATTTAACTAGGAATTCATATTTTTGGAATTTTTTTTAAGAAATGTTGATATTTTTATGCTCGACGTGATGGTGAAATCAGAATTTACGTATTTTATATTCTTGCTTACTATTTTTGTTATTTTTAAGATATAGGTATAATATTCTGATTTCACCATCACGTTGAGCATAACAATATCAACATTCTCAAAAAAACGTTTGGGAAGTAAACTAAATTCGTTCCTAAAGTTTTAGATAAGTTTTAAGTATTCTTGTCTAGTTGTCTATGGTTTTAAATTTTAATGAAAGAAATAAGAATCGGCCTGCTTAGCTCTCCCGGCGGATAATCCCCGCTTTAAATGCCTCCAAAATACGACTAAAAAATTTCGACTCAAACATAGAATGTGACTACACTGTATTATCTACATCGTGGTTAAATCGCAGAATAGATGAAATTCATATTTATATTTATATTTCATCTACCTATTCTGTGGTAAATACTTAAATCGCAAATTTACTAAATTAAGATTTATTTGGTTTAAATCTTGTTTATTTGTTTACACATTTTGGTTTGTCGTAAAATGTTTTAGCGTTTCGTTTGTGGCCACACTGTTTATGTAAAGAAAGTTCTCGATTTTACTAGGTTTTTACTTTTTTTTATTAGGTTTTTTAAAACATCAATTAGTAAATACTAAATAGTAACCAGTAAGTGGTCTGTGGTACCTAGTACTGATATTATATCTTGTTGGAAAAACCAGAAACCACAATAAATTGCCAATCTGTATTCGCTGAACGCTAAACCGTGTCTGTTCTTACTTCTTTCACTGGGTAATCAATAATCATCATATGATATTATTATTTCCATTTCCAATAGACGTTTTATCTTGTGAATGCAGTATTGTGCGATCGTAATAATTTCCAGCTGTCGTGTTGTGTACTATAGAAATTAGAATATCAACAATTGTGTAATTTATCGCGTTTCGTCGTACACCCAAAATCGGAAAACCTAGTGTCCGACTTTGAAGCTCTACGGTAAACTTCTCAATACTTACGGAAGTCGACTTTTACTAGAACGCCATCCAACATGTTTCCCAATGCATTGACGACCACCGACATGTTTGGAAACGATAGTCCATTCAGGTATGTGTAATGCATGTCATTTAATGTCATGTGTGCTGTGAATAATTATGTCTGTTGGACAACAAATGTATGATAGTTTTTTTAAAACTGGTTATGGATTTGTCACCTTGCTTTACATCTATAGTTTTTTTTTTATTCTACGATTGTCTATTTATAATTTTTTTTTGTATAACGGTACAATACAATTAGTAAAAGTCATGTTAGAGTTGGCATAATATGTGTTTGTTCGAGCGAAGATGGCTTAATCTCAATCAGTGTTCAGTCCAGCGTCGTTTGGTATGTTCCTAGGTATCCATCAAAACTCAAGATCTACCTATATTATTCTGTGACTCAAAATTAACTAACAGCAGCAGGTTTTTAAAACTATTTCTCAGTTCTAATTTTCTCACACAGCATTGGCATATTCAGATTCTTTTTTGTTGTAGATAGTTCCAAAAAAGTAACAAAAGGTATTGTGTATTCAAAGTAGGTCTCTATAATATTTCTATACCTACCGAATACCTTATATTAATTATTTTGTATATAATATATGTTTTAATGTTTATACCAGTCTGCTATTATGTAATATGGCATAATTTTCCAGTCCAAAAATGAGGGAACACCTAAAGTTTGAATGAATTGCCGATACTGATTGGATAAAATGATAAAACACTTAAGTAATACTTATGCAAAGATATTTTCGTATTTTACTGTTGGAAAACGGGGGATTAGGATGCCACAGAGAGTAACATTAGGCCATGGAACTATTTTGAGAGTAAAAGTGGTAATCTGTTTTAAATTTACTTAAATCCGCTATTTTGTATAAATTTTAAAACTCAGAAACTGTACATTGTGTATGGCTCGGTAATTAAAATTTACTAATGTTTAGTATTATTATCATTATATAGCTTATACATTTGCTCTTTACTTTCATATTTTGTTATAAAATTTTATATTTTTGATAGCATTAAGGTTATATGACTTATGCTCGGTTGCACAATCACTAAAAATGTAATGAATATAGAGTAAACTAATGGTAGGAACCAAACATGAATATGTAGCACATGACTGGTCCATTTAATTTTAGACTTTAGTGAACTATTAATTAATTAATTTTTATTCGATCTGTCACAAAGCATGGAAATTATAGTTAAAACAAAAAATTACCAAATAAAATAAATAATTGGTTTCCATGCGAAGTTTCTATGATAATTTTATAATGTTAAATATCAACACTATGATCATAATACTATATTATACTCAATGCTACAATTCTAAAATAATTAAATATTTACATACATTTTAATAAATAATTTTAATTTATTCAGAAATTCAATGCGCCAAATGGACCAAATGATGAATTCATTTTTTGGCGGATTCCCTGATCCAATGGCTGGCATGATGATGCCATTTGGAGGTGGAATGTTTGGAAATTTTGGTTCCATGATGGGAATGAATAATATGAATAATATGAATAATCCTATGAATATGATGATCAGTGGTAATCATCCAGGCCAATCATTCAGCAGCAGCAGCAGTACATTTATGTCATATTCATCAAATGGACCAAATGGACAACCACAAGTACTTCATTATTATACATTATTTTAATGTTAGGTATTTTATTAATATGTTTTTGTATAAAATATTTCTTAGGTATATAAAGCTTCCACTTCTACACGTACTGGTCCAGGAGGAGTAAAAGAGACTAAAAAAGCAGTTAGTGATTCAAGAACAGGTGTTAAGAAGTTGGCTATTGGGCATCATATCGGAGACCGTGCACACATTGTTGAACGTCAACAAAATTTATATTCTGGAGACCAAGAAGAAAACCAAGAATATATTAATTTGGATGATGGTTAGTATAGTTTAAAAATAAAATAAAAGATAATCAACTAGGTATAGCTGCTTGATATAATTTATTACCCATCTTCATAGGAGCAATAACTCAATTTTTTTTGAGAGAGCTGCTCCCATGAAATAATGTTTTTTTATAAATGATGTATGCTTAATACTAAATACTAACTTTTGAATTGGGGGTCAAATTATATTCATTACATTCATCATTGTAAAATTACAAAACTACTTCAATTTGATTTAAATTAAAGTATTAATTAGATTTTTGTTTATCCATTTTAATGGCTACCAATTATTTTGTTTTATAGCAGATGTTATTACAACTATTATAATTGTCTCTTAATAATGTCCATGAGGCTGCTCTCTCCTATCTATCGGTTTTACAAAAGTTTTGCAAAAAACATTGGATTCCTCATTAACTAGTTACTTAATTTGTAAATAATGGAAGAAGAAAAATGTATTAACATTTTTGAACAAATTGTTTAGAATTTATTATCACTATTTATTATTCAAAATTCTATTGAATTATATCTATAAAATACCTTTACTTTTCTTGAATATTGATATTCCACTGTGCAGACAAAATTACATCATTGTCTCCCTTTATTATAATTTCATTGAATTATTAAGCAGTACTCCATGTAATCCTTACTTTATTAGATACAGTCAAATTGAATTCTTTTATATTTGTGGTTTTAACATTAAGCTACTCAAAGCTAATTTCTGCTCTGATCTATAGTTTAAAATGTTTAGTGTTGTTATTTGATGTATTAAAATGAAATCACAAAAAAACTGAAAAAAATTCTATAATTAAAGCGCTGTACCTGTATATTATTTATTTCAGACTTCTGCATTTGTGATCTATTTTATTTACTTTTCTATGATAACTAATACTGTTTTACATAAATATAATGTTTTTAAAATGAATGACAACTTGAAAATTTTAATTTTTAGATGAAGCTGAAGAGTTCAACAACGAATGGCGCAAAAAAGCTCAAAACATTAATTCACATCGTAGTCGTTACTTGCCCTACACTCATAGGTATATATAATATATTTTTATTTTATATTATCTATTATATAAATATTTTAGGTTAGTGGATATTATTAGTTTTAAATAAATTTAGTAAAAAAAAGTTCATGATTAGATAATATAATGTTAATACACATAGTAAAATCCACATAACATTTACACTAGTAAGTATTTTAGTTATATTAGGTAAATAAATAATAATGGACAAACGTCTAAATCAACTAAATTCACTATCGCAGATTTTCATTTTTAATTGATATAATATTTAAGTATAAAATAGCTAACAAAATCATAATTTAATATTTTAAAATTGTTTCATAGTTGATTTGCATTTTGCATCCTAGTATTTTTATTAACTAAGAGATCTTCTATTTAAATATAAATAAGTACAATTAAACTACAGCCTCATACTTCAATAAAAATATTTCCAAAAATGTATTTATAATACATTTTAGATCCTAGATGGAGTGAAATTAAATAAATAAAATTATTAAATAAAATTATTTATGGACATTTAAAGAAAACATTTTCTAAATAAGATATAAGGTAAACAATATAATATTGACTTTTTGTGCTATTTATATTTATATATTTGACTTTTTAAACTTTTTTATTTTTCTTCAATTTATATTGGTAAAA
Organism: Macrosiphum euphorbiae; assembly: GCA_949089665.1. Classification (NCBI taxonomy): domain Eukaryota; kingdom Metazoa; phylum Arthropoda; class Insecta; order Hemiptera; family Aphididae; genus Macrosiphum; species Macrosiphum euphorbiae. The sequence goes on along the minus strand of CARXXK010000004.1, from coordinate 42,738,858 downwards.
TGATTATTGTTGATGAATGAACATTTTTGTTTGTGAATAACAAAGCTCGTAAATTAATTGCAAGGTTCCTAATATTATGTTGTTCTTCCACAGTTAAAAAATATGAAAAATTCATATTCACAATTTCTTTTTATAATTGGTCGAAGTTCAATTTTTTTACTACATTTTGTATAATCACTAAAATAAGTTTTATATTCATTACGTTTTGAATTTTCACACCTATACCTATTATTACCCTAGTAATCTGGTATATTATGAAATTTTCAAAATATTAAGAGGATGCCACACCCGCATGTGTGGTCTCTGTCTATAAGTGCTTAACATGGAAAATGTACGCTCAGTAGATCATGTTTAGCTTTGTTAGTTTGAACATTAAAGTGAATCAACCTGTTATGAAATTTGATGGTAATAACATTATTTGTGTTTGTATGTTGGTTATTTACGATTATTTAGTTTTTAAGTGAGTTATGATCAATTTCAATTTACGCTATAATATTATATCGCTGTATTATTAAAATTAACATACTAACACAGGCACGATTAAAGATAGTTGGTTGTCCAACGAACTATGATAAGAAACAATTTAATGATGCTCATAGTTTCTTTACTCTAGAAACTTATACTATTTCTCATAGAGTAAAAATTTAGTACTAGCCACTACTAGGCACACAATTATATGATTTATATATATGATTCAATATTTCAATGCCTGGAGCTCCGATGCTCGGTTCCGCTAGTCGTTGTGACAACGAGGAAACTCGGAGTATCACTTTATTATAGTTTGATGTGCAACCATACTATCTTTAATCTTACCATCAAGTTTCCATAATAGGTCGAATCATTCTAATTTTTAAACTAACGGAGCTAAATGTGATAATTTTAAATTTGGTATGTTACGCACTTGTAAAACAGTGACGACACATGTGTGGCTCTTATGATTAATTTTAAGTTATTGATACCATAAACCTATTTTAATCGGTATATAATAGTATGTCATTAACTTATAATTTAATAACATTTATTAATATTGTATGAATTAATATTAAAATAATGTCAAAATATGACTATTAGTTCATCCCACCATATTACTAATCGATAAATAAATTACCAATACTTACATATAATAAATTAAGTAAAGGTTGGCAAACCATCTCCACTAAAATATTTGGTTTTCTTTCCATAATATGATTTATCATTCAAATTAAATTTAACACTGCAATACTTGATAATGAGGTACACTGTATACTGAAAACCTAATATGCAGCACAGCTACTTCCATTTTTTTCAAAATTTAAGCATGTTTAGAAGCTTTATTTTAATGTGTAATTGATCAACGAGAGACATTTTTTTTAATGTAAATTAAGTTTGATCTATTTTTATGATAAAATTATATCACTGCACTATTATTTAATTTTGCTTATTAGGAATTTAGATGTTTATACCTCTATATACTTTTACACTTTATAATATTTTTAGTTGATTTTATGTTTGTACACACTGGTATTATTTTTTTTTGATTTTATGTTTTATTAGAGTTCAAAATTCTTCAGTTCCTTTAAAAAGGAATCTCAAGGCTATAGCTCCTCCTCCTCCTCCTTCAACAGCACGTATCAGGTATGTGTAGTAATTATAAACTAATCATTAATTATTATTATTATTTTTTATAAAATGTATAGAGGACGAATGTGTTTTTTACTATGAATTGTGTTAGTTGGCTTTTAATACATCAATGATTACATATAATGTTATTAATATTAAATATATAGTTTGTTTAGTTTAAATTTTTATATTTCATCTTAAAAAGTTATAAATTATTGCTGTATATTATATATTAAAAATTAAATTATAGTATTCAGTGGTGTACTGAAGAATGTTTTTTCGAGACAATGACCTCGAGTTTAACATAGGTGGGGGCGTTTAATCCATTAAAATATTTAAAATACAAAATTATATAATATTATATGACAATGTTATTTTGCTATAAAGAATATTTTTGATAAGTTTATTCTTAAGTGTTTGTATTGCCTCAAGTTTAATAATTGTTCAGTATGCCTCTGGTTGTATTAGAAATCATAAGACAGTTTTGTCAGGTGATTTAAAATTTATAGCATGCTAAACACGTTTAAATTTGGTATTTATTTTTCTTATTTACTTGGAATGTTCAATTGAATATTGATGTGATCAATTTGTGTCACATTAATAGGTGACAAAAGCTGCATAAATTAAGGTATAAAGTAAATTGGTTTGAATAAAATAAATGTATGTATTATCATTGATTATAAATACTATAGATTGCTCTCTGACCGGTTTTTCGATTGCACAAAAATATTTACTCCTGGACCCTGGTAGATGGCGAGGTGATGTGACTACTAGTGATTACAACTTTACCCGGCACTACTAATCTGGGCGACCATGTTATTGGGCACTGGCTTGTGGCTAGTAATGTTGGGTAACGTTGTAATCGCTAGTAGTCAAGTCACCTCATCTGGTTTAAATATTTCGTGCAACCGGCCAGTGAGCAAGCAATCTATAGTATTTATAACCATTGGTATTATGAACAGTGTACACAAAGAAATATTAGATATTATGTTAAAATATAAAAATATTAAATCACTTATGTCAATGTCAGGAATTCTCTTTAGTATCATATAATAATGTAAAATCATTTGATTGTAATCAATTCTAAGTATCTACTAAACTCAGTATTGGTATTTAAAAGATCACAAAACTTCTTCATATAAGAAATATACATTAATAGACAAATTGTAAAACTATATGCCCAAAATCATTTATGGTAAGGGTAAAAATTAAAACCTTGGATAAATCTATATATAAATAACTACATTTTATAAATCATTAATTAATATAATTTTTTTTCCAGCTAAAATATTTATACTGACAATATTAAAGTATATTATATTAAAATCACATCATAAAAAAAAAATGAACTTGCTATAATGTGTCTTTTATAGGTGTTTTATATAGGCCCATTGTGACAGTGGGTCAAGCCATTGATACTTCAAAAACAATTAATTTACAATTTATATCAATATAATAAATATAATATTCTACTTTAATTTACCAACCTGTCATCACTTACTACTTGAGACATAAAAACATATTATAATAATTGATATAAAAACAATTATTTTTTTGCTGAGCATAATGGGAGTAACGATTTATAACGGCGTTAAATCTTCAGTTTTAAATCTATAGTAAATATCTATAAACTAGCTCCACAATTATAAGTGATATTATCTATCAACAATTTAACTATTTAATTTCTCTAGATATTTAATCAGATAGTTATAAATAAAAATTATAAAATTATATTTCATGATATAAAAAAATCAAAATCACAGAATAATACTACCTATACTCTGTTCAGCTAGAAACCGCTCCAACAAAAACTGGTTCCCTCTCTCAACACCCTGCCATTGAGGAACCGGTTTTGATAGCATGATGTGAGGGATGCGCAGAATCGGCGTGCTTTCGATGAACAGTTAATACTATGTATATGATCTAATTAGCAATCTGTAACAAATATGGTACAGCTTGCATGGTGGTGGGCCTTTTTCCAAATCCATTCGTATAGCATATATTTTGCATCTCTTAAACTATTTTTAATCCAAATGGATTTTAAACAAACTATGCAATATTTAGTTGCTTACATTCTGATTGTATCACAATATATGCTCTTCTGTTTGGGTCACATTTTTTTGAAAATAGTCTTGAATTTTTACATGAATACCTTTCATGTTTCCTCAACATTTTCAATTTATATTAATACATTTTAAAAGTGTGCAAGTTGTAGATCAATAACTGCCATGAATATTGTGTATACTTAGTAAGTTGTGACAATATCTTGTCATGTTATTATGTTAATTTTTATATAAGTTAAGATGGTAAATTTTTTTTATAGTATTAAGTATTCCAATTTAAACGTAAATATATTTTGTTTTTGCAGTGAGGTGTTGGCTGTAGAAGGTCCTCAAGATCAAGGAAGAAAACGTGCAGCTAAGCAGCGAACCCCTAAAAAGATCGAACAATATCCTGTAAATGATGCCTAAGTTAAGCTAGCGATTTTTTTTTATTCTCCATTAATTATATAATATAGAATTTTACACTTTCATTGTATTCACAAATTATATTTCAAACTGTGTTCCATAAAATAATGTTAAGGAAAGGGTGTGAAAGAGTATGACATTAAAATAGGCTATGTTTAATATTAATTATTTTATAAGAATTTTAAGTTGAAAAAGGATTAGATCATTCTTCATGTTCGGTAATTATTTTTATTTTGTATACGTAATATGTGAGTGATTAATTGATTTTATAGAATTCAACTTGCAATTCTTGCTGGTAAAGCTTAGCTTTTAGTTAATACTTATAATTATAATAAACATATAAATAAAAAAAACAAATAATTTGTTCAAACAAAAAAAATATTTATTTTCACATCAAATGTTTATCCACGTCCGTTGTAAGTACAACTAAAATGTCTAGTTCTTAAATAATAATATAATGAAAAAAAATTACTGTATAATATTTAACTAGAAAATATTCTATCTAATACCACTTATGAAAATTATAATTTAGTAAAATATATAAAAGAAAAAAATATTTTTATAAAATTGTGAACGCTAAATTAACCGGATAAATTATAATTAGTAGCGCCTTCATTATTGTTATTTTCATCAACTCCAAGTTTGTATATATCATCATTAATTTTGCACATTTGATCGAGAAAATCTTTGTCTTCTAATATTTTTGCTAGTGCAGATAATACATTACGAAACTGAACCTTAGTCATCTTAAGGTGTTTACTACATGTATCTAATATCTTCTCGACATCGTTATTGACTTCCTAAAAAAAAAAATTTAATTTAAATAAACATGATCCAATTTAACAATAAGTTTAGTTTTCTTTACATTTAATGTAATAAGTTTAGCAGATGGAACTTTAATTCGGTGTTTAATTGTTGAATCCTGGTCATCATCGCAAAACAATGTGAATGTGGACTGTGGTGCTGCTTTGAAATAGACACCAGCCAACAAATGACCTTTTCTATCGGTGGCCAATAAGCTTCTAAAGTTGTAAACTAAATTTCGACGTTCGGTGACAGACACCGGTGAATGATAAGACGCCCCTATATATACCAGGTTGGTTTCTGGTTTTTTTGATCCATTCCATACAGACCATTGCACATACTTTTCGCCGACCATTGTTTGATAACAGTACTCTTTTTGCGGACAAGATGATGGTACAAAACGACCTAATAAATAAAACATGATATTATAAGTTAAAATAAATAATAGACATTGTTTGTGAAAATATTTACCAGTATGAGGATATTGTTGATCAACCATTACAGTTATGACTCTACCGATTTGATAACCTGGATCCAGCAATATCACACCACCACGGCCATTGATTTCAATTTGCATAGCAACCATAACATGCTCTTTATCACTAACCCATGGGTCTGGGTAGTCATTACTTATGTATCCCTCATGACTCTAAAAATTAGAAAAAATAATGTAAGTTTCTTAGAAGAAATGTGTATATTAACCCCAATATTAACAAAAAGCACCAATTTTAAAACTAACCTCTATAGATTCCTCACAAGATACTAAATAAAGACTGTTCTTAACACCGGGAAATTTGTTTTCCAACAATGCTAATTTCCCAATCAATAATAAACCAAGTCCAACACAGGTACTTGCATTTTTAGTTAATGGTGGTTTATATTCCCTGAAGAAGTTCTCCAAGGTATCACATTTTCCATTTTTGTATTCATTATAAAATCTAAAATAAAAGTATAATTTAAGTTCTGATATTGTGTAAGTACATTATGTTTATATTTTATTTACTTGATGAAGTTTGTTGTTGAATCATAATTATATGCCTGAAGTAAAGTCTGTACTTCATTTTCAAATTGTCTGGTCAGCTCTTCATATTCCTCGATCGAGCTGACCGTAAGGGGTGGCCTTGAACTACCCCATTTCGGCAAGGGCACGGGCTGACCAATGGGCCAGTCGGCCGCCTTCTGGCCATAGTTCAGCCAAAATGTATACTCGTCGTCATTGTTGTGGTTGTCAGGAGAAGGCCGGGTTTCGAGTCAACTCGGCCATTCGTTTCCCCATCTACCGACCGTTGGTATGTAGCTGGATTCATCCCTGTAGCAGCTGTCTTCTGCAGCGCCAACAGGCCCTTCTACTTCTAGTAATTTTTTCTCACGCTCTTTAAACACAAATAAAATAAATGTAAAGATGCACACAGAATTTAAATTTATATTATATAATTTATATGAATGTGTTTTTAGAAAATAATAGACCTGAACGTCTAAAATAATTTATTATGTTCAGAATTTGGATTAAAAAATAGCATAAAAGTGAACAACAATAGTGGTATGGATATTTTTGTATTCATAAAACAGTCTTACATTTTATTTGTTACCTACACAGTATAATAATACTTCCAACAATTAAATTATTGTGACTACATAAATATTAAATGTTTTGTTACATATACATAAAAACTCATACGTCGAGTCATACGTATTATGTAATTAATTATATAAATTATTGCATCTATATTCTATAATACAATAAATTATAAATTATTGAATATCATCTATGAATATAATATTTCGTTTGCAAATAATTCAAAAAATCAATTAATTGTTTTTCACATTAAACAGTGTTGCCTATGGTACGATGCATATTATCACACATTTTAGTTTAAAAAAATGTTTTGTAAATAGAACAAAATGAAACGACGAGTACAATGCAATGACGTAATGCTAAATCAGCAGAACTAAAATGAATTTCAGAAACATAATTTGTACACGACGTCCGAACCAGATACGTAAATAATAATTAATAAATTATAGTTAACAATCAACAAATAATCGAGAAAATTTATGGGAACACTCATAAATCTATTATTAACGTGTGATTCATTAAAATATTAAACAAAATCGCATACATAAAATACCTATTATTGTTCACTCATTAATTATTATGTACTAAAAACTTAAATTTTCGTTAATATTTCTTTCGTACAAAATAAAGACGGCAATAACCTGTTGGGGCGATATCTCAATGAAAAAATTCCAAGACGAAAAGCGATTAAATTCCAACTACAACTCGAGACTATATTATAGTGACTATATTATAATGAAATTTAATATTCTGAACGATATTTTTTTATGTAATAATCGTAATCAACCGATGATGCGTAATATCATTGATAAGTATACTTAAATCGAGTCAAATCGATGGTAATGACCACACGAAGCGTACAATACGGATTGATGGTGAACAATTAGTAATGGAAAATTATTATAAACGTAATGAATATAGTTCTTTTTATCACCACAATCGTTTCGACACAGTTTCGACACCAGCAGCTCGGGATAAGTAATGAGTTGGTAATATTATTGTTGTTGGTAATATTATTGTTACTAACTGGAAATCGCAGCAATAATCGTATAATACCGTCGGTGGTGGGCTCTGGTGAATTTCAATGAAATCAATCGATAAAAAACTCGGACACGACATTAGAGTAGTCATTATCGTGAATAGGTATTAATCGAAAGTGCACGGACAAATCGATCGGGACAGTGCGGTTGTGGTGGACAACCGCGGACGACGGTACTGGAAAGTCGGGGATCGCCATTCGAGAATAATATACGAGATTGAAACATAATATTATAATTGGGCCAAGGAACACTCACTCTTCCACAGTGCCATCGTCGTTCGGCGGCAAGACACGGGTGGGAACATTCACACGGTTAATGTTATAATATGTACGTCCGTGACCGCGATACACGTTAATACACAATATCCATTGTACCTGTCTATTATAATAATAATTATTAGGTATAACGATGTCATGAATATCAATGTTTTTACACACGGTCACTGGAATAGCCCTCGGAACCGAACTGTACCGAAACGGGACGGCCGAGCCGGTGTGAGTGGGACGTGGTACGGAAATAAAATATATAAATAATAAAACCACTTGGCGCCTACGCGAGTACGTGCCTACCCGTAGGTCGGTAACGAGGTATGTCGGTACACATATTTAATGGTCACGGTGGTCAACGTCGTACAGTACCACAAATGTTATCATAATATTTCGGTATGCCGAGCACGGCAAAACCGTAAATTATTATAATATATTGTACAAACGACGCATCGCACAGTCACATAGTATTAGGCATAGACGTACAATGTGACACGTCTATTATACGTCTGTGATGGTATCTGGTTACGAATTTACAACATATATTATTATAATATTAAAGTGGTAGACACTCACCCATACAACGAAAACACACGACTTGAAGAATACCTTTGCACTCGTGGCCGTTTGCGACTATGAACAACCGTCGATTGACACTGGTGCCCGTTCACCGACGAGCGGAAATATTTATACGGTTTTGCGCGACCGAACGCGGTGGGGACGGGGGCCCGTGCGTGCGATTCCGGCGGACTGGTTGCGGCGCGTAGTTCCCCACTGCCCGCGACTTACGTGAGACGGCGGACGATAAATACGAAATAAACAAAACAAACGCGAACGGGGGCACGGCGGAAGGGAAAACGAACGCGTTACGCGTGAACACTTAATTGATAACGATTATTAAAGGCTGTTGTTTATTGCGCACTGCGGCAATCGTCGATTACGCGAATCCGGACGGCCGCCGCGTGTCGGTGTTGTTAACAACAATAACAACAATCACCAATTAAACACGCGTTTGAAACGGGACGACACGACGTCCGAAGTCCAACAGTAACAATTGTACTGCAGTATGACGATCGCTACACGTTTATCGTGTAGGGATATCGTCATCGTTGTCGTTAATCGGGCGAAAAATGAAACAATACGCTCGGGAATTAATAGTATTTCAATGAAAAAAATACCGTGCCCGATAAACGGATAAACTGAGACGGAGCGGTAAAAAAAATTGACTCGGCCCCGACGAATGACGTTCTCGGCACTGACGTCTTTTTAATAATTAAAATTAGGTACCCTGAATTCGATCGCTTTCCGTGCCCCCGATTGATGATAAGCGTGATAAGAAGGACGAAAAATGGCGTAAGCCTGGAACGGCGACAGTGTAGGCAGCCGAAAATAGAAAATACCGCCAAACGACGTTGGGTTAAAAAAATCCGCGACGACGGGATAGGTTATTGTTCTATGGTTTTATTTACCGACTTCTCTTGTCATTTCCTCTATAATATACGTTCATAGTTTCGTGTAATATCAAATAATATGTTTATATTATAATGTATACAAATTATTACTCACTTACTAGTCGGAATCAACTAAATAATTACAGAAAAAAAAAAAACCAACGCGTTTGGTTTCAGTCGTGGTTGCACACCATTATGAGAAACGACCAGACTTTAGCAACGTCTGTAGGTACGGGACTCGTTTCAGTCAAGTAAATTATAATAATTTCTATGTAATAATATTAATGGTATGTTTAAATGTTTTATAATAATAAGTGTATTATACTTCACACATAAAAGGTCAAACGCCTGTCAATGCCGTAGTGGATTCAATTCCGTTTCCCTGTTACAAATGTATTGAATTAACGACAATCTAAAAATATAGGTACCACAAATATCATAAGGTCATTAAATCAATGATTAACTCAACTGTTACAGTATTACCTATACTTGGTCAATTAACCATAGCATTAAATACGACCGTACTTAGTACTTACGTAGGTACCTCTAACTATTATAATATTTATAATTATATATTAAGTATCAGATGTTTGTCCAACCGAGTGTCCTACAAAATATATTTAGCTAGTATTGTATATGGTATTATAGCTTTTAGACTTATAAAATACAAATATTATTTTGGATGATGTTATGTCGTGAAAATTATTTCAATAGTTGTTTGTATAATCAGTGGCGACTGGCGACCGCAGGATTTTTCAATGGGGGGGGGGCTTGAAAATTAGTTACGATTTAATTTTTATTTTGTCCAGTCTAATAATTTTAGACGTTTATTTGGGGTATTTTATAATGTTTGTAACTTTTCAACTCTTCTGGTAGACAAAATGCTCTGATCATAAGCAATAAGCATCGATGCCCAGTGTGTGTTTTTGGAAGCAAATCGGATCTAGTTAGTACTTTTAGGAGGTTCGAAATTGAAAATTCTTAGTGCTTTTAAAAATAATTGGAGAAAAAAAATGCAAATTGATTAAAATTGTTTGGTAACCAGCTTGGTTATATACCGTCGTCACTTGGACTGTATTTGATTAATTAAAATTTTTTTTCTATAATTGTCAATAAAAAATTATATATTAGGTCAAAAAGATTAAAAATGTACCTAATACGTTAGTTTTCTTATTATAGCTAAAATATTAACGATACATAGGCATCATGGTTATTTTTTATAAGCATTTAAAGTTCCAATTTTGTCAAAACCACAGTTAATTTGTAGTTCAAAACTTATAAAATATTAAATACGTATAGCCAAGGCTAGACAACTTAATACAAGGTCTTTCACACAAGTATAGTTCATACTTTTACCTAAAAATTACAAATAATTTATGAAATTTGGTATGCAAATACAATGTTTTTTTCAAAAATGAATTCATTCTGGTAAAACATATATGAGATTTACTATAGTTGACTGTTTAAACTTGATTAATATTTTTTTGAAAAAGTAATAATAATACGGGCAATGGGGGGGGGGGGCTTCAGCCCGTTGGCCTCCCCCCTGCGGACGCCACTGTGTATAATTGTATGTTTATATAATAGGTATGCATTTATGCCGATTTTCAAATAACAATACCAAATGTTTATTAGGATTCTTCAAATAATATTGCAAATAATATTAATGCAATAAAGAATTTAAGGAGATGGGTAAAGTAAATCAAAAGTTATACATGGTAATTCGATTTTGTGCAAATCGGTACTTAGTACCTACCTACTCATTAGTCATTTTATATCGATAAAAAATATTATCTGCATTCCAGAATATTTCCATTACATTTTAATGAGCATTATATTTATCGAATAATTACGAAGCATTATAGTATTTGAATTATGGTATGATACAAATTACAATCGGGATTTCTATCATAAATTAATTCCAATTACGTTATTCGATAAAAACAATTACGAATAAGTTGATGATTCATGCGTGTATCCCGTTGCTGCAGTAATACAAAGTCATATATGATATGTAATTAGTATTACCACCTATTATTTATTTTAGTCTGCAGTAGGTATACTATATTATATAAATATTATAAATGCATAATATTTATAAGTTGATTTACTTAAAACTTAATAGGTAATAGTGTAATATACTATACCTATTACTGTACTAAAGCTTATGTATACATTCAGTACTATTAATATTTAGGGTAATATTTACTCCCATACAGTACCTATAAATAAGTAATTATAAGAATATTAAAAACTATAAATTTAAATTTCACCAATCGTAAATATGTAAAGCCTTTAGAAGTTAAAAAAATGCAATCAAGGAAGTTTGAAAAAAACCTAGGCGTTTACAGTTATTATTTAAAAAATAAGTAGCTAGTTCGCGTTGATAATTATGTAAAATAAAATATTTTCAACAGCACTCAATTTTTTTTAAATTGTTTTATTCTTTTTAAAAACCAAGAGATGCAAGTGCACCCTCTTGCACCCCCTCTTGGCGCTTACTTGAAGTGGGTACTACTTTGCTGTAGGTACATTATAATTTATAGGTCTCGTGATGATCACTGTAATGGGTATGTGTTAAATTTGAATTCAATGATATTATATCACAAAAAATGATTCTGAACGAAGACTGTCAGTCTATATCACTAAATACTATATTATATATGATATATTTGTATTGCTATTTATTCGATTTTGCAGAAAACTAGTTTTGCGTAAACATTGCCGTTCTTCTTTAATTAATTTTAGTTTTTCCTGATTATTTTGAAAAATACTGGTAATTTTTACCTCTCAAAAGGACCAATACTAGATCCTCAATTTGATATAAAAACCACCCTGAAAGTTGAAAATTAATTATTTTTTCAACTAATTTAATTTTTTTTGAATAGACAACAAAATAAACCAATACAAAAAAATCAATACATTCATCCGATTCTCCCTAAAAATCTCTAATATAAAAAAGGAATAACTGGTATTTTTACATAAATGCAGTATTTGACAAAATAAAGTTTGTGTAATTCAATAATAGTAATACTTAATAACTAATAAAATGAAAAACTTATTTTTGAGTTAAACCAAAATCGATTTTGTCACAAACTGGTTTATTGGCTTAGTGTAAATAAATGTTCTCTATGTATATTTGATAAACAGAAACACCAAAAAAACCTCCAACACATCCATGTAAATTCGATACATTTATCGCTTCTCTCAGATTATAAAATATCTGTGATTTCAAAAGGAACAGTAGAGATTATAATAACTTGTTACCTATATTAATTACATATTATCTATTGCGCATTTCCATAGTTCCAATTATTAGTACTTGAATGATAAAACTATTGTGATGGAAGTAATAAACGTTATTTGCGATGTTTATGTTTATTATTCTATCCTTTAAACTAGATATTATGTATTATGTATATAATTTAAAAAGGAATTGCACCATTGCATGGCATGACATGTGCATGATTTATTATATACACACGCGTGCGCATAATTTAATATTAAGTGCAACATAGTATAATCAGTACAATCTAATAATTAGGCCTTGACCTACCATCACAAAGTTTTTTTATTTCTATAATGAAATAATAATCTGCGGAGTAGATTTAACAAATTTTGATAACATATAGGGTTTCGACGGTTTCGTATTTCCTAGAGTAGGTAATATTGATTTTTATACAAAAGTTATAAAAACATTAATACTATCAAATAGGTAGGTACGAGGTACCTATACTCATAGGCTATAAGGTATGATAAAAATCATGAGGATTAAGTACGACAGTGTTTGTTAACTGTTGGGGTATTATAGAATATAAATAGATAAAGACCTAATTATTAACTTAATTTTTTTAGTAAGATCAACCTTAGTACCTTACATAATACATAGTCACATAGGTAGTTGCATATTATCCACTCTCCAGACATTTTTTTTTGAACGAGTTGATTTAAAAAAATGTTATTTTATACAATGTTTTTTTTTTTTTTTTGTAGATGCTATTGTAGTAATATACAAATATATATAAATGACACTTATCGGCAGAAAATTGATGGAAAAATATCAACAAATTTCAAAACGTAAATTTACTTAAAACTTAGGTATATATTTTGTATATGTGTTGACACCTGCGTGGAATGTTATTAAGTATTAATACAATAGAAAGTAAAAAATGAATTAATAATTGATACTCCAAACACCGCAACTTAATATCGATGAGTTTATTATATATGTAGGACGTAGGTACCATTTTTTGTATCTCCGACTATTAAAAATAATATTAAATAATATATAGTTAATAACATTTGAGATTATAAGTGGAGCGATGAATGTACCGATTTTACAATGATGCATGTGTGATTTTAATTTTTAGATTCTGAGCGGAGCTGATTTTTTCTGTCTATAGCATAAACTTTAAGAGTAATAAAAATGTTTCAATTTTCTACTTCAACATTTTTTCTGGTAGAAAAGTGAAGAATCTAGTTTATATTTTGGGGGTCAAAAATTGAAACAATTAGTACGACTATTTTTCATACATAATAACAATTTCAAAATATTTTAACTCTATTTAAACTATTTTTAGTCATGGGATATTTTTTATTTTTTTTTAAGTGCCTCATCACCGTTTGGGGCAGTACAACTGCTTCGATTTTCTTCAAAAGTATCTAGTTCGATGGGAAAGTGAATCTAGTTGATACATTTGGGAGGTCAAAAATTAACAATAGTTTTCAAAAGCACCGGGAAAAACAAAAAAAAATTAAAGAAAACGGATATTTACGCAAAATTGGTTTTTGACAAAATCGATTTTGGTTTTTGGTGTAACTATAAGATAAATTACTGTATATATATACATGAAGTATTCACTGAATGTTTATACTAATATTTTCTATACACGATAGAATTTTCAAAATATTTTGACTAGTTTTAATCTGTTTTGACTTTTTTGGCATAATATTCAGTTTGCAATTTTTTTATTTATTTTCTGTAAATGTCAATAAAATGTTATTCGTTGGGTCAAAAAACTTTAAAATTCAATACAGGGCTCCTAATATATTGTTCCAATAGCAGTTGAAAAATATAAAAAATACAGTTATAATTTTTTTTTATAAGCATTTAAAGTTCAAATATTGACAAAATACGTAAAAATCACGAAAATGTCCATTAATGAACATATCAGGAATTCAAATTTGTGATCAAAAATAGTTTTGATAATTATTAGTTGAAAAAATATTATTAAAAAAAAAAAGTGTAGCACTTTCCCTGATACCGGGGTAAGTGCAAAACTGGTACTCTTAATACAGTTTTATACAAGCTATTCCTTGGCCGAGGCAAGTGCCATAAACTAATAAAAATCTTCAAAGAAATTCCGTTGAAAGAATTCAATTATTTTAATTTTATCAAGATTTGACAGACATCAGTTTTTACTTTTTTTAATATATAGTTAATACATAGGTATTATTTTTTTTAAGTTTTGGTTGCTGTTACTATTACTCAATTTTTCATGCCATGTTTTCTCTTAGCACATAAGCTTATTGTACTTACTTGTATAGATTGTTTATATTCTAATAAATATTAAAAAAAAAAGTTTTGGTTGATATAATGTTGACACATTCAAAGTTTAATTGTCAACTATTTACATATTTAAAGATGAATATTTGTAACTCATAAATATATTTTAGTTACAAACAATGTTTATAAAATCTTTAACTATTTAACAAAATAAGGCATGTCGTACTTTCCCCATAAATCATGTCTCCCATTCCATGTGTGGAGTGTGGAACTTTACACGAAGGAAGTGCATAATCGGCTAAATTTGTATCTTATGATTATCGTAATTCATAAATGAAATAGTATTATAAATATAAAAAACCCTTTATTTACCTAATTTGAAATTATTTTGAGCAATTTAGGCGGGTTAACTAGACCGTTGAATTATAATCGATTAAAAAAAATACGAGTAAATAACTGATTAGCTTTTTGGATAATGATAACTGCTGTGTTTGATATCCTAAAGTGTAACCAACATTATACAACATTATTCGATTACTATTAAACTTCGTAATCTTCATGAAATCAACTTTAAAATTGAAAGATTGAATTTTTTATAACCCGATTAGGTACTATAGTCCCGTTAGGCACCTGACTTTACACCGATGTTGATTTGACCGTGAACCGAAGTACACTAAAATCAAAATACACCAATATAAATTTTATATATTTTTATTTTTTCATTGGCAAAGTCTAGTGACTGGTTATACCTATACGGCTATATGCAGCTAAAAATGGACCGCTCTCAATAAAAATTATAGTAATAGACTTAGAGTTAATTTTGTTCAACCCCTAGCTGCTATGTGGTAGATATAAATAGTAGCTCCCACTAAAGTCACACATAATATACAATTTTTTTCAGCTCACAATAAAAGAATATTTTTTTGTTAATTTAAATAGTATCTATTAACATATTATATATTATTATATTACTATTCATATATTATTAGTGTAGACATATAGGACATATACATTTTTTTACAAATATACTTATAATCTTTGGCAGGGCAATTCCGAACGGAACAGCTAGTAGACAGTAGGTATATAATATCTAATCTACGAATAAATTATCATCCAATTTTTATCATATTAAAATATAAAACCGATAACAGAACATCAATAACGTTTCTCATATTATGTTTAATTATCGCTCTCCTACTGAGGTACAGTTCTACAGTCAAAAAAAAAAGTATTGTTAAATTGATAACCTTGTTAGTTGTTACAATATGTATATATATTTTTTTCTATATAACGCACTACGCAGTAAACTATAAACATCAAGCTGGCTTAATTTTTTTAATGATTATAATCCATTATTAATGAAGTATATTTACTAATATCTAATTCAGTATTTCTGTTTAATTATTAATTGGCATGCGTTAACTCATTTATGTACCACGAGTCCATGTATCATGTGGTAATAACTATTATGAATATTTTGCACGTGATTATTTACGCATAACACCTGTCATTTATTTAACAACGCATTTGAAAGTAAATAGCCACGGGTCCATGTAATGTTTACAAATACGAGATTATAAAATCATAATATTTACGAATCGGATATCACGTGCTTACGCATCAAAGGTACTTTCAAGATGAAGTTTAAACTGTAAATTTGCAATTTGAAAAATCACGCAAAAAAATAAATTATAGATTATATCAGTAGATAATATAGTAGTAACATAGGTACCAAAAACATTAAAACTGATAGGTATAATCTAAATAGGTATTGAACAAAAATTATAAACAAAACTACATTTTCAACAAATTATAAAGCTACGCATTTATTGTTGTAGCAGTAATAGTCAGTGATAAATGATAATTATACAGTTAGTACACGGACACGGACAAATTTATCGCTCCTCTCAGAATCTAAAACGAATTTATTCAGAAATCTATCTATTTTTGTGATAAATTATATGATTTGATGCACAATAATTATTATTCATTAAGAAACTATAGATTTTTTTTACAATAAGCACCAATAACCATTTGAGTACCTGCAGGTACCTGCAGATATAATTGTAAATTTATAATTATTCTAATCAGTTTTTTGGTCAAAATTAATTAAATACAAATTGTACAAATGTTTTTAAAAAATAATATGTAATTATATACAATTACAATAAATATGTCAAATCGGGTATATTGGTATAATATATAAGTATTAACTGTTAAGTAGGTATATAATATATACTTTAATTTATATTCTCTCATATCATATTTTGACATATTTACTCAGTTAAGTAGTCTACTATAATACCACTATAGTATACTCTATGCTTTAAGTATAATATATTATGTGTTATTTAATATTGTAATACTAAAATATAAAAATAATATATTAAAAAAAATATACTATAAGTTAAATTTTATACCGACTGTTCAAATTTCATTGTAGAGGCATAAAATGTATAGTCGTCGTCGTCGTCATAAATATGTATCATATTTGCATGGGTTATAATAACAATATCGTTATATACGCTCAACGCTCGACTAAATATTAAGTATTGAGATCACGGTGCATTGCATTATTTTAATAAAATTAATAAAGGCAACACAATATAACAAATAACAATAGACCCTGTATATTGACAAGAGGGGAATTAATAACTTCAAGCGTGATGCTGCCATAGTATGTCTATTCTGTGATACTGCGCTGTATAGAAATCATTTAGCTATGGTAACAAACAAGTGAACGGCTAACGTTATTTATATACATAAATATTAAAATATTAATATTAATATAGGAATATGTAGTTTTGATTCAATTTTATTTTAGTTGAATTCAAAACGTTTATGAATTATGGATCACCCAGAAGTTATTTATACCTAAAAGAAATAATGTTTAACATAAAATATAAACAAAATAATACTCGTGGCATACGTATCATCTAAGTTATATACCTAAGTGTCTAATTATATAGATACGACTATATAATATTATGACTTTTAATTTGTATCATTAATATTCTAAAAAATTATGAAACTCAGTCAGAATTAGTAGTCCGGTTTCATTCATTTTTATTTTTTATGTATATAATTATATTATCCAATATTCCGTAAAAAAACATATATGAGGGGATACTGTATAATACACTTGATATAGAAACATTATATGAAAAGGATACAGCAGATGCTACTGGAGTCAACTAAGGGTGTAATGCTAATCGTATATCATAACACGCGGTTAAACGGAGGGCGACAGTGTTATTGAACAAATCAAAATATGTAGGGAGGCTTAGCTCGAATGCCCTCATTTAGCAAAATATTTATTAAATTTGACATGCGTTTCGACACACGACTGATGCCGTAACAAATTAAATAATTTTCTAGCGCTTAATATATATTATTATTTCATACATATATACTGAGTTCAAAGAAGGATTTGTATATTATATAACTCATATACGTCATAAATCATCCTAATATCTACTGCTGTCGTAATAAATGAAATTACATTTTTTGCCAAAATATATCAATACATTTCATTGTTTTGAGTTTTCGTAGTCCAGAAAATATGTTCAACGTCCATACCTATTAATAAATCATTGTTTATTATGTTCAAAATATTCAAATGTATAAAAATCATATAACTTTCTAAAAAATGTATAGAAGATATAATATAATTTATACTTATAGGTAGGTACAATATGTTCTCACTCCTTTTTTTTAAAAAAACATTTTAATTATTAGGTTTAGCTCCGAGCCTGCGAATCGTATTATTTATTTAGGTAAATAGGTAATCCACTAATATAATATAATATATATCATAATTTATAATACATACGGTACCTATGTAGCTTTAATTAAAAACTGTAAAAAGTATATAATTAACAGTAAAGCATCAATATATCGAAGTTTCAAATTCTTGTTAATGTTTTAGGAATTATGTAAAAACATTTTTGTCATATGGTTTGAATTCGTTAAAAAATAACAGTTTGAAAACAAATTATATTTCTACTATTTTTTCATTGTTATAATTTTTGAAGTGTTTTTACTTTTTTGAATGACGAACATTTTTAATTTTATATTCTTATAAGCAGAAACCATTCATTTTTATTATATATAAATTTCTAATATCATGTAATAATTTATATTTTAGTTTTTTTTTCTTAGTATTGGTAAAAATGATTAGCTCGGCCAAAAAGCATTAAAATTTAAAACAAGATTCCTTATAAGCTTTACTCATGAATTATTGGAAAATATCCAATGTGTTTAAAGTTTAAATATTGACAAAATTCGTTAAAATCACGAAAATCCCATAAGGTATTATACAGTTTAAAATGTATTTAATTTTAAAATTTAATAGTTATATAGCCATATAGGGCTTGACAATTTAATACATGGTTCTTCAAAAGTATTTTGGTCTTATAGCATTAAAATAAAATTCTTTCATAATTCTTTTGTACGGACTACGGACACTTGAAGTTCTGATAATTGTTTTTTTTATACACAATGGTATTTTCAAAATATTTAGACTAACTATGTTATGCAATGATTTATCGTTGCAGCATTCAAATGTATAAATGTATAATACATCCATTAGTCATTACAGTGACCTACTCAATGGCAATATACAATCGAAATCTACTATACGGCAGAGCGAATTCTAGTGTTTTTTAATATTAATAATAATGCATATATTTAATTAATATGATTAATTTATATAAGTAATGTAGGTATATTTAAATATGTATATATATAGATATATACAGTAAAATCATATAGAAACTGTCTATAAGGATACCTAAACCAAATGATTATTTTAAATTTTAAATATATTTCCATTGAATGCCGGTGGGAAAAATTACGATTTTACCAATAGAATACAAATATCAAACAAAAGGTAGGTAATATATAAGTATAGGTATTATACAAATATCTTCTTCAAAGTTATAAGAGACTTCCGTATTTATATTTTATAGGTACAGTAGATATACCGCTATACTAAAATGCACTAAAAACGTAACATAGTTCTTATTTTTTTTTCTTTTTGATTATCAACAGTTCAAGTAATGAATTTAGTTAGACATTTTTATGATTTGTAGACAACTACAAAATAATATTTCAAGACACCAGGAGGGTTGAAACGGACCAACACCTGCTTGCATCACCATTGGCTGATACGATGGACCAATATCAAGCTTTTACAAAAAGGGAAATACGCCCCCGGTAAACTCGCTGTACTTGCTCTCATATTCTGAAGCACTGCACAACGATGAGCAACGGATTTGCAACTACGGGCCATACACCCACTTGGGATTCGAGTTTGACGAATACAGTAAGTTGACAATTTTTAACAAATATCTAGAATAATTAATAGTTGTTAATGTGAAAAAAATATTTTTATAACTTTTTCAGTTAAATTGCTTTGTATACAATTTTAACAAGGACCGCCGCTAGTTATGAGATTTCATCATATAATAGCATATAATACTATTAAGGCAAGCACTTCGAATTCAGCTCTTTTCATATTATATTATATTAACAACTTATCCTTTTTTTAATCTCAATAAGTTTTTAAAACTTTTTTAAATGATGCCTATGTTCTTATATTTGTGCTTATTTTCGCACTTTTTAATCCTTATTGGATACGCATAAAGTCCTAAATTGCATAATGTCTAACAATATAGTAATAAGTAATAACAAATATCCGGCTTATAAATTACGTAGATGATGTCGATGTGACACTATATATGTGTAGTTCGATATAGCTGCTCTGGCTGCATTAGTTATATACATTTATATTATTTTATTATATTATAATTTATTAAACAATTCATTTTTAGAATAATACTAAATATATTACATTATTACACGTTGACAGGATAGTCAAAGTTATGATGAATGTTGGCCGGACGCTCACCTCTATCATCACCATCACCACTTACACCACCACCATATTCACCAACACTCGACTACAGTATCTCAAATGTGGCCAAACCCGCATAACCACGGTCCGCAACAGAGTATAAATCAAAATGCTGTTCCCAGGTAATATTTATATTATTTATTATTCTATATACTTAGGTCTATAATATACAATTTTCGGATACCATATTATAATGTATATTATATCGTTTTCCCGTGTTCGCTGTATGGTGAAATACAGTGATCTACTTCAAGTATGTACTTACAGGGAAATGGGAATACATAAGTATATGATTGATATAATTATTCAATACAGATTGAAAAAAAACTAGGAAACCTACTTATGTCGAGACATGACCCTATCTGATATACGCCCTATATTATTGTGTGGACGACTTATAGACTTATAGTACTGCCGTGCTGAGTACCTACTTGTATTTTAGATTCTGAGTGAAACGATGAATGTATTGATTTTACAATGATATGTGTTTTATTTTTTTTTATTTTTGTGTCTGTCATCACCTTTTAGGACAGTAAAAATGATTGGATTTTCTTCAACAGTATCGTTTCTGATAGGAAAAGGAATCTAGTTGGTACTTTGGGGGGTTAAAAGTAAAAATTTTCCAGTAGTTTTCAAAAGCGCCGTGAAAAACAAAATAAAAATTAAGGGAAAACTGGAATTTGTACGCAAAATCTGTTTTCGAAAAAATTGATTTTGGTTTTTGGTACAACTCTTAAACAAATGACCGCAGGTAGGTACATGAAATTTTGACTGAATGTTTATATTAGCATTTTATATACACCAAGACATTTTCCAAATATTTTGAGCTGTTTACAGACATTTTCAGTTTCCATTTTTTTTTAGTTTTATTTTCTATAAATATCAATACAATTTTATTTGTTGGTTAAAAAAGCTTGACAATTTAATAGAAGGCTACTAGTATATTGTTTGAAAAGCAAATGAAAAAAATTATAAATCCATACTCACAATTTTTTTTATAAACATTTAAAGTTCAAATATTGACAAAATACGTAAAAATGGCGAAAATTTGCAAATTATTTCGAGTTTCTAATTCATAAAAAATTTTCTTTTTAAATCTAAGATTTAAAAATGTAATACAAGATTCCTCATAATTTGCCTACCTTTTCAAAAAAAAGAATATCTACAAGAAACTAAAATTAAATTTTATGAGCGTTTGAAATTCATATTTTTACAACATTTGATATTCACTCGATTTCTCATGTAATGATTTTCTTATTTTGTTGTCATTAAAAAACGAATGACTGTAGATACTTGAAAATTTCACTGAATGTTTATATTAGCATTTCCTATTCACCATACACATTTGAAAATAATTTGACTCTTTTTAAGTTGTTTACGGACATTGTCAGTTTTCAATTTTTTTATTTTTTTTTCTATAAATATCAATAAAATGTTATTTGTTGGGTAAAAAAACGTGAAAATTTAATGCAAAGCACGTGATATATTGTTACAATAGCAGTTGAAAAATATTAAAAATACATTGGCTCAAATTTTTTTTTTATAAGCATTTAAAGTTCAAAGTTTGGCAAAATTTATCACATTTAAAATTTAATAATAATTTTGTAGTTAAAAATGTATTAAATGTTTAACTTTTGTAGCTTAGGATTAAAATTTAAACAAGGTTCCATTTAAATAGATAAATATATAAATTACTTTATTCACCTTATAATATCATCAAATATACTTCGTATTTATTTTTGTTAGATAGAGGAATATTTTTTACAGGGCGCATTGGACTTCGATTTTTGATTACGTCGCTAAAAACAAAAAATAATACAAAAACTAAAAAGTTGTAAAAATTGATTAAATTCAAACTTGTAACATAAGACTTAGAAAAATAATGTTGAAAATCCAAGTCCAATGCGCCCTGTAAGAAGTCTTCCTCTATCTAACAAAAAAAAAATTACGGAAATCGGACCAATCTACGAGGCGTGAGAGTTTTTCCTGTAAGGCATGTTTTTGAGCAAAAAAACAGGTCGCGTGCAGGCCCCTTAAATATAATACAATTAATTTGGTTTGGTTCTCAAAAATGTCTTTAAATGGAAGTTAATTGTATGGAATTTTTACTGTTATAACTTATAAGTATAGTATATGATTACAAAAGCTTATAAAAATCGAAATTATTGACTAGACACAATTGAGTATGAAGAGTAAATAATATATTATATAGCTGGTACTAAATGTTACTTTACTTGGTTATTTTAGATTTTAATCATATAGGTACTTTTTTCATACCTAGCAGTTTGTTTTATTCACTGTTTTGGACTAAGGTTGATACTTGATACAACATGATATTTTTTTAATACTATAAAAACAGTAGGTAGGTAGGTATTTACGAGCCACGAGTTACCTACCTTATATTAAAATAACTAGCAAAATAATAAAACAAAGCGTTACCATGATTTTAGAAAATTAGAGATTAGAAAAAATGTAAACGTGTACTTGTTATTACTTAGGTACCTATTTCTTATTTTAACGAGACAATTTTTAAAGAGAGGGTAATATGACTATAGGAGTGTTGCTAAGACTAAATCAAACCTATATTTGTGTGTTTTATATACTTATTTATTTAAATATTTACAATCTTAGTAATCTTACTACCTAATAATACATCATGACATCATGTAAAAGTTTGTGAGAAAGTTATTGGTATCTTATGTGAGTTATGTCTTGGTTTATATGAGTTTGAATCCGCATCCATTGACACCACAGTGTCATGGTCCAAAGTTCTTAACTCAATCATTTTTATTAAATTTATTATTTAATTTGATTTTATTAGTTTATTACTAATTGTTTTTTTTATATTTTTATTTTTTACTATGAATCATATTTAATATTTGGAATTATTATAAATTAAACAATAGGGAAACCCGAGTACCTATAAAATTATATAATATAAGATATGACTATACTTATGAGTTATGAGATTATGACTATATGAGTAAATATAACATACGTGAGATAAGATAGAACCGTATACGTTCAAAAGAAGTAGTATATAATATATATGTACATTAGTACATTGTACCTACTTGTATAATCTATACATCTATAATATACCTATATATTATAGTTATTACTACCTAAATTATAATATATAATAGTAATATAGTGTGCAATCATTTGATATTTCTATAGGTACAATTAAAATAAAAATTTAAAAATTTAAAATATATGGATAAGCAGCAAATGCAGGTATTTAAGTAGGTACCTAATTGAATAGGTACCTGCCTGTTTATGCAAAAATGCACTTACTTTTTTGCATGTTTTATATATTGTATAAAATTGTTTTACGCGAGTATTGGAGTATAATAAGTAGGTATCTACTAAATCATCCATTGTGAATATTAAAATACCTATAACATAAATAAATTGTACTTTGATCTTTGAATTTCGGCACAAGCTTTTAGCTTTTGTAAAAGACGCTATAACATTTTTTTATTATATTGATTGGATTTACCACGGCACTTAATAAAATAATAAATTATTATTATTATTTTCTTTTTATCAATCATAATATGCGATATGCTTCGACAGCTATAGGGGTAAATAGCTTTTCTATCTTTAATATTGTAACGGTTAATAACGCCTTAATAATTAAATAATGTAATATTGAGATACCTATACCATATTGAGATGTATAGAAAAAAAATGGAAAATTGAATATGTCTATAAATAGCTCAAAACGAGTTAAAGTATTTAGAAAATGTTCATGTCACAAAATGAGAAATTAGTTCTATGAGAATTTGTTAATTTACAGGTGAAAATCATATGTGTTAAACCTCTATTTATTGACTGTCCAGTTGCTTTTTTTTTTTTTGTTAAATGTAGGATTACAATTACTTATAAGTATAATAACTTTTGTATTACATTTTCAAATCTTAGATCTGGCCACCTAAATTTATAATTTTTTACGAATTTCTAACTCGAAGTCAAAAAATTTGAAAATGTAATACAACGTTATGTCTAAGATGTTGTTAGATGAAATTAAAAAAAAAGTTGAGCTTAAATTCACAATATTTTTTTATAAGCGTCTGAACTCTAATGATAAAATGTTGACAAACTTCAAAATCACAAAAATAGGCAAATTATTTCTATTTAGAAATTCATATACAATTTTCTATATGTAGGTATTTCTAAGATTTCAAACTTTACAACATTTCCTTTATTTTTCTTACAATTAACAAAAACAAAAGTTAACTGGAAACTGGAAAGTCAAATACATTTTTTACGAGCGTAAGAAGTTAATTATCAAATTCTCATACACGATTTTCTTATTTTGCTGTTATTCAAAAACTAATAATCGTACAGACGTACAGTTAGGTACTTAAAATTGTCATAAAATGTTCATTTGATCATTTTCTATATATGATAACATTTTCAAAATATTTTGTCTCGTTTTGAGTTATTTATAGATATTTGAAGATTTCAGTTATTTTGTTTTTTTGTTTTATAAATGTCAATAAAATTGTATTCTTTAGGCCAAAAAGCATGAAAATTGTATGCAAGATTCCTTTTATGTTGTTATAATAGTAATTGATAAACATTAAAGATCTAAATACACATTTTTTTTTATAAGTATTTTTAGTTCAAATTTGGACAAAAGTACAAAACTACATATAAATCAAGAATAACGATTTTAGTTATTTTGTTTTAACTAAAAAATATTATTCGTGGCCCGTGGGGACTTGAGACTTTTAGAGTACATTATTAAATTGAATACTGTTATATTGTACTGCGTAGGTACACACAATGACATTTTAAAATTAAATTTTTTCGGCTAATATTAATTTAACGTCTATAATGGTAAAATAAATTACTTTAATCACAATAATATCATAAAAATTACTTAGTACCTAATATTATAGGCTGACAGACTGTCTTCGCTCAGAATCGTTTTTCGTATATGGTGATTATTGAATTTAAATTTAACACATACATTACAGTGACACCTAATGAGGGTTACTCACTTAGGTACCAGCTTTTTTAATACAATCAAGCATATTTCTATGTTTTGTACATTTATTTTTAAAATAATTAAAGTATTTATTATCAGGGGTACCTACATTTTTTTTCAATATTATTGAATATTATTGAGTAGGTAAATTTTTCCCTAGATGGTAAAATACTAGAGCTCCCTATTTCACGTGTACAGTGTAGGTACACACCGTTCACGTATTCACGTGAAATTAACAACCAAAAATATAAAACCGTGTACTTAAAAAATCCGTGTACACGTTAAATTATTCACTTGTACACGTATTCACGTATTTCAAAAATAAAAATAAAAATATTTGTGAGAATACATTTCTTACATCTTTTGATTCTATCGACTATCATGACCTATATACTTACGAGGGAACTTATATTAAATGTTCAGATCTTAGAAATAAAAATAATAATTTTTATGAATATCATTAATATCATTAATAAAATGAATAATATAATCAATAGTCATACGTATCTTTATAATAGCTATATTGTTTTTTGTTTTAATTGTTTTTGCTCACAAGTCACAATATAATATTGGGTATATCGTATACTTGCCTATGATTAAAAGCTTGGATAAGATTACTTACGAAAGAAAATTCAAAATATTAATAGGTAACTCATTGATATACCTAGTATTCGTTTTCTTTCGTATAAACAATTATCTTTATCTATTATCCAATATATAATAAAAATAGTAGGTAATCAGTTGATTCGCTCGACACGTGCAGTTCATAAATGCTGGTCATCTATACAATATTGTATATATTTTTTTTAATTGAGCTTGAGCCCGGAAAATTGGCCATTAGATGTTTTGTTTGTTAGTAGTTTGTTTGTAGGTTGTTAGTAGGGGGGAGGAACGGTTGAAAACGCGTTTCGTATGTGTGGCAAGGATTCGTTGCTGAAAATCCTGGGTGGTCACCCATCCGGGAACTAGCAATACCGGCCATTACGTACACTCAGTGCGTTTTCGCAGTTGAGTGCACTCACTGCGCAAACCAAGCCACATATAATATTATAGTATACATAATACATATAAATGCACAAAATATATCCGTGAATACGTGAGTATAACTTTAAAAAAAGTTAACACGGATATTAAATTAACATGTATCAAGTACTATTAAGTATACTTGAATACAATTTTTTTATTTACGTGTACGCGGACTTCGTGTTCACTTACGTATTAATTCACGTTTCCAATCGAGGCCTCTAATAGTTTAAATTTAAATGTTTTTGAGAAAGTAATAAGTATTCTTATATAATTTAACTATATAAGATAATTCAATACATATTTCAATAGTTTTATAAACAACTATATATCAATCATCAATGGTTAGATTATTAAATGTAGAATCCCAATTATTAACACTACAACGTTAATGTAGTTATTTTTTATTGTTAAGAAATTACTTATACTAATTAGTATTATTATTATTATTATTATTTTGAAATTTGATAACAATTTATCGTATAAACTAATGTATTAAATAAACAAGTTGTTCACAGAATTAATGGTATTAGAATTAATATTTTTTAGTAAAACAATGATCATAAATCATAATACTGTTAAAAGAATAGAATATGCCACTACGAACCAATAGAAAAAAACACAGTGTTCATCACACATTTTGTGATTTGCTTATTGTACATATATATTTCGCTATAGGTATGAAAATAGCCTATAGCTGATTGTGCATTTTTCTATTTTAATAAAGAAAAATTACGAAACCAACTACATACAATAATATTATTTTTTATATTTTTATACACTCAGATTCAACACTCACTATTTCTAAGTTATCATTTCCATTGACTATTGTTCTCAGTCGTCTGCCGATCGTTTTTCATGCATAATACATCTTGTCATTTTGATTACATGTTAATTTTAAATTATTTCATAATAACAAATCAACAACTATATCAATATATTTTTTTTACATTTGACTTTCATAGCATCAGTATTGCTTCAAAAATCAATTCATGTGAAGGATTTACATACATGCACAATGTACATTTATTATGAGTTCTATTTTATATTTTCTACCTATCCAAAGTATGAGTTTAGTACTTATACCTTTAATTAGTTACCCTCTAATCGAAATTTAACTCTCATGATAATTAAAAAAAATTATTTTTATGTGAAATGCATATCTTTTAAGTTGTAACAACTTGAATTTGATTTATAGCCTTTAGGAATACAACATATTAAAATTAAATTTGACACGCTCAATGCTCAAACTAGCATGATTATAACATTTATAACTAGTAGGTACCTATATAAAAGGCAATTTCTATACCATAAAAATAACAACATTAACAATGAATAACTAATAAGTAATAACTATTAAGTATTGAGTAATAAATATACTCTATACTGCATAGTTAATAAGTTGTGCACATTACAACATTATATTATAGAATAGGTACCTATACCTACCTAATAATGTCTATACTCTATAATAAGTAATAGGTACTCTAACACGACCATCTGCAGTATAACCTGGTATGGTAGTATATCTTTAGGCATTGATAAAATTCTTACGTACTTTTATATAGTTTAATTAAAGATGTATATTAGAAAGGAGATGTCCTGACTAACTAATGTCGAGTGATTTCAATTTTAATTGTGTAATTAGATACTATATTCTTCGACAAAGTCAAAAAACATATCGATAGAAGATATTAACATCAGTGGATTTTGATGCCCAAAAATATTACACCCATCAGTATTCAGTGGAGATAAGGGCTGCCTTTTTCGATCACATAATTTTCTATTATTCAGATACCTAAGAAAGATGTCAAGAGTTATAAGAAAAATTGTTAAGTATGTGTCTGAAAATTTTAGTGACTCTGCTGAGATATCTTAAGAGCGTTTCGCGTTTTGTTATTTGTGTTTGCTTTTAACGCAAATAAATCAAAATAGTTTGTTGTCTTGCGATTAACCGCTATTCGCTCTTGAAAAAACCCACAGTCATGTCGATTGATCCAGAAATTTTTTTTCAAAAGAACCCATATGCTAGTCATAGAAATAGGACTAGTATTTAACAGTGTTGGTCTAATTTAAGCAAAGAGATGATTATAGATGGTAAGTACAATAATTATATTATATACCTATTATACGAATAAATACAAAATATAAATCATCAGAGTTCACTTTATTTAATTAATATTGGCGTATAGCTTTATTTATCAAATACTTAAAAGTAGGTATAGGTTATAAACTTATAAAAATAAATAATTAAATAATATTATTTATAAGCAATATTGAAAAGTATAGGTACATAAGTCATTAGGTATTGCCGTATTGGTATTATAATATAATATTATTCTGATACTTAATGTTTATTAAACATATAGAACCATATACATTGATCATAAATCATAACGATTAAAAATTAATTATTAATCAATAAATGGTATATTGTATACAGTATGTATAAACTTACTAGAATTCATAAATTATACTATAATCAATTAATTGTAATTACACTAAAGAGGAAAGAATAGGATATTATATAGATAGGGAAATTATAATTGAATTGTTCTATGATTGAATCGAATACACACGTTACACTTGTACATAGTAATATACCTATTAAAATAAATTTACCATTTACCATTGTTATTTTATATAATAATTCTATTTTTAATAATAAAGTCAAGTTTATACTAGCAGTTACATTATTTTTTGGTTTTAAAACAGTAGGTACCTAATACGAACTGATTGAAATTTAAAATTGACGAACAACTAGTTGCACTATATTTAAGTATAAGTAAATAAGTTTAATAACTAAATAGAGTAAAAATACTGCCCAAATATAACAATAACTATAGGTATACCTATCTAAAGGTAACAACTTTTTAACTTCTAAGAGGTAGGTACTTACGTCAAATGACTGGTTATTGCAAATTGGTTGCTGCAAGTAGAATGTTTTCATTTTTATTTGAAGTTAATTACTATAATACTCTGAGTAAAATTCAGTACAAATACGTTCATTTAAAATGTTGCGTCTAAATTGGTCATTTTGACTTGTAGGTATTTGCCTATATTTCCGATGTCAATGTTTTACAATATTATGATTTAAATACTTCTTTTATAAATTAAGGAAAAAGCGTCGTGCAAGGTGTGTACAAACATAACAAGAAAAAACCAAATTAAACAAGATATTAAAAAATATGCATAAGAAGAAAAAAGAATGCTTAGGTAGAGGCCACAACATATAATAAATCCAATAATTCATTATTACATTCAGATTGGTAGTTGTTTTTGTGTTTACATAAAAAATATGTCCAGAATCAAGAAGTTGCAAATTGTATAAATTATCATTGTGATTGTGTTTATAAGTACATCTTTTAAGATTTAATTTTTTTTAAAGATATTTAATTTTTCTTCATTAGTGCTTGGTAGTTGATTTTGGATGTAGTTTTAAGATGTCCATGTATTATCTTCGTTGCACCAAATGTCGTCATTTGAAAAGTATGTATATCAATTATTGAATTATATTTCCGTATATTGAGGTCTACTTTGTAGAGAAAAACTGAAGGGATGATGATGAATGTCACCGCGAGGACTTTTTAGTGGTTCTGGCGGTTCAGCAATTTCGTTCAATATAACTTTTCCTTCAGCACAGCAATAGGACTGAGTGCTTTATGAGGCAATTTTATTACCTGACAATAGGTACTAACAAATCTTACTTACATAATTACTTATATATTATCAATTGAAACATCGTTTGCAATGTTACATAATTAGTTAAAGCGTCGTAGGTTCTTAAATATGGGCATTAATGGGCAAATATGGGCATTTATTTACGCTGCCAAGAAGAGTGTGGTAAATTAAGGATTTTTGTTGTGTAATATTATTTTCGGGGTTGGGAAAGTTACTCAGTTTATTGTAACTGGTTACAGTTAAAAGTTATTCTAAAACTATGTAACTAGTTACAAGTTACTAGATACTTTTATGTTGAGTAACTAGATACAAGTTACAGTTCACAGTTGTGTAACTAAGGTCTATCTAAGTTACATTTAAAGTTAAAAGTTACATTGGTAAATGGATAAAGAATTATTGAACGGCCAAGGGCTAGGTAATCTAACGTTATGATCGTTATGTTAGCCGTTAGGATAAAAAAAAAATGAATCAACCATAATCGCACAACCATTGAATATCCACTGGCTAGATTAATTGTGAAAACCAAAATGATCGAATTAAGCGTTTTAGATTTTGAACGGAGCGATGAATGTATTGATTTTAAATTCAGTATTTTTATTTCTGTTGGAGCAGTATAAATGCTTCGATATTCAACTTGAAACTCTTTTGGTAGGAAAGTGAAATCTATTTCGTTCTTTTTTTTGTGGGGAGGGGGAGGAGGTTAATAGTAAAAATTCTTATTTTTCTTTTTGATTATTGGAAAAAATAAATTATCACTTTTATATATTAAGACTTATACGGTATACGGCTAAAGGGTAGATACAAGCATTGTCTTCGTATAGATTGAAGAATAATATTACATTTCTGCACGGCAGCGGCCATTTTGTTGTTGTTTAATCGAGTCAGGTAAATT
This sequence comes from Macrosiphum euphorbiae, assembly GCA_949089665.1. NCBI lineage: Eukaryota > Metazoa > Arthropoda > Insecta > Hemiptera > Aphididae > Macrosiphum > Macrosiphum euphorbiae. The sequence continues at coordinate 42,707,636 of CARXXK010000004.1, read as the reverse complement.
ATATTGTACTATTATTATGTTATGATTGTTTCAGGAGCGGCTGCAGTAGTTCGCAAAAGTCGTCATCAATGGCGTCGTCGAAGAAAATCCGGCGGCGGGTGGCCACGCTGGCGCAACGGCGCGCGGCCAACATACGCGAGCGCAGGCGCATGTACAACCTGAACGAGGCGTTCGACAAGCTCCGGCGCAAAGTGCCCACGTTCGCGTACGAAAAGCGGCTGTCCCGGATCGAAACGCTCAGGCTGGCCATCACGTACATCGGGTTCATGACCGAACTGCTGCAGTCGACCCCGTCGCCCGGCGGAGGCGCCGACGCTGCCCAGTCACCCGCGTCCGCGCCCTACGCTCTGCCGCCCCAACACCACGACATTCCCTACGCGCCCTACTCGTTGATACCGCCCGTGTAGAGGGGTGCAGGTGACCGCCACCCCTCCTCGAAAGCTGCTGTGCGGCGTATATTATGTATACGTAAAAGGTGTCGACCGCCCGTAAGAAATCTGTTGTTGTATATACGCATTACCATAGGTGCAATTTGGGGGGTGCTTGGGGGTGATTAGCACCCCCAAAAATTATATTAGCACCCCAAAATTTTTGATAGCATCATCGAATTTTTATTGACTATAAAATTATGCCATAGGTATTTGGATGCAATTATTTATAAGACACCTTCATAATAATAATGATTAATGATACATAAGTATCAGAATAATAATATAGATAAAAGTGTATTTATTTGTATTAAGATTAATGAGAAGGTGTATAAAATAAAGTTGTATGAATGGAAGGGGATGTGTGGGGCAAACCCCATTTATTTCGATATAAAATATAAATCTAGCACCCCCATAAGTTCAACCCAAATTGCGCCTATGCGCATTACATCTGCAGCGGGTGTGCAATCCATCTAATAAACCTATTATTATAGTTGTTGACATTTTTGCTCTCCAAACTGCTCTAATTATTATAATATGATATTACCGCGGGAATGACATCGACATAATTATAATATAAGTAGTGTCGACAATATTTTTATTATATTACCTATACGTTTTTCCATATACTTGGAAACAAGTTATTATAAAACATATTTCAACTATTTTACGATAACGAAATGTGACAAAAAAATACCACTCACTTCCCTCCTCGCCGTGCGTATATGTAGGATAATAATATTATTTTATACTACTGTAATTATTCAAAATATTCGTGCTTACGCGGACAAACTTTGTACATATGTATATTATAAACTATTGTAAGATATGATTTGTATATTTATTATTGTTATTATTATAAAGGTACCTACGTGCCTAAGCATAATAATATTATTATGATTTATGATATGACAAAGTTTAAAGTTATTATCTGAAAGTTGTACAAGATTGATCTATTGAAGTATATACCTATATAAGATGGTTTTACAACGATGTATGAGTTTTTCTTTGGAAGTCAAAACCTTGTGGAGCAGTAGTATAAAAATGATTCAAACTCTATTTCTAAGCAATAGAACGTTTTTAAAAAGAAATATAATCAGTGTCAGACATTAGAAATTTTGATTTACGATGATAAAATCTGTTCATCGAGAAGCTTGGTAATTTAATTAAAAGTTTTCAGTTGTTGTTATTACAGCATTCTAAAAATAAATAAAATATTTTATAGGCATGACTATTTTTTATAGAAATTTTAAGTTATAATTTTACAAAAAATAAATGAGCTTTTTTCAAACTCATACTCAATCAGTGGTGGCTCAATGACAAGGTATAGTGCCAACTGACAAGGTACACTCGAAAGTCGAAACCTACAGCAGCGACTTCCTTGGTTTTTAATATTACCATTGACCACTGCAAATTTATATTTTTTTTCCAGGGTTTCGAGTTAATACTTATCATAGTTGTTTTGCATGGTACTAAAATGGGATTGTAAATCCAACATGTGACGACGTTATGTCACATAATTGCCAAATTTCAGTCAGTCTCAAATCTCAATATAACATAATAGGTACCTAATCAATGATGTTTGTCTACGAATTGTACCTTTTTTATACTAGTAGCAAATAGGTACCTACTAGGCAGTGGCGTCCGCAGGGGGGGGGCTAACGGGCTGAAGCCCCCCCCATTGCTCGTATTATTATTACTTTTTAAAAAAAATATTAATCAAGTTTAAACTGTCAACTACAGTAAGCAAGACGTAAATTTAATTTATGTCTTACCAGAATGAATTCATTTTTGAAAAAAACATTGTATTTGCATACCAATTTTCATAAATTATCTGTAATTTTTCGGTAAAAGAATGAACTACCTACTTGTATGGAAGACCTTGTATTAAATTGTCTAGCCTTAGCTATAGGTACATATTTTATATTTTATAAATTTTGAATTACAAATTAACTGTGGTTAAATTGTTTTGAACTTTAAATGCATATGTATCGTTAATATTTTAGGTATAATAAAAAAACTTACGTATTACATTTTTAAGCTTTTTGACCGGATAAATAATTTTTTATTGACATTTATAAAAAAAAAAATTAAGTAATCAAATACAATCCAAGTGAGGACGGTATAACCAAACCAAGCTATTGTTAAAAAACAATTTAAATAAGTTTTCATTTTTTTTTCTCCAAATAGGTACTTTTAAAAGCACTGAGCAGATTCAATTTCGACCTCCTAAAAGTACCAACTAGATCCAATTTGCTTCCAAAAACATACACTGGGAATCGAAGGTTATGATAAGAGCATTTTTTCTACCAGAAAAGTTGAAAAGTTACAAACATTTTAAAATATCTCAAATAAACGTCTGAAATTATTAGACTAGACAAAATAAAAATAAATTTGTAACTAATTTTCAAGCCCCCCCCCCATTGAAAAATCCTGCGGACGCCACTGCTACTAGGACATTAATATAGCCTATACGAGTATAGTATATAGGTACCTAGGTACCATATAAAAGATGAATCAATTATAACATTTATAACTTATAAGTAAATATTTGACATTTATGAGGCTAAATATTGGTGTAAATAATTATTCAATTATATTGTATAACTATATATATAGATAAGTGAAAACCCTTTAAAAAGTAAAAATTTTATAAATTATTATTTGGAGATATTATTTATTTTCGTGTTTTAATAAAAATCAAAAACACCATTCAAATCGCCAATGTTTTATTTATTCCAATTACATATGGACCACAAGGTCCAATTTAACATGCTGCAATAAGTTGTAGTGACAGTATTTGTAAAATATAAACAACATTATGAAAGTTTAATAAAATATTATGCATACATATAAATGAGGAGAATATTGTGTCAGTGTTCGGAAGGGATGCGTTGCGTTGGTGCATTTCGACCATAATTATAGTTGTAGTGAGCGACTACAAAATGAAACAGAATTTAAGAGTTGGACGAGTAGGTAGGTATAGTACCTTAAAGGTTAATCTAGAGAGTAAATCGGCAGAGTCTATAATATGTCCAGTTTCAAGTTTTAGTAAAAAATTCAAGTTAGCAGCATGTCTTCTATCAGCCAACGACTCCATATAAAGTTGCTTAAGAACTTACTAAAGATTAGTAATGTGGCGGACACTCAATTTTTTGAAGTTCGACTAGTGAAGTATAAAAATGTCCGTAGTACTCGCCCAAGCAGAATCGATTTACTGGCGGTATGAGCCATGAGGGTCCCAAATGACTGAACCAAGGGTTTGCCCGATGAACGCGCACTGTGCAGTATATAATATAGTGCCTTTAAAGGAGCAGGCGAGCAGCTAATCCAAATTCAGCTGAAACGCCTTTGATAAATCCCAGGGTTTTAAGATCCTACCTTGCAACAGATACTTTGGATATGGATATTTGGACTTAACGTAGGTTTTAATTTTAATGTAAAAAAGCTTGGTTTCATTTATACTCAATAGTTAATCCACCACCACCATTTCATAATCCTGGCTACGCCACTGTCCACTTTTTAACACAGAAAAATAAATTGTCTAAATGCATGTTTTTAACATTTATATTATAATACTTACTTAATTTTGATTTTTAAATGGGCAGAAGGAATGTTTTTTGAGATCAAGGATAAATTTAAGAGTTTAGAATTTTTATAGTTTATCAGCGTCTATATATTTGAACTAAAAACTATAAATATTAATAATTATTAATTAATATATTGACAACAGTTTTCTAGTGCTTAGTGCTCACACAATTATATTTCCGCAAAATTAAAAAAAATATATTATAGCCATATTAATTCACCAGCTATTGGACTCTTTTTTCAATCAGGCAGGGGCAAATGCCCCCCCTTCCCCCCACTCAAACTATGCCACTGATTGTATGTAACATTTAAATTCAGTTTTCAATTGATAAGTACCTATTTATTTAGCTTTACAATATAGAAATGATTCCTACTTTGTTAAATGTTCTAAAATTGTTATAGGTTATAATGACAACGTTGGCAGCATGTATGTTAGAAGTTTTGGACCTGTAGACCTCTAAATAGCCTCAATCTCAAAAAAAAAAAAAAAAAGCCTAATAAGCCTCTAAAATATTTAATACACAAATATTAAACCACATATTATTATATTCGAACTAAGAGTAAATCTCATTAGGTAGGTACCAAAAATATGAATATATTGAAACAGAAATTCTTTCTGAAAAAATAATTGGGGATTGCAAAATATTAAAATAAAAATAACAAGCTGTATAAGTAACCCGATTACTTAGCTTTTTAACTAAATTACAAGATCCAATTATCTTTAAGCGTGGTAACCTTTACTTTTATTAATAAAATTCTCCTGAACAATGACTACCTATAATATTTTGTTGTTATGGTTTTACTATCTTATTGATTTTTGAACCTCTGTTACATATTATATTAAATTTAAGTGGCCAATTCTGCCCTCTCTTTTTAATTAAAATCTCTTTAAAATTACAATAAATTGGGATTAAGTTCCATGACTGATAAATGAAATAGTAATATTTATTTTAAAAAACGGCCAGGTCGGGCGGTGATTGATGAACCCAAACCCATACCCAAAATTAATCATAGAGTTACTACCTTCGAATCATGGCAATTTTACCTCCCATTTATTACACCAATACACCAGAGTGCTCCTCATAAGGCCATACTATTTTTATAAGTTATAACCAACCACTTTTTAATACTTTGTTTCTTCAAAATAGGGATCAGTCTTTTAAAAAATAATCCTAAATTATATTCTAATACGATAGCTATAATTGTATTATTTTTATTTGCAATTGTTTGATTATTATAATTGATACATACTTTTTGTATTGGGTATAATAAAATAATAATAAAATGGATAATCAACAAGTTTGCTGAGTAAGAAAGAAAAATTACAGTGATAATTTAAAAAACAATTGGCAATGATATTATTAATAGTTTAAATTATACAATGGAATTTCATAATTATACACACTTATTTGTAAATAACAAAAATAACTTTCAGTAAATTCTTCAAGTATATTTTAAAGAAAAAAAAAATTATGTAAACAGTTTTTGTAAGAAAACTCAGACCAGACTCGGGGGGTAGACGACATAGGTCCACGCCAAGGGCGGCACTTTAGTAAAAGGGCGCATTTTCAAAACATTCATAATATTATTATTTTAGAGGCGGAAAAATTTGATTTTGCCTAGTACACTATTTTTGCTTGAGCCGGCCCCGAGAAAACTTAAAATATTAAAAAATTATTATTTGTATAATAAAAAATAAAAATAAAAAAATGCATCAGTAAAATTGTAAGTGTAAAACAAATATTAAAAAAAAAAATTGTTTTAACACAAAATTTACAAAATATAGAAATTAGATTTACTTAATAATAGAGCATAGGCCATGGAAAAATAAAATATCCTCATTCATTTTGCAAATAAATTATGCTTTTACAAGTTACTAAATAAATATAGATATTCTAAATATATCATTTATTCTAAAGCTCCAGTTAACAGCACACCGTCTTCAGGTTTAGGTTGTCTCTTAAATTCTGGTTTTGTTACCATGAACACTACTAATCCACCGTAAAAAACACATAGTAAGCCCAAAAAATTGCCAAACAGTCCTTCTTTTGGATAAGTTCTATAGGTGTCTTTCCTATTTAACAAAAAAATTAATAATTAATAATATATCATTTACATATTTATCATTTGAATACATACAAAGCAAAAATTAATTTTTCACTGAATCCAAGGACTGCAGTAGCGATTGCCAATATAAAATTGAAAATTCCAAAGAAAATGTGATAAGGCATTATAGCTTCCCTATATTGTGCAGCTATTCCAGGAAACAAGAAGGACACAAATCCACTTACAAACTAAAATATAACATAAACGGATAACAAATTAACATATTTAAAAATTTGAATATTAAGCAAATTTATAATAATATATAAAATTATTAAAATTTAACTAACCTGAGAGAGGAACATTGAAATGGTAACAACACCCAACCAACTGTGTAAACTATACAAATCTGGAATGGGAGGATTACTATACATATGAGAAGCAAAAGAAGCCCAACCAGCAAGTAATACAAGAACAATTATACAACCATGAATAATTGCATGATGATTTTTCAAATCTCGTTTTTTTAAATTGCGGAATGTTCTATAATGAAGAATAGCTAAACAAAAAAATTGTGTCAATAAATTATTTATTTTAAATTATTCACATATATACAGACAATTTACTCATTAGTCATAGCTAATCTAAATATTGAAATATTGTAAAAAAACCAATGTACAAACTCAAGACAATGTTCTTACCTTTAAGTTTCATAAATGTCAATTCACTCTAATATTAAAGGCTAAAGCCATAAAATAAATTGATGCTTCTGAACACTAATTTGCTATGTTATATGTTTGTAAGAGATACACATGTATTCTTATGTATTTGTACAGAGACAACATATGGGTGGGTGTAATGTATTCTTAAGAGGATGTTCCACCCAAGTGACATGTGTTGTCATTATTTTACGTGGCAAATATTAAGTTTAGAAGAGTTTGTTTTACTCTGTTATTTTTAATATTAGAGTGAATTAACCAACTATCAAACTTAAATTAATACATAAACAAATAATTATCAAGATACCCCAGATAATATTTTTATTTCTTACCTTTAAGTTTGATAATATATTCATTCTACGGATTCTTCTAATATTAAAAACAACAGAGTAAAATTAATTCTTAACATAAAATTGTCGTTATGCGTTAGTAAGACATAGACAACACATGGAAGTGAAATATTATAATATTAAGAAATAAGAATGAAGTTCCTTACAGAAAACTATTAGACCATTTAGTTTGTAAAACTAACCAACATTTTATAGAAATAACAGATATTGTTTAACTAATATTCTCAACTATGTCACTGTTATAATTTTTATTTTATAATTTATAATTTTTGACACAGCCCTTAGAAATGAGTAACCCTGCTTGACAGTATCTACTATAGATTTTTGAAAAATTATATACACTATAAGTGCCGTTCTTACAATGTCCAGTTAAGTGTCCGATAACTTAAACCAGAGGTTAGTCTAATATTTAACCGACTGTCAGATTACCGATAGAATTCTGTTGGTAAAACAATCCGATTTAACCGGGGTTGGTGAGAACTGACTGTCGGTCATATATTATACCAGCCGCCAGTTATCGTTAACAGACACTTAACCGGGCGAATAAGTTTTTCTTATTTCAATACATAGTTAATTAAAACTTACAATTTGCAAATAAATAAATAAAACCAATTGTCATAAACAGTGGGTGCCAATTGAATATGATTTGGGCTTCAGTAAATCCAAATCCTCCTCGGAAAGTGATAATCCAATAAAACACAGAAAATACAAGTAGTAATCCAACTATCTACAACAAAAATATCATAGTAAAAACAAAAAGTTTAACAATTAATAACTGTTTTTTTTTTAAAAGTACCTACCTGACATATTGTATACAGTGACGAGTATGAACCAGCATGGCTGTAATTTTGGGACTGCGTGTTGCTACGATTCTGTTCCGTCATGTTATTTAATGTCACCGCTTCCTCAATTCTATTGTTCTCCAACTCTGGTGTAACTGAAATAATAACAACACCGTTTTTTTATTCATATAAATATAAGACATCAATCAATATGACATAGTATTTGATGGGTACATTTTCGTGTTTTAAAATACAGATAGGTAGTAATCGGCACGAAATAACTATTTTTTTAAGAAGAGTAAAGACCGATTGTTTTTTTTTAGGATGACATACCCGGATAGTCCCTAAAACCGAGAAAAACGGACGCCCATCAGAAATATTTAGAGCAAATGCCAATGGAATTTAGCAACAGGCAAAATGTTAAGTCCGTTGCCAAGGAGACATTGCCAATAAAGATCGAACGCCGAACGGCGCCAGGCCAAAATTGTGTTATGATAAGAATATTATAAAAGATACTATCCGTGTATACAGGACGATCCATTCGACGGCAAACGTTCATTGACATTTTGGTCGAATTTGTTTCGATTCGATCGATAAATATTTAGTATTTTTGTGTTTAAAACTAGGTACATACATTTTTCACAAGTCTAACAGTGTTTGACCCCGCCCTGCCACCTATGTCCCGATGAAGTCGAAATGTTAACTTTTGATTTTTGAAAGCCGAGAGGTAATAAATAATAATACTTATATTGTTAAGATGACTATACTACAGAGTAAAGAAGAAACTGTATATCATTAATAAAGAGCACGATTAAAAAGATATTTAATCGTGATAAAGAGTAAAGACAACAAGTGATAATTATGTGTTCAAACAACAAATAAAGATTCGAGCCTTCGAGGTACAATTCAATTTGTTTTTGATTTAAAATATTCCATAACATAACATTATGGTATCATATTTTTTAAATTGTATACATGTTCGGAGCACGTTTAGTATATTATTATACGTCCGTAGAGTATTCACCGATTAACGTTTAAAATAATCACTCTGTAGATAACACATTAATAGACGTATCTTAATAATATCTTGTAATGTACAAAATTAGTACCACAGCCGTAATAATAATAGATAGATATACAAATATAGATAAATTATAATATCAGGATCTAGCCATGAGCACTCGGGGAATAAATATAAATATTATTCGACAAAATTATATTCATGTGTTAATATTGTTATCATTGTGTTACAAGTGTCAAGTACGCTTATAATGTACTTACTTCTTAATCGTTTCCTAGTCATTTTTTTTTTTTTTTTAATGGTTTTTCTACTGATGTAATTTCGTTTGGTTTTTTATGAAAATCGTTATTGTCCCGAAAACGTACTTTGCCGATAAGTTTTTGCGATAAAATATGCAGCCGGAATGCCAAAGCGAACTTGTTTGAACTACGAATTTAGTGCTTAATTTGTTTACATTTCCTAATACATTTTCGTACCTACACGTAATTAATGGTTTATCAGTTTCGACAAAACGTACACATACTATGCATTTCAAACGGTGATAGTATTATATTGTTATTATGGGTACGTGTTTGCACAGGTACTTATTTCATTTTATACGCCTGTGGACTGCGATTGTAGGACGTATTTTGTGTACCCATAACACACGGCACACGTATTACAGTAACCGAGTGGGCACTACAACAGTCAAGTCGTATTATTCGTTTTTTTTTAATTTTTAAGCTCTGATCGAAAAACGAATCATTTCAATAACAAATATTTATCATTATTTATCCGATAAATAAATAAGATACGGAGAGGTTTAATACTTTCGAAACGCGACTAGCGAGTGACGACCACTGACGGCGGACGCGACGAGCAAACAATATTATACATTCGATAGAGAATATTTTAGTGAATAGCGGCCACTTGACGTCTTGACCGATCAATTTGTAAGCGATAACTATTTTACAGTCATGTACAAATTAAATAGTATAACATACAACTGCCAGGAAACGATATTACATGATAACGTTATGATATTATATTTAATAATGATTCGACTTTGCAACACAAATATTTAACTATTGTAACACTATATAGTTTGGTGGTACCCAATACACACAATATGACTAATATCATGTTGTTTGCAAATTATTATTATTTATTGTAAAAATATAATACTCATACCAGTCGAATCCATGTTGAATGTCCAATATAATATTATAGTACTTAAATGCCTTTAAATAGAAATAAATGCAATGTTATTACAACGGCGAATTTATCAACTGTTGCATTCTGTTCTTTTCTATACCGACATACCGTCAATCGTGATTTGTGAGTTGTGATCAAACACGAATTTATACATATGAAAAAATATACATAATATTATTACTCACTACTACTATTTGCCAACTTCAAATACCTAAATCGGAGATACCTGTTATAGTAAGTCTATAATACTGATTACTGAAATCTGAGGCTCTGAGCAGTGACTACGGTGAGTGATAAATAATGTTTTTATTGAACATCGATCAGTTAGGTTAGACCAGGGGTGGCCAACCCATGTACACCGTAATATATAGGGACAAGTTATGAGCATTTTGAGAAACGTCTGTAACAACAGCTAACGAGTGTAATTATGTAGTAGCAAATAGGTAAAGGTAAAGAATGTTGATAATTTTGTAATTAAATTTGATTCAAACAGGTTGCCTTGAGTTCCGATTTATTATAATAAAAAAGTACCGTTGAATGAATTTAAAAAATTAAAACGCGTTTTCTATATTTTGGACTTTTTCACTCCAACCGGCATACAGAGTACAGACCACAGAAGAGATTAAGTCGTGGATACAAAGAAGGGAGGGGCGTGGGACTATGGGACCAATGGTATCACTCAAATCCTCCACCCCCTCAAAAAAGAAAAAAAATTAAGTGTTACATACCTACATTAATATCAACAACGACTATAATTACTTACAGAAAGTCGACCAACCTTTATATTGGAGTATCGACTTAAAATCGTAATCAATATTTGCGAGTAAACTATGTTAAACTATAGGAATTTGATAGTTAGCTTTTTCGAGTTAAAGTCGACAGCGGACAGACAATATGTATGGCTAGCCCAACGCCCTAACTTAACTTAGTTAGCTTAACAAAAGTTGTCCTAAAATTTAGAAATTGGTACAATCGACAGATTAATTTTTTGCTATAATTTTGCGAGTATTTAAAAAAGTTTCAAGTCTACCCTTTACTCACAAATTCCATTTTTTAAACGTTTCACATTCGGTACAAAAGCAGAAGTCTAAAAAACCCGTGCTTATATTTTGCAAATATTTTGAGTATATGATTTGAGGTTGATTACGCATTTACATGATCTAAAAAGTTCAATAAGCAGTACTAGCCTGAGCCCTGAAGTGAGCCCAATAGGCAATAAATAATAATCAATATCGATTGATAAGGTTTTTATGATTTTTATTGTTTGCCAAAAATTAAAAAGTACGGTCAGAATCTATGTTGACTAACCAGCACTCTAGCAGTCTAGCAGTCTATATAGCAGTTTTCAGCAGCTATAAAAAGCCACAGACTTCTGTAGAAAATCACAAAACAGTATTATGTAGAACCAGTGGCGTACACAGCTATTTTCAATGGGGGGGGGGCTTACATATAAAAAATTATATGCATATATAATATATATTATACATTGATAAATCAAAACGATGTACCTATAGTTATTATTTTGTACATAATGAGTAATCAGCTCATTAGCAATGACTTAAGGTGAAATTAAAAATATTTTTACAATTCTCGATTATTATTTAAAAAATATATACCTATTATCTACTGCAGGTAATTATTTAGTATAACTACAAAGCTACACGCGTACATACAATATGTATATAATAATATATTATATACAATTCAATAAAAGATATAGGTATAAAGAGAAATTTATTTTTACCATATTAATCATTTTATTGTACTTAGGTCCTAGGTTGATAATATAATGTATTAAATATTTACCTGGTTCCTCCGAGTTAATTGTATCACAAATTAGTGAGTTAGAAAAATATTCGTTTATTCTTTTCATTTTTATTGTTTTATAAAATATTTAAACAGTACCTAAGTACAATTTACTAAACGTCCAAAGCGTCAGGAATTTGATTGAAAACTCAGAAATAGATTCTATACTATAGTATTAGCGATACTGTGATAGCTATATTAAGGCATATTATATCGGATTACACGATTGTCGACCCTCATGTTTGTGTTTGAACAAATTTCCCAATAATTTCATTAATTTGTAACAGGTTATCAATAATATCTACAATATAATATTAAAACAACAAACTGGGTTGCTTATAAGTTATAATATAATGGAGTATAATTTGGAATATAATATTTTTTTAAATTGTCATCATTTTTATTATACATTTTTACGTTATTACGTAAACTGAAAAAAATACTAAAGGGGGGGTGGTTGAACACCCAACTCCCCACCCCCCGTGTGTACGCCACTGTGTAGAACTGTAAAAGTTAGTGTAAGAAGTTCTGTAACTTTCCATCGGTTCAGTTAATTACGTGGACACTTATTCAGTCCTTCCGCATTACCCGCGATTTAAGACGTCTCTACTATCCTATGTATACCCATGCATTTGTTGTCTCCGTCTTAACGACATAGCAAATTTTCGTTTACTATAGTTTCAAAATAGTGTGCTGTTAGGTTTGATATTAGAGTGAATTTATTATTGGCCTATCATCAAACCTTTGGGTAAGAACATTATCTGTGCTTAAGCGTCGGCATATTTTAGTTTTAAAGTAAGATATATGATCATCTTTATTTTGTGATATTTAACATCCCCAATTCTCACTTGAAAATTAAAATATCGAAAAAATCGCAGACGCCTAAGAACAGATAATGTTCTTACCAAAAAGTTTGATAATAGGTCGATTAAGTCTAATATTAAAAATAACAGCACACTATTGAAACTATACTACTATAGTGAACTACAATTTGCTATGTCGTACGCTTGTAAGAAGGAGACATTAAACGCATGGGTAGATAGTAGGTATCTTAAATCGTGAGCGTTGGGTTTACCTGGCAACTAGAGTACCAATAATGAAATGTAACATGTCTTATTTTATCAATATAAAATAATATATTTTTAAATAATTAAAATATCATCTCCTATTAGTTGCATACTTGTATCACCACACCATAAATATATAATTCAAATTTCACGGTGTCGTCATATTATGATATAGATGAATAATAAATTTCGTTGAACCTTTTCTGTCTTCTGTGGTGTCATTTTTCTGCGCACTCGTCTAGTATAATAGGTTAGGCTATTAATTATTATTGGAAAAACGTGGGGCTAAGCCCCACAGATTAAGTTATCGACATTCGAAATACAAATATACCTACACATTATTAATTATTATTGACATTCAATATCTAATTATGCAGACGGAGGTGACAAAGTTATGTGTAGTAAAAATTACTCGGTCATATTATTAACTTACCACGTTTTCTATTGAAAAAACAACATTTTATAGTAGGTACCTATCTGTAATCTGTATTAATATCACTATATGCATTGCTTATACCGAAATTATTTTCGGATCAAGTAATTTCTGTTCTTTCGGTACCTAAAACCTAAACATATCATTAGGACGAAATATAGTTCTAATGTATTATTTTTGGAATTATTTACCTACGACTCGTGCAAAATATTTTCTTATGATAATACATTTTCGGGATATCTAACATATTTTAAATTGTTATGTTAAAATATGGTTCTGATGAAATATTTTCGGATATATTACCCACCACCTATTTTGGCCAATCCACCGAATATTCTCAAGAATTTAAAGATCGAATTTTGACAACATTTATCAAATTTAAAATTGAATAATTATTTTGTAGTTAAAAATTTATAAAATGTTCGACTTTTATATCTAAGGATTGAAAATTTAAGATTCCGCGTATGTAGTTAATTCTGTTACCAAAAAATCTAAAAAATACAAATGCACAGTTTATTTTTATAGTAATTTTAAGTTACAATTTGGATGAAATTACAAAAAAAAAACCTAGAATAGGTTACCTAGATATAAGTATATAATATGTCTTATACCTAGACTGACATACCGCCTCCGCTCAGAATCGTTTTTCTTATACAATGATATTATATCATTGAATTCAAAATTAATACCATCCATTATACAGTGAACCACTTGTAACCTACTGTACAGCAGAGCACCTTTTTTAGTTTTTTTTTTCTATAAATGTTAATAAAATATTATTCGTTGGGTCAAAAAGCTTGAAAAATTAGTTCAAGGCTCCTAATATATTGTTATCATGACGGTTGAAAAATATTAAAAATACCTAGGTACCTAGTTACAATTTTATTTTTATAAGCATTTAGAGTTCAAATGTTGACAAAATACTTTAAAATCTATAAAATGTGCAAATTATTTTAGAGAAATTCCAAAAAATTTTTTAAAAGGTTCTAGTACCCACGAATAATATTATTAAATTACAACACAAAACTAAATTTGATATTCTTCTTTTAAATATATAATTTAGACCAAATTTAAACTTAAAATAATTATATAAAAAAAAAAAAAACTGTGTTTATATATTTTTTAGATTTTTTGGTTACAGAATTAACTACTTACGTGGAACCTTGATTTAAATTTTGTTAAATGTAAAAATAATTAATACCAATAATTAGAGCATAATCATTGAACATTTGAATGTTTAAGGTTTGTTGGTAAGGGGCTTTTTTTTCCTGGGATTTTATTTCGGAAGACTTTTTTTTTATATAGATTCAGTTATAGCACAGAGTAGATTAAATCTATTATAATTTATAGATGATAGATTTCATCTATTCTGCGGTTGTGGCCTGCAGAGAAAAACGACGTAAAATGTTCGGTGTTCTTATCAAATATGGGGGAGAATGAAAAATCTGTTCACTGCTATCGCTTCCAGCGGAACTTGTGATATGCACTTATTATCCACGATTATAAAGAACAGGTTATCCGTCGGTATAAGGTTTGTATGGCACAACCGCGGTCAGAAATTGTTACGGTGATATAGTTCGGCTATTTACCACTAGGTAGGCGCTGCTAGTTAACCGGGCTCTAAACGAATTGTTCATTGTCGTCATAAATATAAATCATCTATTGTGATTACTGATTTGTGAAGACAAATCGTATAATATATTATTAATATTTAATATTATTGTCATAGTGGGGTCATACGTCTGACATACGTCATTATATTATTATTTTATTATATTATTTATTTCCGAATTATCGAAACATGCCATCTTCTTGCTGTGTTGTGTTTTGTACCTTGTACGTCAGGATATAAATCAAACCCAGAAAAAGTTTCACTGTTTCAATTTCCTAAAAATGAAATTTTGAGGGAAAAATGGGAAAAATCTATTCCTCGTGCTAATCTTGTTGTCAACTCAAAGACAGTGATTTGTGAAAAACATTTTCACCTGATCAAATTGTTAGAACTTGGGAATCTGGTTCTGGTGCTTCAAAAGTCACGGTATTCCCTAGGTACTGTAACTTATCCTTTGTTCAATGAATCTTTTTTTATATAAAAATGTCTTAAACGTTTTTATAGATAAATTTAAAACGAGCAAAGCTTGTTCATGATGCTGTTCCAAGTATATTTCCGGGTCCAAAATATTTGTCAAACCCAGTGAAAAAAGGAAATTACCATCTGATATGTAGAGTTAATTTGATTAAACTAATTTAATCCAATAAACTCTAGTGTTGGCACTACATTAGGGCTCGAATTGGTATATGTAAATATAATATATATAAATGTACCTATTTACTTTGTACTACACAGAATAACGTTATACTTTTAAATACTAAAAAACACAATGATATACATAATACATACACTAATTTCTAACTCCTGGTTCTTAATGTAAGTGACCACATAATAACTGATTATTGAGATATAGTTTTTGTCGTCACCGAATAATCATTATTTATTTGTGAAAATTATGATCTAGCACCCCCTCCCCACAATTAAGTCTTTAGAACTGGTCCCTATTATAGTAAATTTAGGTATATTTTTCCATTTCAAAATTATGAAGAACATTTTATTAAATTACTAGGCAATAGGCATTTTTCAAACATTGTAAAACCACTAAAAAAAAAAATAAACAAAAATATTAAATAATTTAAAATTTATCAAAATATTTTTAAAACACCATTGCACATCTCTTAAAAAATTATATTATAATTAATAATAATAATTCAATTAGGTTGATGAAAAATAATTTAATATTATCAAAGTTTGTATACATTGTTAGTAGGGCCGAAATAAAAAAAGAGAGGTCTAAAAATACAGTAGGCTACACCCAAAATGCAGGTCTATAAATTGCCTACGAATAAAATGCTAATATTAAAACAAAAGGTTTGTCAATTAATTAATTAAAAAATTAGTTTTAACATGGTTTGTATAGGAAAATGTTAATATGTAACACGGTTGACTTGCAGCGCTCGGCGGTTTTAAGAACTACACCGCCGTAACAAAATCTGACCGAAAATATTCCTTCCGACGCATAACCTGTTCTTTATAATCGTGTTATTATCAAATACTATAGATTTGATTGACACTATCAACAAACTTTGTTCTGTGCTATCAAAGGGCATCAGGAAATCACTAATCAGGCATAATATGCCAATGCCATTATGTGATCATATAATATTTTGTTTTATAGCGAGATGTTCTGCCGGAAGCTGCTCTAGCAATCATCAGCAGCTGCAGCTGCTAGTTTTTGCACTGAATAACTTGTTCTGTGGTTTTTTTTTTTAGAAATTGATGTTCGATAAGAACATATTTTGACGCCGCTTTAATAAGGATCGCTACACAACTGTATAGGTACTATATACTATGATATATTATAATAATTTAATATTTATGATTTATCACAGAAGACAAAAAGGATGATTTCATCAAATTTACATTTTAGAAAATACCAGAGGTCTATATGTATACATAGTATTTGATTTTACATTTTTAGTAATTTAATATTTGTGATACACTCATAATTGATATCAATGGAATGATAGAATTACAACAAAGGAATAATTATAAGCAGAAGACACTATAATATAAGACTTAAGGGAATGTCATGCCTCCAGTTAGTGGATATAAAAACGTGGGTGAGCTGGTGCATACAGAATATTATATTACAACTTATAGTTCTAGACCATTAAAATTCTTGAACGAAGCCCATTTGCATTATTTAGCCTGACTTGTTTACTTCATAAACTAAAGATAACTCATAAGTAGTTAAGATTAGAAAATGTAATACAAATAATAAATTACCTAACTAGTAAGATTCATGCTAATATGCTATGTATCATAGATATATAAAAACTAAACAGTCATACAGTTTTTTTTCAAGTTTAAATGTATTTAAGTTAATTTTGTGTTGTTATTTATTAGTCACCTCAACAATAAATTATTAAATGTATCATATAAACTTAATTATGATTAGTGATGTCATTGTATACTTTTTGGTAACAAGCGTGAACATTTCAGAATTTTGTTTGCTGGGCCCCTTTTCTTTATTCAATTTTAATTGCTAGTTTTTATACAATACTATGTTACAATAGTTAAGTCTTTACTAATTTTAGAATAAATTATTTTATCTCGACAGTTAATAATAAATCAATAATATAAAAATATAAAACAATAAATATTATAATAATGAAGAGAAAACTTTTAAAGCTCATTTAGTTTTTAAACTTGTTTGAAGTATAAAATCAAGAATGGTTTTTATTAAGAAGATATTTTTGTAAGGAACAGGATTAATGAAGAAAAATTTGAGATATTGAAAGGAAAAAGGGTAATTTAAAAAGTAATTATGAAATAGAAGGACAATTAATGAGTAGACGTTGAAGGTCATAATATGTGTCCCCTACATTGTTAGGTAGAGTACAGTATGGACTGTTACTGAGACCCAATTCGTAGAAATATGACAATGACCAGCGGGACAGATTTATAGAGATAGAAATCACAGCTGAGGAGGGATGATTGTGGATGTTACCTAATTTTGAGCATCTAATTTCAATTTTAAATTCATTAATATTTATAAAAATGTCTTATTTACATTAAATATACTTACAACATTTACCTACAATGAAATGTGTACAAAAATTGACCTACTAGTTTCTTGTACAATTTATAACCATGTAAAATAGCTACAATATAGTTATACTTTTTAAATTATTAGTTTAAATCATATTGTCTGGCTAAATGTAAAATATAAACTTTTATTATTATTCCATATTATTTCATTAATTTCACACAATTTGTATTTTCTAGATTCAAAACTAGCACACTTCAATACATCATAAAATGGCAGCAAATTTAAATCCATGTATATCACTTCCGATTAGTTTGGGTAAAAATGATTTTCAAGATCTCATACAGAAGGTTAAAGATTGGACCATCATGCACGGTATTTATAATTTTTACAAATTTGTACAAACATGTTAATTATTTTCTATATATTGTTTTAGGAGGTGGTATGAGGTCAAAAACACAATTCTCCAATGATTCCTTAACTGTGGTACCGTTTACACTATTACCATCGGTTTTTCCACGATCCGAATTCCAAAAAGCAGTTGCAATACAACCAGCGCTGAATGAGCTTACACATCGAGTAGCTAACGATCATGAATTCTTATACTCTTGTTTAGAAAAGTATTTATATTTTTAATCGGTAATCATACAGTTTGAAGAAAATTCATTTTTATTTTTAGAACGATAGAAGTTGATGAATTTACGCGTAATTTATTTAAATTATATGAAACTATGCGGAATGAAGGTTTCACGCAGGTAAGTTTCTGATTTTTATAAAGCATGTCTCACATTTTTCACTTTTTATTAAACAGATGTACCTATATTTTTACACATATTTTTACATTCAACAAGCATTTTGAATTGTGTGCAAGACAATGTCCAAATCTAATGAGATTGTTCCACAAACATGCACTTGGGTGGGGCAGGAGCACGTGCACATTACATGTCTATGTGCAGCTACTGCTAGAAGTTTTATACTTTGGTCAGTATCATAGATAATGACACATTTTATGAATGTAAAGACTTCCTCCCCAGGGTGAAGGGGGGGTACACAAATGGTAAGACAACTCTTGCAATAATTATGGAAAACCCCTATGGAGGACTGATCTAGGGTTTTATTAAAACATTATAATAAATAAGTTTTAAATTTTAATGATATAATAATAGCCTAATAATCTAGAGGTTACATTATTCATATATAAATACATTTTACAATACGCTTTTGACACTAATAGCTTCAGTTAAAGGTCTTATAAAAAGATTACTAATACAGTAATATAAATAATAATAATAATATGAAAAACCATTATTCAAGTAGTGATAATATTCGCATCATTATAAAAAGCTAAAATTCATTATAATTATTAGCGCTGCTTATGGAAATGATAAAAATTATTACATTTCATCTCATTGGGGATATACATATATGCTTATCACGTATGATTTTTCAAGCGCTTGAGCCTGGGAATATTGCGCTCAGACATCATGCAGGAAAAGGAATCAAGCGATGATCGCATCAAACAAGTTGAAATGAACACAATTGCTAGCGGATTTGGTTGGCTTGGTGTCGTTTCCGGGGACATTCACAGGTCAGGATTAAACACACCTAACTTTCTATATATCTGGACCCAAATCTTTTGTTGTTGTATATATATATATATATATCAGACCTTTGTCTTTATCGAGTATCAGATGCTGATTGGTTTTTGTTCCTTCTAATTAAAATAGTTTTTTATGTGTTCTGACAATATAACGATAAACATAAATTATTTAAAATATGTATTCATCGTACTAAATCAATTATTATAAGAATCAGCTATATCTGTATATATTTATATAATATTAAAATGGGGTGTAACCTGTTTGTGTATATTTTTACAATTTCATTTGTAAATTGATAGAATGTTTGCGCACAAGTATCGAAAAACTAACAACCCATTTGCGTACATTCTTACAGTCTGTTTGCATCAACTTTTTTCTTTATTAATTTCTCTAATTATTATGTTTTTTGTAAAAACCAATAAGTAAAAAATTCAGGTGTAAAAAAATACTTTTTGGTATGATTATAGATTTCAGCATGTATTAAATATTAAAATTTAGGTAAAATAAAAATGTATAAAAAACGTATATAAATGTATAGTATATAATAAGTTATTTATACTTTTAAAATATATTTTTAATAATTAAAAAGTTAGAAGTTAAATCTTATCTACTTTAAATGCCTCCCATGTTGAGTGATGTCCATTGGTATTAAATTCTATTTTTTACAAATTTAGATTCTTGTTGTTGCTTTAGAACAAATTTATTTGTGATGAGTAGGTTGAAATATTCAAATCTCGAAACAAACTGAACCCTTGATGTTTATTTTGGTTCAAAATTCCCATACTATAGGTATGAAAAATGTCAAACTTTATTATCAAGCATATTTTACTGTTTGAAAATCGATCTTCAAATATTTTAATATCTACTATTAAGCCCCGTTCACACGATCAAATAATTTGTCAAATATTTGACATTCGTCAAACTCCAAATATTTTAGAAGCATTTCTAAAATATTTGAAGTTTGACATACATCAAATATTTGACAAATTATTTGATCGTGTGAATGGGGCTTTAAGCAGTTTCTGGTCCCAAAAGTTTGAAGACCAAATATTTGTACTATTTTTGAAAAGTTATTTTTAAAAATGTATAATGACTATTTACTATCTAGAAATTATTAGACTATTAGAGTCCACATACATTAAGTGCTATTTTTATTTTTATCATATTAATTGTAACGGGAAAAATCTATTTTGGATAAACCCAATATTCAGATACCGTGGCTGTGTTGTTGATACAGACATGTTTACAATTTACATTCTATATTTCTAATTTCTAAAATACAAGAATTAAAAATATAATTATTGTAAATAGGAGGGCCATTTAATTTACACATGATAAAAAATGTTGAGTTTTGTAAAGTATTGTTCACTTTATAAATCATTACTAGAGCTCCGATTTGTGTGTATTTGTTTCATGATGTAATAATTTAAACTATGAAACTGTTATGGTGTTTTTTTATTATTTTGCATAATTGACATTTACTCATTTTTTTTATTTTAAGGGCTTATTTTGGTTGTATATTTCATGTTTTAGTGCATATTTTGGTGTTTTTTTTTTCGACTTGAAATAATACTATTATTATACAGCAAAAAAATAAGTATTTTATTTTTAAAGTTTGATTAATATTGAAATAAATTAATAGGTAAGTAAACCTGTAATATAACCTGTTTTCCTAATATATTATTTTCTTATTGATTAAACTACCTACTTAAAGAACGCATATATTTTAAAGAAAATTATTTTTGGTAGAGTTCAATTATTTGAAATTTACTATTTTAATTCAGAAAAATTAATGTGTTTTGATAATTTTTTAATGCATATTTGAACATTTTAGTGCATACATTTGTGCATATTTAAGACTTAGCTCTTATTTTGCTGGTTTTTGTTGCATACAAATCTGCTCTCTAGTCTTTACTCATAACTTACAGATTCGTTATTTTAAATATTAGAGTGTAATGATCTATTAATACATTTAAAGGTAAGAATATTATCTGATGCCAAATGTCCTTATGTTTTTAATATTATAATTTTAAAGCAAGTTGGGAATATTTTAAAATTGTTAACTTCTTTTAAAATAAAAAAAATTTAATATATAATATATATTTATAATATGTTTATTTGACTAAATTTTAGTATCATGATAAAAATATTTTAATAATGATATTTTAATGGTGGTAGATAGGTCTCTATATAGCTTAGACTCTCCCCAATCCCATCCTTGGGTGTCCCTAATATATTAAACCATACAATATTCTTAATGATTATTATTTTTACTTATATAGTTGTATACCTAGGTAGGTATATTATCTTATTAAAAAAAGTCATTTGTACTATAAAAAGTTGTTTGCAAACAAGTTGTAAGATTATGGGCAACTTGTTATGACCCTTTTTTTAATTTGTGCGTAAATGGGTCATGTTTTGGTCCTGTGTGTGTGCAAACAGGATGCACCCAAACAAAGTCTTATTTTATTGTACTTAATAATTTTAAATCTTCAAATGCATCATTTTACTCATATGCCTGGCTTTATATTACTGTTTAGCTTCTATAGCTTAATCTTATAATTTGTACCTGCAATGAATTTAACAAACTTAAATCTTGATTCTTACTATTTTGTATTTTTTAAATTTATAACTGACTGTTAAATTGTTATACTCTTTTAGTAGGTATTTACTTTTTTTTTTATATACACATTTGATTTGCTATATTACAATTACTATTAATGTGAAATCGCATTCAAATTTATAAGTTTTTTATAAGAACAAATGATTTTTATTTTTTATTATATATTTAAGTATTGAACTATTTTAAGAATACCCCAAATTTCATCTTTTTCTATAAATATTTTTTTCTATATATATCTTTTTCTATATATAAGTCCTAAAAGGTATATTTTTAATACACTTGGAAAAAAATATAAAGAAACAATTTAATTTTAATTTCATTGTTATTGTCAAAATACTTAATATTGTTAACCATAAATAAGGTATTTAGGAATGAAATTCTCAAAGGTTAAAAAATGTTCAATTAAATGATAAAAAATGTTTGTTCCTTAAGTTCATTAAAATTATATAGGTAGGTACGATTAAATTAATTAAAATGTCATATTTAAACATTAGAACTGAATGTAAATTTTTATGTTCTACAAATATAAAATTATAAAGTAGAGCAACAATTTAATATAACACAGTGCACACTATTAGATGGTAAAATACAAATAATTTAAATATAATAAAAATGTATATATTAAAATTATCTTCATATAAAAAATCCATAGTATTGAAATAGCTGTAAATATTAATACTTAGTGTTGTCTTACTCTTATATGACTATACTCCAGCTCACGAGAAAACATTACCGTTTCGCGCATGTAGACTCATGGCAGTGACCGGTCTGAGGCACAATTTCCCCCACTCTGTGCCGCGACGGTATTGGTTGTATATATATAAATTATACCCTTGAGTGTTGCCGAACGTACCAAACATTAACGAACCTTTGTCATTGAGTGAAGGATATGCGGGATGGGAAGAATTTTGGTCAGGACACAGTAGTGTCTCTCGTGGGCCCCGGAATATAGTCATATAACTTGATAATAGTTAAGATTTGCTGTTATTTAATAATTTATTAATACAAGAGTTGGCTGTTTATAATGTATATTTCATAGTTTATTTATTGTTTTTGTTGCAGATGAGCATGTAGATAAAACTGCTTAAACTAAAACTTAAGGGCTGTATTCATAGTTGATGCTTAAGAATAAGTATTGCTTAAACAATACTTATGACTCAAATGAGATTCATAAATCAGACTTTAGCTTAGGATAAGAAAAAGTATTACTTAAATTAAGGTTGGTCAAGACCTACCTTAAACATTGCTTTTAGTTATCACAAATTTTTATTTTTTAAATCATCAAAATAAGAAAAAGTATAAGTATATAAAAAATAATAAGCAATACTTATTCTGAAGCATCTACTATGGTCTATGAATAACTAACGGCCTTTAGTGTTATTAACTACTATTTTAGAATATTGTACTATGGCATTAATTTTCTCTAGAATTTGTTTGCAACTTTTCAATTTATTTAAATTCACAACACTGTCAACATTACAATTTTACAATAATAACATATACCTATATTATTATAGGTCCTATAATAATACAAACAAATAAATGTTAGCACTTTATAGTTTATATATTATACAATATAATTGAATAATAGTAATTTGGAATAGAAATCAATTCCAACTAGGCGTTACTTTATTGTATGCAATTTACTTAATATTATATGGTCCTTAAAAATGTAATATAAATACCACTCATTATTTCAAAAAGTATTAATGTTTATAAAAAACAAATGTACATGGTTTCTAGTTGAAAAAATAACATTTTTAAAAAACAAACCTATATATTTTAAAAAATTGTTTTCTTTATCATTAAAAAGTTATTCACTTTTTTGAGTGACAACATACAGTTTTAATTTCATATACCAAGGCAGAACATTTTTCTAATTATTTTGATATATAACCGCATTCCACTCCACTCATCAAAACTTTAATACTTGAAACTCATAAACTACTCATTCTAAATTCAATTTTTATGTATCGAAATACTCAGATAAATATTCTGCTTTCAAAGATTAAATGAAAACTGTATGTTGTCATTCAAAAAAGTAAAAACCTAAAAATTTCTTATTTCTAAGGA
Source organism: Macrosiphum euphorbiae (assembly GCA_949089665.1). Classification (NCBI taxonomy): domain Eukaryota; kingdom Metazoa; phylum Arthropoda; class Insecta; order Hemiptera; family Aphididae; genus Macrosiphum; species Macrosiphum euphorbiae. The sequence goes on along the minus strand of CARXXK010000004.1, from coordinate 42,683,304 downwards.
TAAAAAATATTTACTCACATAGTCACGTATGCTAATAACCATTGCTGAAACAAGATAAAAAATGTTTTTATCAAAAACATTAATATTTTATGAAATAATTTTAAATTAATAAACTAATTAATAATATAATCGATAAAATAATCAACCTGTACATATGGTATTAATACCAAAATTTTCTGTCTTAGCAAAGACTCTTACTAACAATTCTGATATACATTTTAATGGTTAATATTTATTATAAGTAACCACTACAAATCTTAAAATATAATAGAATAATTCTGTATTTGAAAGTGTATTATAATCAGGCGTATTAATTATGAATAATTTAAAACAATGAAAAAAAAAAAAAAAAATCTGAATAGTGGGTGTTGAATGTGGCCTCGTCATTGAATATATCACTACAATATATATTATATTAAATTTGGATTCAATGATGAATGACAATGATAAATCATTGCATAAGAAAAACAAACTCAAAGGGGAGATAATCTGTTAGCATATATTTTTAAAGAATGATATTCTATATATATTTATATCACTATTAGTAATTACTTTTTTCATTAGTAATACAGTAGATTGAACTAACTTACCAAAAACAAATCACACATATTACCTATATAACTATAATTATTATGTTATTTAATATAAATTACTAACTTTTATTGACTTTTATGTCAATGCAGACTTACTGTAGAATGGCGTGAATATGTTGAATATTCATGGTATAATAAGCTTAAAATTAATCTCAAAATGTTGAAAGTTTGACTGTGTATAAAACAGTAATAATATATGTTGTGGTAAAAATTTTCAAATATCTAGAATACTATTTTTTGAATTGCAACATAGTACACACATTGATGCGTTGCCTGTTCGACTGAGGAGGACAATCACACAAGAAACAAGATGTCGGTTTTTATTTAATAAATTATTATACACATAAAATAACTTAAATTTTTAATTTCTATTTTTTTTTGGTGGTAGACCACATTAGAATTTTAAAAATGGTTTTTTTTTTATCTACTAGTTTCTATCTCACTACTTTTTACTATTGGCGTAATATTAACTACAATAATATTATTGTCATCTATATAATAATATACATACCATTTTTTCTATGCCTATTATTAATATTCCTATAATTTCTGTAAACTTAACATTAATGGTGTAAATATAAAAATTCAGTGCTGATGCAAAAAAAATGAAGTGCCCTATAAAAAAAAAAAAATACTAAGTATTCTGGAATTTTTGTTTGGTATTGTAAACAGACTAAAATGCCTCAGTTCATTAGGGCCCTAATGCGTCATTGTTCAACATTTTATAAATCTTGTTTTCTGCCGTATTGTTAGTAGAAGGATTTAAGATGGATATGTGGAGAAGTAACATATGTTGATACCATTATGGATACCAACTATCATATGAGTTAAACGTATGATTAAAATCAGAATTACATATAGTTTACAGACTTTAAAAATAATATCTTATTTTCCTTACTTTAGTCAAGTACTCAAGTGTCATTTCACATTAAATAACTTGTATCTACATTCTTAATTGAACTTACGTTTTGTAAATTTATGATTGCTCCTGACACTTTTATAACAGCTGATCTACGCTTGAACTGAAAGTTTCTTCGGTTTTTTTCTACGCTTCCTATGGCTGGTGTTTTAATTGTATTTACTATTTCCTCTTCCATGCACATCCAACATAATAAGTCTTTTCATACTTTGTGGTAATTTCACACTTTCTGGTAATGGTTTAAAAATATTTCACTGTTGGATCTTTGAAAATTTGATCTAATCGGTTTAAGACCCGTAATAGTCTTATCTTTAAGGATTGGTACTATATAATAATTGTTTTTTTTTTTATTTTACATATTCTCAGATTTTATTCATTGATTACTCCAACATCTCTCCAATATTCGTTAACATTCAAATTCCTATCGATCATGATTAAAGAGTATTTTAAAAAATATATTATTTATATATATTTTACACTATTTTGCTACAACATTAAAAGTTGTGGTGACAAATGTTGTTACTTCTCACTTACAATTAGGTACCGTCAGTTCTGCTAGTATCATATTTGTATTTTTGGCGTATGTATTATAAAAAATCCGTTCTTTTCCGAAACAGCGATGTTGTGGAAAACGTCCAAATAATACATAATATTATAAATATTTATAATAGAATTATATATCGGTGTCAATACTGTTTCGCTACCTTTCTCTTATCTAATACCATTGTCTATCATTTGCATACACTCGTATATAGTTTTTACATACTTATGCATAGTTATAGTTACTTCTTTAAAACCTTTAAAAGGTACTTTTAAAAAAAAAAAATGCTTGTTGGATGGATGTTGGTAAATAAAAAAACATAAAACATAATTTGTGTGAATCTTTGCTCGGGGTTTAGACGACTCTTCTGTAGAAAGACACACATTGTGTATTTGTGTTGATGTGTGGTGCTTTACAGTCGCGGTGTCTGGGATTATTGAGATCCGACTACTTGTTGGACGTTTGCAATTCCACATCCGTGAAACAAGTGGAAATGAACACGATCGCTTCGAGCTTTGCCGGTTTGACATCTTCAGCCCCAACTCACAGGTACATAACAATCATCAGCCACTGCAACTGCAAAAAATATCGTTGGGTTTATACTCTATAGTGACTTAAAACGGCCCTGTAACAATATATTCTGCATCCAACCAGCCTTATGTATATTATATGTTTTCATTCCTTTATGTTATAAGTGTAGATAATAATTTTATTTAATAATATACTACGTGTACTTATAATTTAGCACCTTTACACCTATTTTATAATTATATTATTACTAAACATATATAAATACGCGCTTCTATTTGAGATAGATAACTACCCAAATAATATATTATATTATATATTACCGCCGCTTAGATACTTTTTTTTTCTCTCTTCTAACCGCCAAAAATTGGAAACTTGATCGAAGACAGAGGTCTAATGTAGTAATGTTGGATCGATAAATTATCTATACCGTGATGAACAATATCGTAATTATCGTATTTAATACTTTATATATACCCAAAATACCTCGCACATTACACGATTATACCGTCGACAATGTGAAAATCATTTTTTTCTTTTTCAGATTTGTATTTCAACAGTTGGGTTTGTTGGACAAATTGAGTGTGGTAAGTATTATTTTAAAATACTTGTTCAGATGCAAGGGCGGAACTAGGAATTCTCCAAGGGGGAGGGGACACCACTTTTTGTGGACATTTATATTGGTTTTAATTTTTTGTCAAATTTTCCGTTTAAATTTAAATTTTATTTGTGTAAAATGAAAAGTATTTTTCCAAATATGTTTAACTGTTAAGGTTTAATTTATTTATAGAAATATAATAATTAATAACTAATAACAATATAGGTAAGTATATACTTTACTTAAGTAATATCTAGTTTAAGGATTAATATACTTTACACTACTATAATACTAAATAGTAAATACCTACTACTTACTTACTATAAATTAAAAAAAAATTGTTACCAATTTATCATTTTTCATAAGTTAATCTTTACTACATTTCTATTTTTTAAGAAAAATTAAAAAAATTATTATTGCTTATTGTTTTGTTCTAACTTACATTCAAATAAAATTAATAAAAGTTTAAAATAATAATATTTAAGATTTGTATACATATAGATACCAACTACTAGTTATTATACTATTTCAATTTATAGATATTTAATGTCATGGAATAAATAAACATTTAAATGATCACACGCCACACATACTTCTCCCACCGACTCATACCTCTTACTTAAGTAATAACAGCTTCTTATGCTCTTACATAAATATTTTATGGGAACATTTTTTTTTTAATAAAAGGGTAGTGATTCGCGAGCCTCCTGCGCCTGTCCCTGGAGCCGCCACTGTGCTGATATATTTAATTCTGTCAGTCTTCTTCCTGATACACTAATACAATTGCACTGTGTCACTCCCATCAGTTACTCGTTTTTTAATCAAATTTTTGATTTTTAGTTACCTGAGAATAATGCATTACAAGGTCTGAGTTCAGCGATCATTAAAGCTTGGGAACTGTTCAACGAAAAAGAGTATGTAAATTGTTAGATATAATTTTATTTATCTGAAAGTTAAAATATGTTTTGGTCCCAAACTGAAACCGATTAGAATTTTTTTTTACACCTATACACTAATTGGGCAAGGCAGATGGAAAATTATAATAATAATATAGTTATTATACATTATACGGTTTTAAATTGTTTTAGTTCAGTAATCTTGGTGATTATTGAAAATCAATCTATGAATATATGCGACCAACGTTTTCACCAGTTTGAAATTGCTCGTCAAAAACCAGAAGTCAAAGTCATCGTCAAGACCCTGACACAGATGTCCAATGAAGCGACGTTATCAGATTCCAAAGGCCTATTAGTGTAAATAGATAAAAATAATACATGAACCAGTTAATTAAACTGTCTATGGTTAACATAATATAATAAAAATTTAATTTTTAGACAAGGGAAAAAGGTTGCTGTTGTGTACTATAGGGCTGGTTATTCACCTGATCATTATTTTGGCGAGGCTGAATGGTCTGCACGCTTGATGATTGAACGTTCGACAGCTATCAAATGCCCGAATATTCAATATCATTTGGCAGGAACTAAAAAAGTACGTTGATTAAGTGTGAATTCCAGGGTTTTAAACACGTTATAGTCGCCGGATCTAGAATTATACGAGCGTCTCACGCCAGCATGTCATTTTGGCATCCGGTGCGCGCGCATCATGTCGGCCTCTGGCATTGTTATCATATTATTTATTTCATGTTATCACACTAATCTAAATAGGTAGTTTAATAAGTTTAGAATTGTTTTACATGCATTCATTCATTTGTATTTTATTCACTATTTATTTGATTGACAATATCATATACACAGTAAGAAATTTAGTTATAAAAAACAATTATGTGTTAGAATTTAGGAAGAATTCAGAAACCTCATTTTTTTTTATTCAGATTAGGGCAACAGCACCAGTAAATTAACGCTTAAGGTGTTTTTAACATTACATGGTTTATATATACTTATAATTTAGTGTTAGGGCCTTACTTGCTATATGAAGTTTCTACTAAAGAATGTCTGTAAAATAAAAATTTAAATTATGTAAAGTAAATTTAACTTAAGCATGAATTTTAATTAATTATTTGTTTATAAAAACCAGTTTTCCTAGTAAATGAACACATTTTTTCAGTGAATTAACCATCATGTACCTGTTAATGAACACTTAATTTATTTTTCATTTAGCTATTTCATTGAGCTTATTTTTATCCAAAAAACGTTTGTTCCAAGTGTTCCTAACCGCTCCGCAAATCGAAAATATCCCCCAACTTGCTGTGCAACACCTCCCCAAGTGGGTCACAGGGTTGAGTAAATTGCATTTTTGTTGCACCGAGCCACCAATTTGAAAAAAACATCGTACAGTGATGCGGTGCTAGCGGCACTCGTCGCTACGCTCCTCGGCGCCGTCGCTCCGCTCCGCAAATCGAAAATATCCCCCGACTTGCTGTGCAACACCTCCCCAAGTGGGTCACAGGGTTAAGAAAATTGTTTTGTGGAACAAAAGTAGTACTCCCCAAGTATAACATGAAATAAATAATATGATAACAATGCCAGAGGCCGACGTGATGCGCGCGCACCGGATGCCAAAATGACATGCTGGCTTGAGACGCTCGTAGAATTATAGGATGATTTAAATTACAAACATGTACAAATATGAAAGTTGGCTTTTATTTGTTGTGTGAATATAATATTAATAGAATTATAGCTCGAAACGCCGCCATTAGTTTCAGCATATAATATTATGATGTCGCGTCTTATATCATTTTAATTTCAGGTACAACAAGCTTTGGCGACTCCAGGAACACTAGAACGTTTTGTGAAAGACCCTAAAAAAGCTGCAGAAATCCGAAAAGTGTTCACGGGATTGTACGCCCTAGACTTGGTGAGAGATGATTGCCATCTGTACAGTTAAGTGGATGCATTAATTTTATACCATTTTTTTAGGACGAAAATGGCGACAAAGCTGTTAAAATGGCCTTAGATGCTCCGGATCGGTTTGTGTTGAAACCGCAAAGAGAAGGCGGGGGCAATAATTTGTACGGAGAGGATATCAGAAAAGTAATGTTTTATGATTGATAAATACTTAAATTCTTGTGTTATTTATATGTTTTGTGTATATTTTATAGAAACTCATGAGCTGCATGGAAAACAAGGAACGATCAGCTTGGATTCTGATGGACAAAATAAATCCGCCTGTCCAACAAAATTACCTAATTAGACCGAATCAGGATTTTGAGAAAAACTCTGCTCTATGCGAAGTTGTTTCTGAGATGGGCATCTTTGGTACCATATTATGGTGTGTACCTTCTTATGTTCTACATTATATATAACTTATTTATAGTATAGAAAAGGGGGACATTAGCAATAAGCTAGTTTAAAATTGTTAGCAAAACAAAATATAAACGTATTACCTACTAAATACACTTGCACAGTATGTAACAATATGTAAAATACTAATCACTAGGTACACACAATCAAACAAGTCGAATGTTAATATTTACCATTCCTGTCAATTTAATTTTGAAATTAAAAGTAATGAACATTAAATAGATACTAATATACATTAATTTTACAATTATTGTAAAGAAATAATGTTTGAATCAATTGTGTTTATTTAAAGTAAAACTTAAACTCTATTTAATACGCTGACTGCCATTCGGTAGTCGGCAGTCAATTGAAAATTTCAAATGTTATGCTTTTGAGACTGCAGGCGGCCACAGTTGATCATTACTACCACGCCACATGACTGCCGGCGGCCGTAAATTAATGTTAATATTGATAAATCTAATTATCGTGTTTAATAGTAATAACTAATACATAATATTAATTATAATAATTCCGTATCGTATATTTTTGATTCAATATGAAATGTACCAAATTATAAATCAAAATGTCATAAGAAGTCAAAACAATGTGTAAACAACAGCCAACAATACTATTTGTACAGCTGATTCAAATAAATGTCATAAATCATAATACAATAATTTGGGGTTTACTGTTGTGATTTAGTTTTTGTTACTATATTTACATAAAATAATAATATAAAAATGTACCATCGTCATACACAAATCATTTTTTTTGGGGAGAGCTAACATGCTATTGTTACAGCTCACGTGCTATACTCTGGCTCTAGTAGTACTTTTGTTGTTGTTGTTTATTTGCTAACAAATGTTTCAGTGACGGTGACGAGATATTGATCAACGAACAAGTGGGACATATGATGCGCACGAAACTGACATCGTGCAATGAGGGTGGTGTGCACGCTGGTGACGGTGTGTTGGACAGCCCATTCCTCATTGACGACTAGTGACAATCCGAAAAAAAATTTATAAATACAGCGTTGGGAACATATACAAAAATATTTTATTACTGTTACATATTTATTATTATATACACATTCTATGCAAATGTTACCAATACATATTAATTTCTCTATGAAATAAAATAATATGTACAAATTCCAATATTTATTTATTTTGCCTAAATATTATATTTTAATATTTTATAGCGTGTGTTAGAATACACAACGGTATTCACAAAACCAAGGCACGGATATCAATATTTTACATTTATGGTTATTTAGAATAAAAAAGTTAAGTACATTTCTAAAATTAGTTTTATTATTATTATTTTTAATTTATTGTGAGTATGTCAACACAATATTTGTTTTCTCTCTCTGACCCCACACACAACATTCCAAATTTGCATTCATCAGAACCAACCTTGTACCATTAGCTTTAGTGTTAGAATGAACATTGGCCCTTTTAAGGTATTTAAGTTTCCATGCAAAATGTTACATTTTAAAAATGTTCTAATCATGGTTTAAAATTGAAATATCGTAAAAAGACCAACGTACAATTATAAACAATGTTCTCAATGTAAATGTGAAAATATGTCGATTCCCACTAATCATAGACCTACAAACTAACTTAGTTTATAAGTCTGTGCCTCTAATACTAAAGATAATACATTGTAGGTTCCACTCAACACAAATTCACTGTTGAGTGAGAGAGAGAAAACAAATAGTGCGGGGACATAGTACCCGCAAGTGTCGTGTTTGTCTTACTAATGCATAACATTCCAAAATGTATGTCCAGTAGTTCACATTTTGTGTGATTACTGGTTAGCTTTAATACATATTACAGTGAATTTTGACCTATTACCAAACTTGGGGTTTAAACATTATCTGTGTTCTCTCGTTGGATTTTTACGATATTTTAATTTTTAATATTTTGATTTAATCCAGAAGAGTTACGTAATATAATATTAGAGGGTATGATAGAAGGAAAGAAAACTGCAGGACGTCCACGTAACTCTTATATAGGACAAATTAAATGTGATGCAAGAGTTAAAACCTCAAAGGAACCTAAAGAAAAAGCTAGCGATTGGTCAGAATGGAGAATTTGAGTTGTAAACTGTTAAAACTTTAAAACTGTAAAAAATTCACAACATTAATGTGGGGTTACAGATTATCAATACCTAAAGTATTAAGATCAGAGTTATTAAAAGCAACAAGTCATTAGAAAATTTAAACATTGTACCCAATGTCTAAAATGAAGATCCGTTCCTATCCGATCGGATTATTTGCTATTTCATACTATGCAATTATTTTTCATTGAATTCAAATTTACTACGTCTATTATCTATTAGGTGATTAATAATTGATTATCAAGTATCAACCAACATTTCTGATTTTAATTTAGTTAAATTTATTTAAGCCTAAAAACATAGGAAAACATAATATGATATAATAATAATAACGACGTTGACCAGAATACAAACCATCAGACAACCGTTATACTTATGAAGATCAAAGGACGATAATAAATTATGTTTTAACAAAATCTAATTCAGTTTTTAGTAAAAGACCCCTATCGTTGACCGGTCACTCGTTACAACAGTGGTAGTTAATCGTATACATAAATGTTACAACAATTAAATCCTGAGTCTATTATTCTGGGTGAAGACTATTATAGGTTTTAAGTTATTGACAATTTCTATGTAGTATGTAGTAAAAACTACACATTTTAATAAAAAATAAAATGATATTTTAAATGAAAATTTGTAAATTTAGCTACAGTGATGGGAGTATAGGAAATATTACAGGGGGAGGGGTTAAAATGAAAATTAGGGGGGCTCTGCTGTTCAGTAGTTGTCAACCATGTCGCTGTAATGGATGTGTTCTATTTGAATTCAATGATAAAGCATTGTATACAAAAAATGAATCTGAGCGGAGACGTTGTGTCAGTCAAGAATACTAGTATAAATAATCAGATTTAATAGTTAAAAAATATTTAATAAACCGAAAACATCTCGTGTTTATAAACAGCATAACTTTCTGGTGAACTTTTCTTTTTGATAGAGGTAGTAAAACTTGTTGGGAACCTTCAATTAAAATGTCTTATGTAAACTATGAAAAAACAAACTTTTATGAATTTTCAACTGAAAAATAATTTACAAAATGTTCTCATGGCTATAAATAGCTCACAAAGAGTCAACACTTTTTGAAAATTGTATGATGTATGTAAAATGCTAGTATAAAAATTTGGTGAACATTTCAATAGTCTATTTGTTTTAGAATACAAGACAGAAAAAGAAATACATCATTGTAAAATCAATGCACCACTCAGAATTTAAAATTCAAAAAAACATTGCGTTTCCCTCATAAAAGAAAATATAGTCTCATTAAAAATAACGGGAAATAAACGACATAAGACATAAAATTTCCAGGTTGATATCTCTAACTTTATAAACAAGTTATAAATAGAGTATGATTATGAAATTTTATATTTGACTTAAGGAACATAATATTATGATAACAGATTTGATATATATATTTTTTTTAATTTATTTTGAAATGGGACTTTTGAGCCGCTAAAATAGAGTTTCAGATTCCGACCACTATGTATCGGAGAGATAAAAAACATGAGTGGGTGGGGCTAAACAGTTTTCACTCAATCAGGCGGGGCCATAACAAACCAATACCATATATTAAATACACACTGACATTTTAAAAAGCAATGTTTTCGTAAAAATTATTTCTACTTACTGTATATATAGTAATTGAAATAAAATATTAAATAAAATACTTCAATAGCAATAATAATATAAAATATACTTCGTAATAAAGGTTGATAGACCTGCCTTCGCTCAGAATCGTTTATTGTGCACAATGATTTAATTCAAATTTAACCCATCCATTACAGTGACCAAAACCTAATATACAGCAGTTACCCACATTTTTTTTCTATTGATTATACAATATAATATTTGAATATTGTGATAAAAATATATTAAAACAATAAAATTCTAATCAAAAATTCAATAAAAAATACTTTTTATTTTAAGAAAATAATTTATTTTAAACATAAGTTTACTTATAGCTTATTCAGTATTAAACTCTTAAACTAAACTAATTATAAATGTAATAATTAAAAAATAAAAAGGTATTTTTATCTAACATTTAACTTAAAACTTTTACAAAAATATGATTAGAATCAATTTAATTATTAATGAACAGTGCTCTAAATTCCTTATTTTACATTTCAGTAAGCAAGATAAATTTTTATAAATGTAATATTTTGTAACATCACAACATCATATCAATTTTGGGTATTATTTATTTTATACCTATTCATATTTCTTATTTAAAATACTTCTATTTAAGTATCCCTTTCTGTTTTTATTTAAAAAATTGGTTTGTATTTAAAACAAGTAGAGGAATACAGATCAGAATATAAGACATATTTCAAGATGAAAAAAATTATTTATATATATAAAACATGTAATATTTTTGTTTTGCATACAAGACTGATACCAAAATGTCACTTAAGAATAAATTACTTACATAGTAATTGATGTTGAGATTTTAAATTTAAAAAAATAAAATCGAAAATATTAACAAAATAAATAAGTATTAACAGTTTTTAGTAGGTATATAACAATTAAAATATACAGTTTAGCTTGAACACTAACTTAGTCCACACACAAAGTTCTTCAACTAAAATTATTGTTACGAGTGGTTCTCCTGCGTTTAGGTTCAATTACATCCTCATCTTCTTCTCTCTGTAAAAACATCAAAATCGTCAAAATAATAAATGTAGAGCTCGAAAATTAAATTTACACTTACTTCAACAGACATGTCTAACATGGTAGAATCTTGAGTGTCATTATTCTGTAGAAAAAGCAAAAAGGTAAAGTATTAAAAATTAGTCATTAAAAGTTTATTGAAGAAACCCAACATAATAATATAATTTACATTCATCATTATTAGTAAGGTCACGAGCCCAAAGAAATTTAGCAAATAATAAAGTAATTTGTATATTCTTTGAAAATACAAAGATAAAACATAAAGAAAATAATAAGGCCTCAGAGGAAAAGGCCAAGGCCTATTATATGCCTAACTGATACTGTAACACTTTATTATAAATCTTAAAATGTGTTTTAAATATTGACTTCAGACCTCCTAAGAAACAACAGTCTATAAGAGGTCCCAAATTTCAAGTCATTTTTCTTACAAGGTAAGAAATAAGCTCGCAAGGATGGTTTTGTCATCATTAGTCAGTTTTATACAAAATTATTTAATATTCTAGTTAAAATTATCTTCTAATATTTTCTTTTGCGGTATCCACCTTGGCATTGTAGTGAAGTTGTGGTGGGAGGAGGATCATAATGTAATAAATTCCTGGCTGATACTGTAACACTTTATTATCAATAGATCCATAAATCTTAAAATTGGTTTTTGATATTGACTTCAGACCTCCTAAGAAACAACAGTCCATAAGAGGTCCCAAATTTCAAGTCATTTTTCTTACAAGGTAAGAAATAAGCTCGCAAGGATGGTTTTGTCATCATTAGTCAGTTTTATACAAAATTATTTAGTATTCTAGTTAAAATTATATTCTAATATTTCCTTTTGCGGTATCCACCTTGGCATTGCAGTGGAGTTGTGGTGAGAGGAGGATCATAATGTAATAAATTCCTGGCTGATAATGTAACACTTTATTATCAATAGAACCATAAATCTTAAAATTGGTTTTTGATATTGACTTCAGACCTCCTAAGAAACAACAGTCCATAAGAGGTCCCAAATTTCAAGTCATTTTTCTTACAAGGTAAGAAATAAGCTCGCAAGGATGGTTTTGTCATCATTAGTCAGTTTCATACAAAATTATTTAGTATTCTTATTAAAATTATCTTTTAAATTCTAATGTTTCTTTTTGGCATGGTGGTAGTGCTGAGGTTCTTGATAGTGAGCGTTCTTAATAAATGCAACTTTATGATTTGGCAAGTGTTTGATAGTTGTTTTATGTCACGGTAGGAAGAGAACCAGTATTACTATTCAACACTAAGTTTTTATGGGCATGTTAGTCTTAGATGCATTATATAACCTTCTCCATGAGATTTTTTAAATAATGGTGAAAATAATATTTGAAATTAAAGTTTTAGAGTTGATCATGGATTTACAAAATAAATACTGTCTCTTTATATATTAGTATAGATAAAGACTATTGGTTGGAAACGAGCCAAGTCCATATCTTTATTTATAATCATTAATCTTCACTTAAAATTAAAATAAATATGATTAAGTAAAATAAAAATAAAAACACTTACTACTTTAGATTCATTAGCTCGACTGGTTTGAATATTATGTTTCTGAGTTCGGATCTTAGTGGATTTTAAGGCAGCTGAAAGTCCTGTTTTTTTCCCATTATTGTTCACTTGCTAAAATTAAAAAAAAATTGTTATTATCAAATTCATCTTTTCATAACATTAACTTACTTTGATTTGGAATTTTTCTGGCAAATAAACTTTTACGTTCACAAACATGGAATCATCGTGCCTCTTGAAAAACATTGCTGAAATTCTAATTTCAGAAAAAGGAGATGTTTCAAATGTACTAGTATGAACTACTAGTACGCTCATTGCCAAATCACAAAGAGCCCACATTTTCTAAAACAAATTTAATAAACATTTTAAACGGTAAAATTACTGTTCTGTAACAAGATATTACTTAAAATAATTGAAAAAAAATATCTATTAATTTCCGAGGGGAGTAAAAAACTTATATATATATATATATATATATATATATATATATATATATATATGATTTAGATTTTGAGTAAAAAATGTATTGGCTTCACAATATTTAATTAGAACTTTACAACGTACTTATACTAACTAACCATTATGGAACATGGTGCCAATGTAATTTTGTACACAAAATTAAGCTCTATGGGAATAATGATCCTGCTTGTAAATCGACAGAATTCGATAATTTTTGCTAATAGAGGGAGCATCAAACTCTATTTTTCAATATTTTAATCTCAAACTTTATGATTTCTAAAATATAATACAATATTAAGGGTTTTTTTTACAAACTATATTATACCATTATTTGAAATAAAATCAAAAAAATCAGAGTTTTATGGAGCCTATAGGAAGTTTTCTTCTTTCAGATAAAAAAAAAGTAATCATAATCTGACAATTATACAAGGCCTGAGAATTATTTCTGTGAAGTCATTTTTTTCAATATAATACACTCTATAAACCTTTTCCCCCTAAATAGGTATTGAGTAGTAGATTAGTGGAAAAGTATTATAATCAAGGTGACAACTAAAATATAAAATTTTATAGAATTGGAATTCTAGAAAATTAAAAAAAAGCTGGCACCAGATCCCTTAACCAATTTAATATTACAAATATTAGTTATTTTTTTATAACAAAATTACAATATATTGAGATGTTATGATAATTCATAGCTTAAGTTTTCAATATTCATAAGTACATTTAGCCCAGTCCAGACCAAGAAAAATATTATGTTTCTGATATTGTCATAGACAAATATTTATGTTACCGATTATGATGGGAAATCAGAAACATTGTTGATGACAATGTCATACATGTGTTTCAGACATATTTTTCTATAAAGTAACAAATAGAATAATACATAATTTCTATAATTACCGCATTAATAGCCTCATTAGTTGGTTCTACAGCGTCAACATAATTTTTTACTCGCTCCAACATCTCTTTGTAAAATCCAAAATTATAAGAATCATTTTTGGTGATTAATGGTTCAAGAATAAACCAGAGGCACTGTTGCATTAATGTCAGACTTTCTTCATCTCTATTATCTTTATACACTGGAGAGTGTGTTAAAATTGAAATAGCAAACAGCAACATGTAATCAGGTAAAATATGTGGTAATTGTGCCATTGCTTTTTCAATTGAACCTATAAAAAATTAAAACATTAAATAATGAGCTTTGAAAGGCATAAAAAACCACAAGAATAAATCAAAATACATGTGGCAGATCCTTGAGTTAAATTTCTGGCATACTCCCGTCTTCTGTTTATATCTTTTAAAACGTAGTCATAGATTTTACTCCTCAATCGTTCATCTGCTTCAAGTCCAGCCAAAGCGTACATTCCCATAAAATCTAATGGGAGACATTTGAAGGGTAAACCTCTCCCTAGACCTTTATGGAGTTTTGCGGCAAAAATTTCTCGCACTTCTAACACTTCATCCTGAAATTCATTTAATTTATTAGATGTGTTGACATAGAAAAGTAAAATGCCAAAATCAAATATACCATCATAAGTCTTGATAATAAAAAGAACTGTTCAGCTGTATATTGATCTCCTACACCTTTTTGTTCACAAATCTTTAACATAGAACAGCCTGCTTGCAGTCGTAACCAAGCTAATTCAGATTTTGATAAGATTCCAGATTGTGTAAGGTCGCCTTTTTGTGACAAAAAAGCATTAAACATTCTAAATGTTTTTTGAGCTGATACTTTATCATTCTTTAAGCCAATAAGCCACCTTGCCATAGCCTTCATACCTTCAGCCTTAAAATACAATATACAAATGAGCATTCAATTTTTATATTGAAACTTTAAGTTATAGCTTACTCTACACTTTGTGCCTTTTGGTAAAATGTCTTCGGAGCACCAATTAGCATCAGCATTATAAAGTTCACTTTTTAGAGACACTTTAACTAATAATTCCTTAACAATCTAAAATAAATAAAACACAAAACATATTTAAAGTTAATATTCATTATTAGCACATTGACTATATGTCAATATGTCTTCAAAAAACTGATGTCGACGTCTATTTCACATGAGACTATAAAAGTAAATAGTTGCTGATACCAGGTTTTGTCTTACAATACATATAACAGTAGATTCTCAATATGTCAAACATCGCTATCTTTTATTTATCCCAAACTACAATGAAATTCCCTTGAAAATACTATTACATTCAATAATGTTTTACATTCAATAGTACTTGCATTAGTTAGTAAACATTTTTTATAAAAGTGACATTGACATTTAAACATGTTCTAATTTTTTTTTTTTTTTTAAAGTACTGAGAATTTTTAATTTTTACCTCCCGTCCTCCCATTAGTACCAATTATACTCTACTTAAAATAATAACAATAGTTGGCAGCCAATTTGTGAGCAGAGGCATAACTTTGTTCCAAAGCACTGGCATTGCACAAGGGAGCATCTGACAATATTTGCAGATGAAAGCTTATCGCCACTACAGACTACCATTCTTATTTTGAATTGAGTATAAATCTAATTTGCTATCAGTCACCTTTTTCAAAGTTTTATGATGAAACAATTTTTTTTTCTAGAAAAACAGACTTCAAACACAAAATTAATCAATAAATATACACATATTGTAAAATATGTTTTGTCAATAACTTTTTATTGCATTATTTTTTTTTGGTTTATCAATCATGTATAGAGCAAAATATTGTAATTTGGTAAAAAAAAAATGTGTGATGTACATTATACACCAAGCATGCACTTTATGAACATAAATATTAAAACTTCTTTACACAGTTATCAATAGACATAAAATTAACTTAGATTAGACCAAACAACAGCCTTAGAAACATGTTTATAAAACAATTCATGTTAAAATTATACTTAAAATAATATATTTTACACTCCTAGTAGCCACCTTATTATGCTATTCACATAGTTTCAGCATTTTTAAGCTTTAGTTTAAAGAATTATTTTATTTTTTTTAATTGATGTTGACCTCCTAGAAAACAAGTTTTATTTAAGAGGTCCCAAATTGAAAGTAATTTTCCTTACACAGTAAAGAAAAAGCTTGCAAGGATGGCTTGTCATCATTAATCAATACTGTAAGCATTTTATATGTTATACTATAAGATTATCAACCTTTTATAGCTTTTACTTTTTAATAATATTACTATAATCTAACAGTTTTAAATGAGTGGGTTTTTTTTTTTTTTTTGCAGCAACATTCGGTTTTATAAAAATCTCAGAGCATCCTACACATAATAATGCAGATGGATGCTTTATATTTTAAACAATTTTTCAGCACACAGGTTAAGAACCAGTTTCAAAATAATAAATATAATCATAAAACAATTATTTTCATATTTTCACTATCACAATTTAACTTTGTAATGTACAGAAATTAGTAATAAATTACTTACCTTTCGAGAAATCATATTCTTGAAATGGACATTATATTTTTCAGCCACATTGATAGCTAAATGCCCAAGAGCTACTATTGCTGTTTCATAATGTTTTGAATCTGGTTCTAAATTAATTTTAGTTTTCTACATTTATCAAACAAAAATGGTATTAATTAATTGAACATTTAAAATCATAATATTTATGTTACCTCAACAATATCATCAAAAATATCATTTTTAGATTTAAATACATTGACATATAAACAACGTATTGCTCCTTTAGCTTGTTTCGGAGTACCGCTCACTGCCAATTTTTTACATATGGGTATTAACTTTTCTGTGAATTCTGGGTACGAATCACCTGTAATATATACATTAGAATTATTTTATTTGATAATTTATATAATAAATTATACAGCATATTATGTTGTAAAAGAAAAAATTACCAAGTGGACTATATTTGCCAATTGTAGTCAACATAGTGAGAACTTGAGGAGCAATGTACTCATCATCATGATGTGATAAATCTAACAGTTTATCCAGTATGTCTGGATGATAAAAGTGACAAGCAAATGTATTTGATAATACCTAGTCATTAGATAATATAATTATTATAATTAGTATATAGACGATAAAATAAATAAATTTACATTAAGAAGCTCGAGTCCTCTATAAGCTGCAGTTTCTGGGTGTAAACCAAGTTCTTCTATCATATTTCCACCACTTAAGCAATTTTCCACATGATTAAACAATTCCTAATGAACAAAATAGTATTAAATTTATTGCACTGCGGCCATATTTAATTTGATACAACAATCATTAGAAAATAATAACACAATATTTAAAAACTTAAATAAGTTTAGTACCTCCATGGTAAATATAAATTTAAAGACTCCAAACATATAAATTTTGTCTTACAAATGTTTACCATGTAAAATTTGTATTCAGTAGAACCAATTTTGTGAAGTAAGCTTTAGTAATTAATTATTAGTATTAAGAGTGAATTCACCTATTATCAACCTTAAGAAAACGCCACACCAGAAATCTGCAATTGTTAACTCCATCTTACAAGTGCGTAACATATTTGCAGCTCAGCAGTTCATGATTAGCTTTGTTAATTTAAAAATTAGAGCAAATCAACTTATTATGAAACTTAACGGTAAGAACATTAACTGTGTTTTTATGTTGGTTTTATTACGACACATAAGTTTTCAAGCAAATTAAGAACATTTATATATTGCACTATTTTATACTCTCATAACTAGCTAAAGATTTAATTAGGTAGGTATTGTATAAAACTGAAATACGAACACAGATTTTTACCATTAAGTTTTATAATAGGTCGATTCACTTAAATTTTTTAACTATCAAAGCCAAGATGAACTATTGATCATAGATTTGTTTTCTTACGTACTTGTAAGATGAAAACAACAAATGAGGCTGTGGTGTCCTCTTTAAGGTAAAAATATATTATTGAGCTATAATTTTGTAAAATATAAATATTTTAAAATCCTCCTAACTTACTTTGAAATTGAAATATCAATAAAATGTGCATTACATAATATTCTTAAATTAAAGAAAGTTTTTGTGTCCTCTTAATACATAACATTCTTATCAAATAAGTAAAATTAACAACAATGAATGTAGAGGAATTTATTTTAAGTACTGTGATTCCATGTATTTAATATAAATTCAACAATTATATATTAATAAGATGTCAGCACCCTATTTATTAGCTCTTTTTGATCCACACTGCAGCATAGGTTAGGTTTGTAATAAACAAACTTTAAGTTAAGAATATGTATTTGTATGTTGGCCATTTTTTTATTTTATAATATTTAAATTTTACTGCATTTATGAACATTTTAAATTTTAATACTCATACATATATAAAAATTAAAAAATCGTAAAAAGGCTAATGTACAGACATAAGTAATGTTCTTAAAATGATAGTTTGATAGTTGGTAAATTCACTCGAATATAAAAGCTAACACAAGATTAGTTCTGTAGAAGGAGCGTTTTTTAAGTTATGCGTAGGTCACAGACTAAACAAATAGGTAGTGTGAAAATATCTCATTAATAAAAAGAATGTTCATGGTATTGAAAACTATAAACTCATATTTTATTTTACACTAACCTTTAATGCTTGGGAGTCTATCATCACCGATGATGCTCTTTCTAAAAGTGCTTTTACAGTGTTGTAATATAGATTTGTCATTACTGGTTGACCGAGCTTCCTTAAAACTAAATTAGTAGCTTCGGATATTTCTGCAGTACTAGAATTTTGTTTGGCAATTGTATCCATACCTTTAAAAAGTATAACATATTATTTTAATTTATTACTAAATGCAACAATTTAATAAAAATCAACTTACAACTTAATAGAGTAGAATCTTTAATTAGGTGTTGTGAAAATTTGCCAATAAACTCAGCTGCTTTAACTGATTCAGGTAAATACCGAGTTAATAATTTTATACTTGCCTGAATTTCTTTATCTTTTTGAGGACTGTCTTCTTTCTTGTGATTATCAAGAAATTCTTTTAAATGTGAACGGATTCTACATATTTTTTTAACAAACAAATAAATTATATGTTTTACAGACAAATACAATTATAGTCACTTACAAAAGTTGAGTTTTTTGAATCTCCATAAAAGCTTTTTTAGCATAATCATCAATTGTACCATACAAATGATAAAGTCTCTTCATTCTCTCTTCAGGTGGTAGTTGATACGGTACTAAAGATGTATTCACTAGTCGTTCTACCAATGATTTATCTTCTACACAAGTTCTATAATACCCATGTAAAATTTTATCTTTGATCCAAGTGAATGCTTTTTTAGTGCCTTGAGGAATGTCTGGATCATTTAAATATGTTTTGTATATAAATGCTAGCCCAGATGTAGCTTCTTTTCTTATTTTAAACTAAAACACATACAAAATAGTTTATAACTAAATAATTGTTTTAAATTAAATGGATAATACAATACCTTTTTATCACACATTCTTTGCTTAACAACTAAAAGTAATTCTTCATTATCTGCAATTGGTTCAAAGTCATGTTTAGCTGTTGATACAATAGCCATAACTGTTTCATGACGTACATTCATGTCACTATCAGAACTTCTTAAACGTAATGCTTCTGTCAGATCTTGGCGAAGTTCAGGCTGATTTAAAAGTAAATGCATAGCATACTGAACACACTTAATGCGGATGCTAACAGATATATCATTAAATCGGCTAAGAAATGCTTGCCATAAGATATTATGATGGCTAGCAAGATTTGAATCTCTTTCTGAAAACATGCGAGCTAAAAGGGACACAGTACCATGACGTTCTTGTTCAACAGTTGACTTCAGTTTGCATTCAAGTTGTGGGAGCACTGCCAACAATACAGATGGGCTGATTCTGTTCAATTCATAAATGAGATCATAAGTTTTAGTACTTATAGCTAGATTTTTTTCATTCTTTCCCAATATTAAAACATGATTAAAAAACTAAAACAAAAAGTAAATAATTAAAATGTTAATCATAATATTTAATATTATTTTATTTATGTATTTACCGATTGGATATAAGGCTCTAAAGTGTTTGAGCATTTAAGAATAAGTTCTTTAGCCAATGAATATGCATTTTTTCTTTGTGATTTATTAGGTTCAACGATGTTTATTAAAATAATATCAAGAAGTTCACTGGCTACCATATCAGATTCACATATTAATGGACATAAAATGTCAAGCATAAAAGATTTCACTTTAGTTGAATGTTCATCACTAGTAAATAAAATAATAATATTATGTAGTAAAATATAAAAAAATGTGAATTTGTACTTACTTGACAATTTTAAACATGAGTGAAAATAATTTGCAAAATATTTCTTGACAATCTTCAAGCTCAAAGCACATATTAAAAGACTTTACATAAGCAAGATTTTCCAAAAGATAAAAATAACGTTTAAAGGCTGGATCCTTTGGATCTTTTAGACCGGCAAGTTGCTTAATTAGGAACATAAATATACCCTATAACAAAAGTATATGATATTAAAAAAATGAAATGTTAGTTTAAACCAATAATTTCATACTTTGACTTGCTCTGGATCTTTGTATGGAGCTTCAGGAGCATAAACTCTGAGTACATCAGCGATGCAACATGCTATTAAAAGCTGAACATCTTTACTAGCATGTTTTAGAAAATAATCTTCGGCCAAATGTAATGTCAATGGTATATATTGTTGATACATCCCTTCATCTTGACCCATTGCTTGAAGAGTATGAGCTAAAGTCTAAAATATTTCACACATTTTAATACAATTAAATGTACTCTAATTATTAATTTAACATACTTTTAATCGGCGAATAAGTTCATCTGGACCCAGATCATCTGTAACTGGACGGCATCCAGCCGGATATGTCATGTCCTCTTGCATATTTGCGATAGTTGATTACTTTTTTCTGAAAAACAAAAACAAATTGTAATTGAGTGAATTCATTTCAAATCATAAATTCAAGTTCCTAGGTACTCGTGGCAAAATATCAGTGAGATGTCCTTCTTTTAACTGCCCTATAAACTTCCAAATTACTGTCAAAACAATAGCAATCAATCATATATAAAAAAAAAACAAATTACTGCACCAACGGAAGATTTTTAACCCAAGTACCTATATATTTTCATTCGAAGCGAATTCGTGTGGAACAACGAAGTCAGTGACAAACGACGATGATCGTTTTTCGACCATGTCGAGTAAAATAAATTTAAAAACATTGATAGTCTTACGTAGAAGTGTGAATCGAGGAGCTAATGGAACGTGATCGAAGCATGTCTGTTCCAAGGTACCGACCGACCATCCAAGTACTTACCTACAGAATGTGACCGGTCCCGCGCAAACAGCAGTATTGCATTTCCGAGTGTATGGTCGTCTGGTTGTTGTCTGTGAGCGTCGGACGAGGCGATGCGGGTAAACACGGATCGGCGAAAACGACAACGGGTTATCACGTCGGTCACATCGTTGCACTGGTCACCCGTCACTGGAGTACAGCTAGAATTACGATCCGTACAGGCGAAGACGACGAGTTCCGGCGACGACTTGTGAAACGTGTTGGTGAGTTACAACAATAAAATTCGGTTTGGTGCTCGGTACGCGCACCGACCGAGCGAAAAACCGCGAACGGAAATCGCTAATGGCGGAGAATTTACCGTTAGGACTCTGGAGGGACGTTGAAGGGACGGCGAAGAGGCGAGACGAATACGAAAAAAAATATATATTACGTTAAAAGTAAAAACCGCTAAGGGATGCGATACAATAATAATAATAATAATAATAATATTGTAAATAGAACAGGAACGAAAAAGAAAACACACAACATACGTAATAAACGGACTCCAAACTCCAAAGACGCTAGTAAAGTCTGCTGGTTCTGCAGTGTGACCACGTTGAACGACGACAATTTACCCGCTAAAAAGTTTTATTTTTCTTAAATATTATTTGTTAACAAAACTATAAAAATAGTATAGGTAATAAAGAACAAACATAATAATTATTATAATATAATATTGTTAGGTATTTAGGTATTTAATATTACAACTGCAGCCTGCAGGCATATTAGTCAGGGAACAAATGTAAGAAAATTCACTCTGAAACACTTATAAACGTACAGATTGTTATTATTTTTAAAAATTCTACATTAGTTATTGCGAATTTCGATTTGCGGTTCAATAATAAACGTTATAGATTACACGGAAATTAGAATTTGGATGTCTACAGGAGAGTAAATTAGTGTCCTGTTCAGGACTCCAAAACAGGTAATAAAAAGAATCAAAATCAAACAATAAATATCCGCTTGAAAGAGTTAGTTATAAGACAAAGCGAAGATAAATTAGGCATTGGAGACTTTTTGACAGCTGTGTCTAACAATATAAGGAAACGAACCGACTGAACCGAATCTGACTATAATTATATACATTTATTTTATTATTAATTAACTAACTAATATTGTATTATTTTTTTTTTTTTTTTTTACTAACTAATATACTGTAATATACTAATTAGGTATATTATTATAATTATGTACTTTTTTAAATAGTTGTTTTGGGGATTTTTTTTCCGATTACCAATAAAAAGGATACTGCAAGAAGTCCTCTTTAGTCCCATCATGCATGTTCGGATGTTCCTCTCTAGACTACAGAAAATCTAACAAATAACACATAAGCAGGAGTCAAATAGAATCCTATTAATATCCCACTAAGGACTCCCTCACCCAATGGTCATGCCAAATACCTGGACGTTACAATAGGGCGCAAACTCACCTTCGACAAACACGTTCAAGACATCACCAAAAAAGCCACTCGCTTCGCGGAATTCTTTACCCCATTCTCAACCGTTCTAGACTTCTAGCCCTGTCCCAAAATCTTCAAAACTCAATATTCTAAAACTCTACGTCTCTCCAATTCTTTCTTATGCTGGCCCCTCTTGGGCACCTTTTATCGGTCCCTCACATTGGAGACGTATCGAATCTGTTCAAAACATCGGCATTCGCACGATAACGGGTATGCCCACTATCTTTAAAAATTCGGTCCTTCTAAAATCAGCAAATTTCAAGTCTAACAAAAATTCTATTCATAGTCAATCCAAATCGATTTTCTACAAAAACTCTTTCTCTACTCATGCCCACATCCGACTCTTAGGGAAATCTCACACCCCACCAACCACAAAGTGCAGAATCAAACCCTACCCTTTGACATGGGTTGACCAACAAATTTAAAATTACCTCCCTATAAACATCCGCATCCACTAGTAGAGGCAAAAGCCTGGTATGGTTTCACGGCTTAGCCATCCCCCCAAAGCAAAGCAAAGCAAAGCCTCACCCAATGGTATAATAGGACACCGATAGTAGGTAGTCCTCTTCAAGTTCTTAAAGTACTCCTGAAAAGACAATTAATTGGACATCAATTTTAAGTATATTTACGTATGACAATATGTCAATATATCGTATAATCATAGGCGTGCGCAGACTTAAATTTCTGGTCGAGCCTAGACAAATGTAGCGCCCTAATATTTGGACAGAGCCCCTAATTTTTTTTAACACACCAACGTACATGTTGATATATTAACCTATTAATGTCTATAGTACTATAGTTATTGACTATTGTATTTGTATATAGGAATAATGTTTTTTTTTATTACACTCTTTTCTTAAGTTCGCTTGTCTGTTTGTCTGTAAACAAATCTTTCGCGCTCGATTTGAGGCACTTATTGACGATGAAAAATTCTGAAAATTTGTATAGACCTTGGTCTTGGATGACAATACAATAATCCGTTGTCATTTTGGGACCCGGACCTCCAGGTCGGCGATGACGGGTGTGCAAAGTCATCTCCGAGGAAAAAATAAAAAATTTTTTTTTTAAAACACTTTTCTAAAAAAACAATACAAAAAAATAATGAAAAATTTAAAAGTGTGTGGTGCTCTTGCACTTGACATATACTCCCACTTCCCAGTCACTATCTTCTAAACAGGATTGAACATAGAAGTGTATGTGAGACTTAGCTCGGCTTTCAATGTTTTGTATGAAGCACCACACCCTTTTAAATTTTTCATCATTTTTTTGTATAGTTTTTTTAGAAAAGTGTTTTTAAAAAAATTTTTTTTTATTTTTTTAGATTAATAAAATGTATGTAGTCATTATGTTAGGTAGGTACACAAAAAATATTTTTGATTTTTTTTATACTTTCCCGTCAAACAAAGTTTTCATGATCTCCAAGAACATATATTATTATAATATAAACATTATAATAAAATATTTAAATATATACGCACATTTTACTATGCCCCTAAAAAGGTTCAGGTCGAGCATGGGGGCTTCACCGGCTCGCCCCGTGTTGTTACATTTGAAAATATCATTGTGTATATAAAATAAGACAAATATAATCTTAAATTTTCATATACCAACGAATAATACTTTAAAATTACAACAAAATAACTAAAATCGTTATTCTTGGTTTTAATATGTCATTTCGTCCGAATTTGAATTTAAAATGTCTGTAAAAAATAATTGTGATTTTATATTTTTTGGTTACAGTATGAACTATTAATGAGAATCTTTGTTTTACATTTTCAATCCTTAGTCATAAAAGTAGTGACATTTTATAATTTTTTAATTACAAAGATTGGTCACTTTCGAGATTTTGATAAATTCACCAAGAGTAGAAAGTAGAAACTAAATTAATCTCATTATGAATAGTGAATTGATTAACATTTGTGTACAAATTATTATTTGTTAACCATTTATTTACAAAATTAATTTATACATCAGCAATTGGTTCAATCGATTTATTTTCTGTACATTCATATGTACTAGACTGCTATATATGTATTACTTTAAAATGGACCCAAGGTAGATAACGATGAAAACGTAGATTTACAGATAAAACAAATCATTTCAAATTAATTTACCCTCATAGAATTTTCAACTAAATAATAAGGTACCTAGGTATATAGGTAGAAATGTAAGTATATATTATATTAAATTTCAAGTCACAATAAATTAGAAACCTAAGCCTATCTATACCTATGTTTGCTGAAAAAATATATAAATTGCTGAAGGTATATAACAAGTGTATAATCATAACAGTATAAATTTAAAATTATGCAAACTAATTTTGTTCATTCCACCCCATACAACAATTGCATATGAAAGCAAAAAGTCACCATTCTGAGATGATTGTTAATATTTAGAATATATTTCAATGATTTAAATTTAAAGAACAAGCGTCTCTATAGTAGTGCCATTCAGAGAGACTCGTTGGCGCATCCAAATGACCGCGAGCTTCACTTTTGCTACTTTGATTACGGGCGAAATAATGGTCTTACGTACTTCGACCATAGAACTTTTTTGAATTCTCGTACACCAAAAGACCAGGATCTCGAATTTTGTAGTGATCAAACGAAAACCCAAAATCCAAAATACACGTAACTATGTTATTTTTTTAAGTACAAAAAACACACGAAAAATCATAACTCTCGAACCGAAAATCGGATAACCTCGATCTCGGTACCCACCGATACGGCGCAAAGTCCTCTATAACATCCGACTACAAAACGGCTCGCCGCGCCCAAAATGTAAGTGTCCGTGGCGACAACCCCGAAAAACGCAAATATTGAACTTTTGAAGCCCCAAAAGACGGAGAAGCAGCTTCTATGGTCCCGACACAAGACGCCGAATTTGATCACCGACCACAAAACTATACAAATCTTGAATTTCAGAATCGTTGTAGAAATCTAAACCTTGTTCAAAATACACCCAGGGGGGGGGGGTCGATATTAATATTTTACTAGTATTGATGTTTAGTCACCTACTTGAACTAAACGAATATATATAAAAGCAACATCTAACGTGTCGTACAAAATATTTTTCCAACAAAATACTGTTCCGACCATTCTGACTATGCTTTATTATCTCGATTAATTCGATATAATATTAATACAGATCCACGTGTATAATATACTCAAAAATGTTGTCTTGATTTATACAGTCATGAGCAACATTTTTTCTAATTTATACCATTCATGAAAAATATGGTTCTGTATAAATATTTTCCTCGTTCATAACTACATAATTTGGTCCAAATTCGTACAATCCAGGTTTTTAAATTTGGAGTCCTGATTTGTGAGGTCCAAATTTGTATATTCCAGATTTGTATATTCCAGGTTTTTAAATTTTAAATTCCTGATTTGTACATTCCAGGTTTGTACATTTCGATTTTTAAATTTTAAATTCCTGATTTGTACATTCCAGATTTGTGCATCCAGGTTTGTACATTCCAAGGATTTAAATTCCAGGTTTATACAAATTCCCTTCCAATAATTATTCAAATATATGGGCATATTTTTTTTTTAGTATGTTGGTTGTGACCTATTGAAGTGACCTATCACACTTCTGAAAATTCAATTTCATGGAAAACAGTTCAAAAACACTGATCCAAACAATTGACAGGGTGTTGGTGTCAGGGCAAGCCACATTGTTTGTTTTCTCTATCAGCCTATGTCCAATGCAGACAAAACACATTTATGCAAAATCATTTTTATTTTGTTTTTGAGTAATCTTAGAGACTAGAGTAAAACACCCATTATAATAATTATAGATAATAGTATTTTTTAGGGTATAACATATAGTTTTTTTTTAAACTTTAAAGTTTAAATAAATTAAAAATTGTCTCAAAACAGTTTAAATTAACTTTTAAGTTACAGTTCATTTTAACATTTCTATTTTTTTTTGAAAATTGTATATAAAGTCAAATAATAATAAAGTATAAAATTAATATGGTCATATTTCAAACTCTCAAAAATATTATCCTCTATAATATTTGTAATAGGTCATTTGATTACTAAATAAACACAAAGAAAAATTATTTAAGAAACTTTATTATGTTTAATAATAACATGCTATAGTATTTTTAATAATTTTGTAATTGTATAATATTAATTTATTGAAATGGTATGAAATATTTTATTGCTTAAAAATGTCATATTTTTTGCACAATGTAAGGAAGGTCTTCTCTAAATTACGTATTACTGTCGCTGTCTTATTATCTTAACATTGACATTTTAACAAAATATGTTTTATGAGCAGTTATATAATATATTCTTTGGTGTTAATAACATGTATATTATAATGCTCTAAATATTTTCTGAGTTTATAATAATTATACAAACAATAAAAAAAATCTACAAAATCAATTTTTTAAGCAATAATAAAAATATAACAGACCACAACCTACGTAAACAATTGTCATAATCTAAATAATATAATAATACGTCATACGAATACAAATACACACAATATAATGTGTATATAAGTTTATAGACGCAAATAATTTAAGTAGCTCACTTAAATGAGATAATCACCCTTCCATTGTTAATTAACATTTAATAACAAACAAAATTAATAACGATAGTGATAATGATTAATAATATATTAATATATTATTAATAATAATATATCTATTAAAAAATAAAAATGTATGTTTTCGATTTTGTTTTTATGAGCCAATCAATAACACTAATGTTTATAATATACAATGGGAATGTAAGATGCTAATATAATATTATTAACACAATAACTGGTTTTAACGTTTATACAACGTATCACAGAATAAATATATCATTACATCATGACATTTTCAAATTGAAATTAATCCTATTGCATATTTAGCATAATACATTTCAGTTATGAATATCATTATTATCTAAACAAATTGTGTGGAGAGTATAATGTAAATTAAACAAAAAATGAAGAAATATTGTCGTAATATACTTATTAGTTATTAATATTATTATTATTTGTGTTCTACTAATTGGTATTTATCTAATTGAGATGGAAAAATATATGTATAGCATACTTTTGAGCTTACTTCATTATAAAATTCAGTTAAATAGTTTGAAATTTATAATGAATTAATTAATTTACAATACAAATAATCACTGTACTAAAAATACATTATTACAATTATTAACGAGTTTCTGACCACAATACCTCATAAAAATAATAGGTGTAACATAACATGTTGTTGCAATTATATTATGATTTTAAGTTATAACTGTATGTAATAAAGTAACAGTATTAAATTAAAATAGTAATTAATATTCTTTTTACCTATACGGCTTAAAATATTATTTATTTAATTTTTCAATAGTTAAAAAATCTATATTAATAAAATTATATAACACAACTATATCAATGTCATTCTATCTTAACGAAAAATATAATGGGAATGTGAAATCATTGATTCAAAACAGCTATAGAAATTATTTAGCTAAAGTTTATAAAAAAGCTTTTATTTAAATAAAAATTGAATTACTAAATAACAATAAAATTTTCTGAAGCTGATAGGTATATGTAACCAATTTATTATTTGCAGTGCATCAGAATTTGTAAAAAAAAAAAATGTATCCCTACAATCAAAATTGAATAATTTTATGATTAAAATTGTTACATAACAATTACATCAAACAAAAAATAATTTTGATATTATATTATTAGATTCTACATTTTTAAATAATAAAAATGATAATAATAGATTCGGTCATGGAATTGATACAATAAAACAGATGAAAACTAGATATTAATTATTCAAAAATAATTTAGTTGTTCTCTTTATTTTTTCATACTATGATTTTGTAAATCGTTTGAGAATACTTGAATATTCATATTACTTTTATACCTACATTTTGACAGTCAAGTTTTCATTCATTATAGTATATTATTCAGGTACCATGTATAAACAATAAAATAACAAAAAGTAAATAGTCGTTTGATTTACTCCAGCTTTTAAAAAAATATTATCTAATAAAACCATTTAGTTAACCTACAGAAGGTGTTTTATATGGATGTAAGACTTTGAATCTTATCAAAAGTGATTTTTAATGGAAGAAAATTAAATATAATGGAAAAGTACAAACACATGAGTATGAAAATATTGACTAGATTAACTAATTTGTCTCAGTTTTGAGACTATTTGATTCATATTGTTTTGTTCACCAGATTTTATTAAAACATAAGGCTAACCTAACTATCACACCACTAACTGACCAAATGACACACTGATTACATAACGCTTAATGGTAACCTTCACCAAAGTTTTTCTAAATGGTAATTAGTAAATCCTGGGTTTTTACGTACATCCCAATACGTATTATTATACTCCCATGTTTCAATACCATTTCTAACAGTTTTTCTAAACCATTTAGGTTCATGTTGTTCTCCAGTTTCTTCTTTTTGTTTACGACGTTCACGCTGCGTTTGCTCTAAATTAAGTTTCATAGATTCAGCACGATTCAGATTTCCTTCCTCTAGTAGCCTTTGTTAATAAAATAAATAAATTATCAGCCAATTTACATTAAAATAAATACAAAAAAATTAATTCTTTTAAAATACACTTGGTACCTTTGATCTGGTCGAAATCGAGTATCAGTTTTTGGTAAAATCTTGGCTGTTTCTAAGTCAAGCTCATTTAATTCCATAGCAAATCGTGTAAATCCATAGTATAACTCATAGTCTTCTGGCATAGTACCTATAAATAAAATATATTTATTGATCTACTCAAAATTAAAAACATTGTTCATTTTATTCAAATACCTGGTCTCCATATACATTTTGCAGAAGGTGCAGCAGCAACTCCACAATACAGAGCTTCATTCCATTTACCAAATAGTTTACGTACAACTTTTCCTTCATTATCATCAATTACAACACCGTGTATTTCATGACGTTTAGCAGAGAAATAACTAGCCTATAATATAATACAAAATAATAAATTATTTTTTCAAGTGATTAAAAAAAAAAAAAAAGTATACAGTGTGTAAACGGTAATCGAGAACACTCAATATCTTTGCGTAGAGACTTGCTATTTGAATTCCGTTTTTTTGGCAGTTGTTATGACATAAAAATACACATTTTTATGGTCTTTGATTTTTTTTTACTTTACTAGTCACGCCAAAAAAACGGAATTCAAATAGCAGGTCTTTACGCAAAGATATTGAGTGTTCTCGATTACTGTTTACACTCTGTATAAAAGATTTATAATTAATACAATGAGAGATACTATTCACTATTTAGTCTCCCAAAATTAATTCAAAAAGATATAACATGATGTGATGATTACATAAATACAAACCTTCAAAAATGTTAATTTGCATGTAATATTTTTATCCAAATTGGTAATTTTCAGTTCACCATATTGATCTACAGATCTTTGACCACCAAATAAGTTATGAACACAAGTTGTCACCTTATTCCATCTATAATGATCTTTGCTATCCTGACATAATAACTGTACATTTACATACCCTAAAAAAAAAAAATTAATAAAAATTATATTTCTTAAAAATGATTAAAAATGAATAAAATAATCAATTTCTTTTCACATTTAACAAACCTGTTGGTTGAAATTCCATCGATTTCCCCCAAAATTTTGTCTTAATTCTAACATCTTGCCAAAATATAAAATTTTTTGATTCAGCATGACATACACTAACTGGTGGATGATGACTAACCTAAAACAAAATATAAAAGTATTAATATTATAAGTGTAAAAAAATAATAAAAAAATATTTTTTTACTACCTGTTCTGCAATAAATTTGAAGCCTTTATCATCTCGTATACATTCATATGTCTCACCCAAAAGTGGGTTAAATGGTTTTGAACCAGCTCGATAATAACTGGATCCGTAACTAGACACTGCAAATGCTGCTACATATACCATGCGTTCATAAACATCAGATTGTTCCGATGCTTTATCTAAAAGTTCACTGTATTCTAGTTCTTCACACATACGCTATACATATAAAATACTTGGATTTAAAAAAAAAAAAAACATTGATATTTCAATTTGGTTAAAATTCATCAACAAACGGATTTAACGCATTTAAAACTACTACTAAAGGATTGACATTATATTATTTACAAAAGGAAAAATATACGGCAAAAGTGTTTACCTGTAACATATTAAGAGGTTCATTAAGTGCCACTGGCATAGAAACTTGGGAGAGATCTTTACCAATGTTTTTGCATAATAGATTCCATAAGGACAATCCTTCGGTATCAGGTTTTGGACATGGTAGCTTTGTACGCCGTCCGGTCATATTCCGGATATCACCGGATCCTCCACAATCTACTATAGGAAATAACAATAATTATTTTCGGAATAAAAAAAAATTAAAATGTGCGTATACAATAATGGCGTTTTTATTGTACTTTATTCAACTCACGCGAAAGTGTCTATCCGTCTTCCATTATAAACATTTATTTTTGGCGACTCGCGTAGAACATTAATAATTTTATAACGGGAAAACGTCTCTTATCAAAGCATATTTTGTAAAATGTAAAAAAGGGTGATTAGTATTTACTTCTGACAAATGCATTGATTTTACGAGTGCAGGGGGAGAAATATAGTCTCGCCTGAACTTTTACCAGTGTGCAAACTTTAACAGAGTAGCCACTATCGAATGTGCGAAATATTTGACGTTTTGCCAAACTTTTATCATATAAATAAAACTGATACAAACCCACATCATAAAATAAGTAATATATTTTGATAGGTATGCCGAATATAAGTATCTATGGATACCTAGTATGAGAAAATTAAATTGTAATTTATTTTTATAAACGTTGTTTCACGGGAATTCGTAGTTTTTAACCTCCGTAAATGGTAGATGCATAGATGAATTGTTTCTAGAGGGTGAAAATGATAACAAACACAATTCAGTACATATTATACCTTACAAGGAGGGGTAGTGAATATAAAAGGGTAGGTTCAGTACTGAGTAGGTGTCAAACCAATAAACTGGGTTACGCAAAATAAATCGATATTTCAAATTTCAGTTAAGAAATTTTTACTAATTCATTTTTTAATTTTGATGTTGTAATTCTGAGCAGAGCGATGAATGTATTGATTTAACAAAGATTTAAAAATATTTTGTTTCTTTTTGGGCTAGTTATAGAAATTTGTAATATTGTTGAGGTTTTTTTTCGATTTATGTTGATGAAATAAAAATTTCGTTTCTAGGTCAAAAAGCTTTAATACACAAGGTTCCACATAAGATTTTATTACAGCATTTAAAAAATATCTTAATTACTTATATTATTTACAACTGTTTTAATGACATTTTAGGTTAAAATGTTGACGTATGACATATATATATATATATATATATATTAGTAATATTCATTATTTCGTAATCTGTAAGCAATTTAAATAGGTAGGACATTTGAAAGAAAAAAAACAATGTTAGCTATCTATTGTTGCAATTAAAAAAATATTAATATGCAGAGGTTTGATATACGTTTCAATAACGTACAATATCGTAAATATGGGTCAACCGAGAAAGACTCCATTAAGAGACCATATTGAACTAATAAATAAAAAATTAACAATACCCATAATAGTAATACGATACATATTGCCCTAAGAGATCTAAATGCTAGTCAGGAAATAAATGATATGTAAATTAATCAATGGAATATTATAGGTACCTTACTACATAATGAAATAAACAATAATGGAATTAAACTTACAGATATGGCTGCTGGGAAAGTGTAATTATTAAGAGCACTTTATTTACCTACAAGGTAATATACAATAGGGGAAGTAATGCTAATTGTAGGGGAAGTAATGCTAACGCGGTCCCCCCTCTGGTTCTCGATACCACGAAGAAAAAAAAAAAAAAGGTAATATACAAAGAGATAATAGGAACACTAAACGGAAGACATACTAACCAAACATGAATAATATTATACTGATAAACTCAAGATTCACAAAGGGAATCCAAGATGTAATATCTGTAATTGCTGTAATAGCCCATCAGAGGTGCTGATTCGGACTCGCAAAACTCTAAAGGAAACGTACTAACATCATCAGAGAAAAGTAAAACATATGTATAGGTATTATGTTGGTGATAGGGAACAAGAAAAAACAAAAGGCTGAGGGTCATAGCTTAATGATGTATGTGTAAACGTTTTAAACCGAAGAAAAGAGGCCTGGAGTGCCCTATACATAAAAAGGTCGATCAACAAGAGAGCAATAATTACAGATGCATCACTTTATTCTACAAGACGTATAAAATAGTTGCATACGGAATTCTTGAAAGAATACGATTGCGAAGAATACTGGAATAGATTATCAGGGAGGTTTCAGACCAAACAGATTTACCCGCCATTAGCGTAACTATAAATTTATTGTTGGTTCCAGCGAAAAATTAGCTTCGACCCCAGTGTATAGTTAGCATTTTTGTGAAATTGAAATTCAATATTTTGAAAAAAATTCTAATGGCTATAAATAGCTCACAAAGAGCCAAAATAGTTTGAAAATTTTACCATTTATGGAAAATGGTCCATTTAACTGTTTTTCGATATTCGCATTTTAAAGAGGTGGCCAAAAAGGAAAATCTTGAGATTTCACGAAAATTTAACCTTTTTTTTTGTTTATAAATGATTGCCATTGGTTCAGGTTATAATGGTATAATAATAGAAATTGGTATTATTTTTATTTGTGTATAAATTGTTGCGATTGGTTACTCAATTACTCGGGCAGATTAAGTACAAGCATGCATCAAATTATCACGATTATGGCCAGTGTTGAATACAGGCAATTTTTCTGTGGAGGGGGGGGGGGCGGAAAATGCCTTCTTGAAGTATACCTGGATTCAACACTGGTAATGGCCTCGAATAAAGAAACTATAGGTATATCTTAAAACTAAATGTATATGTGTACTGTGTAACTGGTATACTAAACCCTACTCAATTGAATTTGACGAAAATCTCAGGATCGATTTTAGAAATGTCAGAAAAGTTTCTGAGAGTAAGTAGTTTCAACCACGTTCAAAAATATACCAAGTACTAAATCACATCCACGACTTGCGGTTGCCCCACCTAGGTACAATTATTTCACAAAGCTATAGGTACCTACACTAACGCCGATTTGCCCATAAACTGAGGTACCTACACTAAAACTGCAATACACATAAACCAAGTACACATACACCTATTTAGCGTATGCCGTACCTATATACTATATCTAAGGGATTTTCGGAGAAAAAAATGCACACGGGCGAAGCCAGGATATTCAACTAGTTTATAATATCTCTAAATATAATATCACAGATTATTTTAAATAATATAATATTATATATTATATTATCTGTGAGATAATATAGGTACAAATAGTAAATATTAATCACTAATTTCTCAAAAACGACAAAACGGTCAAAACGTATGAGCTTAAAATTTTGAATAATGGCATTTAAAGATGGGGTCACACAGGAATTTATTTTCGGAAAATAGAAATCTAATATTTTTTTGTACATATTTACGGTTGCCATAGGTACCAGAAACCAAAAGAGTTATTATGATTGGAAGGATTGGATATAATTTACAAAATTGTATTATTTATTTTATAACTGTCATGGAAACTTGATAATATAAGCCTTGATATAGTTGACGGCCCCGTTCTTGGAAAAGCCTTGATTTTCTAACGGGTAATTATATGTTGCATGTTCATGGGTTTCCTAATAGCTTTGGATAATTGACTCTTGTAATTAAAAAAACCTATCGTCTATCTTATTTTTCTTGTGCATCACATATTAAAAGTATTAAAATTATATATTATACGGTGTAATTTATAAACGTACAAATTTTTATTGCATGCACAGATATATTTGACTGTCTGTCTGGAAAAACTTTAAGCGAATTCACCGATTTTGACAAGGTTTTCATAGTTATTATATTACTTTGTAAATAAAATAGTTATATTATTAGGGCTCGAATTTCGATGGTATGTTTGATAAAATGCTTCCTATGTAACAAATGTATTTCAAGTACACGCTATGCTAACAACAAACTTCTTTCGGTGCATTTTTAAACTTTTTAGAGCATTATTTATTTCTTAACCTATTTCTAGTACTATTAAGAATAAAAAGGTGGGTAATTGGATGTCGCTCTGCTGTACAGTAGGTTACAAGTGGGTCACACTTTATAATGTATGGTATTAAATTTGAATTCAATGATAAAATATCATTGTATATTTGTACACGAAAAACGATTCTGAGAGGTGATGGTTTGTCAGTGTGGATATTTTATATTAATATATTTATATGTTATTACTTATTAGTTATTATTAATACGGTATCCGGTAAGTTGAATCCCACCAAAAACATAGGTATATGTAAAATGAGAGCCAAGTTCAATACTATAATATATGCCTTGGTTGTTGACTTCAACGACAAAATAAGTGAGATCTAAATGGGTGCCAAGTTAGGATAATATATTGAAGCCTAAGGTGTGACTTGGCTACTTTTCATATACGAATTATTATTATAAGTACCTACTAAACCAGTAATGGAAGAGTGAAGATGATTTTCCGAAGAATAAAATAAGAACTCAAAGCTTTAGAACTTGCAAATGCTATAATATATAATTCGTAGCCAAGTCAGACCTTAGGCTTCAATATATTATCCTAACTTGGCACCCATTTAGATCTCACTTATTTTGTCGTTGAAGTCAACAACCAAGGCATATATTATAGTATTGAACTTGGCTCTCATTTTACATATACCTATGTTTTTGGTGGGATATCATTACTTTTTGTATGTAAATTATTATAACTAACTTAACCTAGCCATGACGTATTCTATAAATAAAGTTTATTACTATATAATATAATTCAGTTACTAATATTAATAATAATATTTATTATAAAATATTTTCCGTTGTATATACAGAGTATAAAATACATGTAAAATTAATATACAATTATTTTAACTCTTTTTGAGTATATTTTTAATTATCATAATTTTATTGACTGTAGTTTCTACTGTTGGGTGGATAATTCATAATTTGTAAGAATAATTATTTAATTATTTTAATTGTAATATTTTAAAAAAATAATATTAATTACATACATAGATAGAAAAAAAAGTATGTTGCTGCGCGCGGGTCGACAATATCGACACATATTCGGCTAGGTAGTCGTATTTTTGGAGCGGCGATACGGGAAATTTTATTTAAGTCAACATTACATTACAGTACATTAAATTAGAGGCAATTATTATACCTAACCTAACCTAACCTATAAATTGAAAAATTAAACATAATAGATAAAATAATTGCAAAATTATAATAAAATCAATTGATTCAAAAATTAAAAATTAAAAATTAAAAAATTTTAAATTAATAATTTTCAAGTTTCTGATTTTTTCCTTTGTATTTACCTAACTACCTATCTGTATGCCAAATTTGAACTTTCTAGGTCATCAGGAACTGGGTTAGAATTTTGATCTATAGGTAAGTCAGTGATAAAAATGACGATTTTCGGACGTTAATATCTAAATAACGGTTTTAAGTGTGTTTATGAAATTTAGAGCACATATGTATCTCGTTAGTCTCAATATATGAGCCAAATTTGACATGTTTATGTGGAATAGTTTTTGAGTTATGAGGGGGTCAAAAGTGGCTCCAAATGGTTCGTGTAATATTACACACGGTGCTGCTCGCCAGTTCTGTTAGCTAGAACTTGGCTTGACACGCTACCGCGTGTCTAGATTAATATTATAAAGTTACAAGAAAACAACTAAAATCGTTATTCTTGGTTATTTAAGACGTATGTAATTTTTTCAAAATTTTAACACAAAATAACTATAAAAAACTGTGTTTTTATATTTTTGAGATTTTTTGGTTACACAATAACCTACTTACGTGGAACCTTGCTGTAAGTTTTCAATCCTTCGCTATAAAAGTTTAACAACTCATACATTTTCAACTATAAAATCATTTTTAAATTTGATAAATGTTGTCAAAAATCGAACTTTAAATGCTTATAAAAAAAATTGTTTTCTATGTATTTTTAATATTTTTCATTTGCTATTTAAGCAATATATCAGGATTCTTGTATTCAATTTTGACGCTTTTTGGCACAACAAACTACATTTTATTGACATTCATAGAAAAAAAAAACTAAAAAACTTAAAATTTTGGTAAATAGTTCAAAACATTGAATTCATCCACATTCTATTGTGTATGGAAAATGATAATATAAACAACTAGTGAAAATTGCATGTTTCTACGGTCATAACTTATTTGTTTTAGAGTTACACCAAATTTTCCGTAAAAATTCACGTTTTTCCTTGAATGATATGTTGTTTTTCCCTGGGCTTTTGATAACTACTAGGAATTTTAAATTTAGACCTCCCCAAAGTACCAACTATGTTCACTTTCCTATCAGAAAAGATACTGTTGAAGAAAATCTAAGCATTTGTATTGTCTTAAAAGGTGATGACAGACACAAAATAAAAAAAACACAAATCATTGTCAAATTAATTTATATTCATCGCTCCGCTCAGAATCTGAAATACATAATATATATACATACAGTATACACATAGGACATAGATCCCTATTGTACTAAAACAATATAAATTAATCTGGTTTTTAAATAAAACAGTTCACAAATTTATCTTGATTTCTGAAGAAATCCGGGGATTTTATTTTAAGGAATGTTTTTAGCCATGATGCATTTTTTTAAGGTAATTTTTCATTATTTTTAAGTGGAACTAAATCCGTGTCTTTGTTATTATGATTTGATATAATTTTACACATGCATTTTACACTTGATCAAAAGAACCCAAATAACACTATACTAAAAATCTATACAGTTTACATTTAACAGAGTTTAAGAAGTGTAATCTAATGGTGGTCAAATGATTTTTTCATGGTGGAGGGGAGATTATTAACATACACTATTTGATATTTTGATCATTAAAAATATAATTAATGGTTACCATTGTCCGTTTTATAATTTATACTCATATCATTGATTAAATCAATGCCTATATAATATAAGTTATTACAAATATTGAATACAATCTATTCCCCTGATCACACCACCAACACAACCGGGTAAATCCACGGGTATTTAAATTTTCACGGGTAACACCGTGCAGAATCAACTAGTACTATATGCCTATATTATAGATAGTATAATAAAACCTCTCTAATTTTACAACCTAAGTATTCCGACACTTCCTTCTAACTTCTTCTTTCTCATACACAAGAAATGCTATTTGTGAATTTGACAATATAGATAACTAATAATACAATATGCTCAATATGATTTTGAATATAATCTTCATCCAATAAGGTAACACTTATAGAACTTTATTCAGGAACATATGCTGAACAACTGTTAATAAACTATTAAACAAAATAAAATTGACGAATTCATTCAAAAATGCATTCATACATTATTATAGTACAAGACATTTTTTTTTTTTTTTGGTCAAACCCTCTCAATCAGACAATTCCTGGTCCCAACTAGCGAGGTATTACTGTATATATTTTCTTATCTTATTATATATGTTTGAAAATATTTAAGATATTGCTCACCTCCTTGTGGATTATTGTATTCAGATGTGGCCCCGTCACTGTTTTCTGAAGATATAGATCCATCTTCAGATGATAAAGACCCTGCTTCAGAAGATGTATCTGAAGTTTGGGTGACTACTTCACCAGAAATTAATTCATTTGTTACAGCTTCATTACAATCATTCATTTTACCACCTTGATATTCTTCAGCATCAAAAAATACTTCTGAACCACTTACACCAGAACTATATGATAACGATGAACTTAGTACCTAAAAATAATAAACAATATAACATCATTATTACAGTTAAATATTTTATTTAAATCTATATTATGAAATATTACAGGATCTGGAAAATTTGATGCATCTGAAGTAATATGAATGTTATTTAATTTAGCACGAAGTTCACTATTTTGTTGAATGGCCTTATTTAAAGCAACTCGATAATTAGATAATTTGTCATCGCTCGCCGCATCACCAACAAAAATATGACCGCGTTCTTCATTTATAGCATCCATTATGCACTTAAAACTATTTTGAACTTATAATACAATGATAAGTTAACATTTTATACTGTTCAACATTTAAAAATATAAACATATTACACTTACTATCTTTTGCTAAAATAACAAAATCAGTATAGAGTTGAAGATCACTAGGTGATGGATTAACAGTTAATGATGGATTGCTATTGGATAAATGTTGAGAAGCTATTCCAGAAGGCTAAAATGGAAAAAGATAAATAGTGGCTGAAAATATATTTGTATTTGATGTTATATTTACAAAACCAGACGAATCTGTAGCGTCAACAGTTTTATTTGTTGATTGACTGATTGA
Source organism: Macrosiphum euphorbiae (assembly GCA_949089665.1). NCBI lineage: Eukaryota > Metazoa > Arthropoda > Insecta > Hemiptera > Aphididae > Macrosiphum > Macrosiphum euphorbiae. The sequence goes on along the minus strand of CARXXK010000004.1, from coordinate 42,643,985 downwards.
TTGATTCATATCAATGCCCCAACCAGCAATTGTACCACCCCAACTACCACCACCACTTTTTTTTTTACGCAATCGAAACCTGGTGCTCTTTTTTGCAACGGGAATTCCATCGAGTACACCAACCTACAAAATGGTGAAAAAAAAATAGATTAATTATAAATAAAATAACAGCAATATTAATAATTACATCGTTATCAACTGATTCTAATTGATCAAGTATTCGGTTTAAAGACTTCAAATTTTGTTCAACTTGCTTAATTTCTGAAGTTGCTGGATCCAATTGTGAACACCAGCCATTTAAACGTACATTCGGAGTACAGTTTTTAATTGACTCTACAGGAGATATTACTGTATAATAAAATCAAATAAAGATTATTATTTATTTTACAAACCATTTTATCATATGCTATTCAATCTCAACAAAATTTAGATACTCATTAACAAATATATGAAATACATTACTTAATGTGAGCCAATACTAATGTGTTTCAAATATTATGGGTAATGAGTTTATATTTATGATATTATTAATTAATATAATCATATTTACGAGATGTTTTTTTTTGTAGTGGAGACTGTGTCTGTTTTGTTTGACCAAAAGTTAAAACATGTTGTCTATAGAGACGATGTTGCTTTATTTCTTTTACCCATTCAGAAAATGCTTCAAATGTTTTTGCCTTTAACATAGAATAACATTTAGTTATATTATAATCTAACATTAATAACTCAATATTAATGTGTTTTTTATGTGTTATTGAGATTGAGAACGATTCAAACTTCAAGGTTGTTGAACACAGTACAACTTTTAATTTTAATTTTAATAATAAATAATTTCAGAACTAATTATATCAGACATTTTAAAATGATACATCACGTATTGAAAATTATATTACTAAGTATTATACATTACGAGCCTTAGAAAATAAAATAATAATTTATAACATGGACACATACACAGAGTTTTAAACAAGGAGCAAATTAAATTATTACCAACACATTTTTTGTACAAATTTCCGACAGTTTCAGTGCATATTATAATTTGTCATTTACTCATTTTACAATATAGCATATAGTGTGGCAAAAGCAAGAAGTGAGCTATTTAAGTCAGTAGCATAGTGTGACTTGATGTTTTTCATTTTGGTCTCTATACGAAAATAAGACGAGAAACCTATAGGAAAAAAAACGTCTAAAACTAATCGTTTCTATAGTGGAAGACGGGCGTACTGGCTGCGGCTCCGTTAACTTATTACTAAGGCTGGGAAGTTGTAGGAGTTGCATATTATTCTATATTACGCTCTCGATTTTAGCAGTCCAAGCTAGAAAATCGAACTATAAATACAATAGACAATTTAAAAATTGAATTTTAAAATGCATACTTTGCATATTTCGTAAAATTTTGAGGGGAAAGTGCATATTTTTTGATTATCATACGAATATTATGCATATTTAGGATTTTCTAAAAAAATTGATCTTTTTTTTCTTAAGCTTTGTATTTTAATATGTATATGTATTTTAATACAATTTTTAATAATATTGAATAAAATATATAGTATTTATTGTTTTCGTAGCGGGCGACTATTAATTAAACTACGCCATGCTGGGGGACATGCGCATTTAATCTCAATCGCGCTAATATTCCGATGTAAGTACTATCTTTTCAAATATATTTTTTTTAGAATAAAATGTCAAAATGTCATACAGTTTTTAGGCATATTTTAAATAATATAAATTTATTTTTCCAAATTTTACATTTCTTTTAGTGCATATAAATATCAACATAAAATGGTTTTTTTGAAATATTGAATTTTTAGGATTAATTATCAAACTTTTTTAATATTTGACAATTTTTAATGAAATATTGAACATTTTTCGTGCATATTTTTCAATTTTTAGATCCTATAACTTCCGAGCCTTACTTATTAGTTATTGGTAAGTGGCCAATGGCCATACTTGGCCATACCAAAGGCCAAATTTCACGATTTTCAGATACTCCAAACTGTCCCTGTGCGGCTGTGCATAATCATTAAGTAAATCAATTATTTTTAAAGGAAAAATTTTTTTAGATAATAATACATAGTTTAGGGATATTTTTTGAAATAATATAACTATTATATGTAATTTACAATCAGGTTACAACTTTAAATAAGTCCTTTTAGCCTTCTAGCAGGATTATTAACTAATGTATTTAAAGAAAATAAATACATAAATGGATTAATATTTAAAGTGATTCGTTTGGTTGGTTGAAACCAATACTATTTTAGACATATTAGATTTAGTCTTAGCAGTTTCTGAATTTGATGAAGATAACCAAAATTCAAATATTCATCACAAAACTATATTTAAAAAAGGTGCTCTGCTGTATAGTAGGTTACAAGTGGGTCACTGTATAATGGATGGTATTATAAACATGTGCAAATATAAACAACCAGTGAAAATTTCATGTATCTACGGTCATTTGTTTTAAAGTTACACCAAAAACCAATTTTTTGCGTAAAAATTCCCGATTTTCCTTAATTTTTCTTTTGTTTTTCTTGGCGCTTTTGAAAATTACTGGGAATTTTAAATTTTGAGCTCCCCAATGCACCAACGATATTCACTTTCCAATCGAACAACACACTGAAGTTGAAAATCGAAGCATTATTTCGACTACTTGTCATGTACACAGACACAAATAAAATAATAAAAAAAAAAACCACACATCATTGTAAAATCAATACATTCATCGTTCCACTCAGAATCTAAAAGACTTAGGATGTCAAAAATCCAAAACACTACCGTTATAACGATTTAAAAGTAAAAATTAATCAGGCAAAAAAAAAATTCAAGCTGAAGCACTGAACAAAAAACTAAAAAAAACGGGCAAGTGGATGTTGTACAGTAGGTTAAAAATTGGTCACTGTAATGGATGGTATTAAATTTGAATTCAATGATATGATATCATTGTATATTTGTATACGAAAAACGATTCTGAGCGGAGACAGTTTGTCAGTCTAGGATATTTTATATTATATTTTTATAATTAATTATAATTAATATTTATTAGTTATTGTTAATAAGGGTAGCCAGTAAGCTGAATTAATATTATAAAATTACAAAAAAATAACTAAAATTGTTATTCTTAGTTATTTAAGATGAAATTTCGTTCAAATTTGAACATAAAATAACTATAAAAAAAACTGTATTTTTATATTTTTTGATTACAAAATAACATACTTACGTGAAACCGTGTTTTAAATGTTCAATCCTTATCTATAAAAGTTGAACATTTTATAAATTTTTAACAACAAAATAATTTGATAAATCGTGTCAAATTTTGAACTTTAAAAGCCTATCAAAAAAACGTGCCTATATATTTTTCAACTGCTGTTTTAACAATATAGTATCAGGAACCATGTATTAAATTTTTAAGCTCTTTTTGACCCAATAACATTTTATTGACATTTATAAAAAAAAAAAACTAAAAAAATTTAAAATATACTACTCGAAACGATTCAAAATATTTTTATCATTTTATTGAGTATAGAAAATGAACATATTATGGTGTAAATTTCATGTGTGAAGTTGCCCCCCCCTCTCCGACTTTGTCCAATCGATTAGAGAAATATATCAATATTTCGCAAATTAATTTTTAGAATTTGCAAATCAATATTTTTTTTTTTAACAAATTTTACTAGTTTCTTCGCCAGTCCCCCGAAGTTTGTTCGATCGATTCTGGAAATATGTCAATACTTTGTAAATTGATTTTTAGAATTTGCAAATCAATAATTTACTTTTTTGGCGAATTTTACAAGCTTTTTCAACAGCCGCCGACTTTGTCCGATCGATTCGGGAAATATGTTAATATTATGAAGTTGACCCCCCTTAACGTTTTTCTCTTATAATAATGTTAATGATTATTTGCAAATTCTAAAATTCAATTTGCAATTATTTTCAATTAATTTGCAAAATTATGACATATTTCTCGAGTCGATCGGACAAAGTCGGGGGGCCAACTTCACACACATGTAAATTTCATCATATTGATATAATCTAAGATTATTCGTTTCTGAATTACAACAAAATAAGATAATCACTACATGAGTAGTAATCGAGTGAATATCTAATGTTAACATTTTAAAAACGTTCGTAAATTTTTAATTTTGATTTTCCGGTAGATTTTTTTTTTTGATAAAGGTCGACAAACTTATAGGGAATATTGTTTTAAATTTCCTAACCTTAGATTTAAAAAGCTATTTTTTGGAAATTTCTTCCTCAAAATTATTTGCACATTTTCGTTAGTTTTCTGTATTTTGTCAAAATTCGAACTTTAAATGTTATGTATATAAAATAAATATTTTTCCACTAACATTGTAACAATATATTAGGAGCCTTGTATTAATTTTTCAAGTATATTTTGACCCAATGACTAAAATGTTATTGACATTTATAGAAAAAAAAACTTTTTTTTTTACTTTTCATGTATTTGCAATCAATTGTTTTAGAATTCCACCAGAAAACAAAATCGATATTGTTGAAAACTGATTTTTGTAAAAATTCTGGTTTCTCCTTTATTTTAGATTCTGGTCGTAGCGATGAATGTATTTATTGGTTTTACAATGATGTGTTTTTTTTAAAATGTTTTTTGGTGTGTGTCATCAGCCATCACTTTTCGGGGCAGTAAAATTGCTTCGATTTTCAACTTCGGTATCTTCTTTGATGGGAAAGTGAATTTAGTTGGTGCATTCACGAGGTCAAAATTTAAAATTCAAAGTAGTTTTCAAAAACACCGGAAAAAAAAAGGTGGGCAAGTGGGTATCGCTCTGCTGTACAGTAGGTTACAAGTGGGTCACTAAATGTATGGGGTTGAATTTGAATTCAATGATATAATATTATTGTATACGAAAAACGATTCTGAGCGAAGACGGTCTATATGGTATATTAGTAAGTAAGTATAAATGATGATTTTATTGTGAATAAAGTAATTTATTTTCATCGCGTGAAAGTGTGAAACCTTGTTTTAAATTTTTAATCCTTAGCTATAAAAATTGAACATTTTATAAACTTTTAACTACAAAATCATTTTAGTTTCCGAGCGGAGCGATGAATGTATTGGTCTTCCAATGTTTTTTTTTTAAATTTAACCTTATTTAAATTAAAATTTATTTTATGTAAACAAAATGTCTACCAGAAGGAGTGCTTCGATTTCAACATATAGTATATTATCTTTTAGCAAATTGGATCAAGATGATACTTTAGAGAGGCCATTTTCTCAACTTTCATTTTTCTCAATACGCCACGAGAAAAACTACCGAAATACCCTATTGCCAAGTTATTTTTTATCTAACGCTTTTTTAATCATCATAGAAACGACTACAATTTTAAAATAACCGCTAAAAAAATGAAAATGCATTAATTTATATTTATATTTATTTATTCAATTTACTATTGAACATAAAAATAATTTATGAATCTAATTTAAAATTATATAATATTATTTATTAAACATAATCATTTCTATGTATATATATTGCTACATATAATTACTAATCGTTTTTTATCGAATTTATTCGAATGCAATCATTGCATTCAAATCGAATACTGTAGTAATATATTATTCTGTCGTAGAACCGAAGGGACGATGGACAAACTTCGAACACCACTGACATACTCCATCCCGCTGCACTTACGTCTTACTCGCTTTTTATTTTTGTGTCCAGTGGCGGATCTAGGATTTTTTTATGGGGGGTGCTTAGGTTAAGGTATAATATTGTATTCTGTATACTACATCCTGATGGCATGACATTTTTTTAGTCCTAATTGGCAATTGCACATAAAGCACATTGCTGAATATTAAAAAGGATAAGTGACAACTTTAAAAGTACATCTAAAACAAATACCTTTATTTAAAAAAAAATAAAACATAAAAATGTAAACAAGAAATTTAAATTATATCACATCCACTTATTGTATTTTTTATTTCTTAATAATTGATTGACAAAAAACAAATTAAAATGATTAGGACATTTTGACCAATCTTCTAATTCCATCCTCCTTTTTTTTTTCCAAGCGAAGGTGTCAACTACTTAAGATATCTATAATTTTTAAATGTATAGTAACAAAGTATTAAAGTCAGTGGCGTATATAGGCTCCCTAGGCCAGAGCCCATAGTTAAATTGCAGGTTCAATTAAACCATTTCATGTACCTATATCAAACGTGTTTACAGTTTTTCACCATGATTAATTTAACCGGGGTTAATTAAAATCGTTTTGAGAAATCATCAAGGAAATGTTAGATTGTCTGGATTTGCTTTGATGACTTTTGTGTTAAATTCACAATAAGATAACATTAAAATATATATTATGTATATATGAAATTGTCAATATTTTTTAAAAAAGAATTAAAAATGAATTTTACATAATAATTATAAAATTGAATAGCTCAATTTTTATTTGTATTTATAACCACCCAGCTCCTTAAAAAATGCATAGTTATGGCTATGTTAGTCTCACTATGCTGACTAGTGATAAATTGGCCCATTATGAAAATAATTTGTACATACGCCACTGATTAAAGTAATAGACAAAATTATTATTTATAATAATACCGTGGATTTAAAATAGTATAATCGGTATTCGGTGATAACACTAGTGATAACTATTATTCTATTCTGTGTAACTACTATAGATAATATTATCTACATCGTGGAAAATATCTATGATTTAAACAGTAAGATACTAAACCCAATATTCATGTCTGATACCCGTGACCCGTGGGTTGTATCATAGAACAATATTTATTTATAGTTGTATCGTTCCATTTTTCAGTCACTTCTGGTTATCACTTAGGTATCTCAATTGTTGAGGGAAAAATTACTTATAAAAAAAAAAAATAATATTATTTATTTTGTTACCGATTTAGTATAACGTACCCGGCCCACTGAAAAATATGTATAGTATATAGTATTTGTTTTTAACCAGGTAGCAACATGCCAAGGGGGGTGCTATAGCACCCTAGCACCCCCCTCTGGATCCGCCACTGTTTGTGTCTATAGCATCACCATTTGAGGCACTAAAAATGCTTCAATTTTTAACTTCGGTATCTTGTTTGATGGGAAAGTGAATTTAGTTGGTGCATTCGGGAGGTCAAAAAAGGTTTCAAAATCGTAAAAAATGAAATAAAAACAGGAATTTTTACGCAAAATTGGTTTTCGACAAAATAGATTTCCCAATTTTTATATAGTTATATTTTAAGTTGAATTTTGGACAAAGTTATATTATTCCAATATTATTAACCAAGAATAACGATGTAATTTATTTTTTTGTAAAAATACAATGATATTAAATCATTGAATTCAAATTTAATTTCATCCATTACAGTGTACCCACTTGTAACCTACTGTAGGTACCTATAATTCATTCACTTACGTTCTTATTTTTTCCGGCAATGTCAACATTTAACCTTTAAATTCTTAAAAAAAAAAATGTGAGTATACAACTTTAATATTTCTCAACTGTTGTTATAATAAATTATGAGGAACCTTGAATTAAATATTCAAACATTTCATACAACGAAAAAAAACTGTTGGCATTTATAGAAAAAGAAACTAACAAAACATAAAATTTAAAATGTCTATAGATAGAACAAACTTTATCAAAATATTTTGAACATTTTATCATTTATGGAAAATGATAAAATAGACATTTGGTGAATATTTCAAGTGCCATCGGTTAATATGGTTTTTGAATTACAACAAAAGAAGAAAATCGTTCGATAAGGATTTATTAATAAACGAGTGAATATCCCAATGTCCCAATTTGATATTGAAACGCTCATAAAAAATGAATTTTACTTTCCGGAAAATGTTTTTGTTTGTTTATTGTTAACAGTAGAAAAACATATCTACAAGGAGTCTTATATTACATTTTTAAATCTTGGAAAACAAAGGGAAAATTGTGGGCAAGTGTGTACTGATCAACTGTACATTAGGTGTCACACGTCGTGCAGTCATTTAGTTACGCCAAAAACCAAAATCGTTTTTTCAAAAACCGATTTTGCATAAAACTTCCTGTTTTTCCTTAAATTTTAATTTGTTTTTTCGGCGCTTTTGAAAAATACTAGGCATTTTAAATTTAGACCTCTCCAAAGTACCAACCAGATTCACTTCCCCATCGAACAAAATACTTTGAAGAAAATCGAAGAAGTGTTACTGCCTCAAATGGTGAACAGACACAAAATTAAAAAAAAAAACAAAATAATAAAGAAAACACATCATTATAAAATCAATACATTCATTGCTCCACTCAGAAACTAAAACTTAAATGTCATAAAGTATAATATTGTGACTTTATTTTGATTCTAAATTGTCTAATTTATAATTACATTAACCCCAGAGTAGATGTTAAAATAATATATTTTTGTTATTCAATCAATAATCAACTATCTATTTTAAGATAATTTAATTAAAAGTATATAATTTATACCTAGTATTCAAATACCTTATATTTTATAATAACAAACTTTGTCCTTAGTAAATTTTAAAATAGAAGTTTATTTTTAAGTGGTTCTTAATAAAATGAATTCATTAGTTAGATCTGGATAGTAAATATATTTTTAAATGATTATCTGAAAATTAGGAATTTTTATTTATTATTATTAGATTAGGGCTTCGACAACTGACGTCTTTAGCCTGTAAGGTTGGTAGGGTTGGTAACCAACACGTCTATGTGTGGCAAGGTTTTGGCCACTATGAACCCAAATAGGCGCAAATAGGGGAAGGGGGGCTTGGAGGACCAAGTTCCCCCAAAAATGTTTTAAAGCCCCCTGAATTTATATTGTTTTTTTTTAATATCTACCAATTGTTATCAAATAATAAGTGGATGGTATAAGTAGAACAATCCCAAGTTGGAAACCAATGGTAAAGAGAACTCGAGGGAGACCAAGTTAAGGGTGGCTGGATGTTGTGAAAGAAGATCTTGAAATATTGGGAGTACAGGAATGGAGAGAAGTAGTTCAGGACCGTGAAAAATGGAGGGAATTGTAATGGCGGCCAAAACTCTTAGAGAGTACTAAGTGCCAGAGGTCAGAGCAAGAAGAGGAAGAATTATTATTATCAAATATATTTGGTAAAAAAACATTGGAAAAAAATTATTTTTATTAATATGTAATTGAAAATAATAATATAATAGTTGCGTAATTATCACTTTTCCATTATTTTTTTTTTTTTTAATTGTGAAAGAAATGGGAATATAAAATATAAGGCTCACATCAGTTGCAATCTGTGATTATATAAGTGAGATAAATGTCTGAAGTTAATCACGGTTAATCATGTTCATTTGTTCTTGTTTGATAATACGTTTTAAATACAACCACAATAAATTTCTATATTGAAGTTGCTATTCCATTATCACCGTGTCCGTGTATATTAAATTTATTATGTGGAAATATTTTGCCGTGTTTTCACATAAATACATATTATGATAACACAACCAAATTTTAAAACTGATAACATTTTATATAAAATTGTAAATAATTGTAAATAAATTTGCTATGTATGAAAGAATATTGTTAAAATAATAAAGGGTAGATACATAATATGATAATTATTTGTTCCATATGTTATTGTGTAATTAGAAATGAAAATGTACTGTAAGAATATTTTATATTATTATATTAGTAGGTAATACTTATTTTAACACATTTGAAGCAGTTTAAATTAGGACTTCAAGCGGTAAAAATTTCAGCGGAGTCCGTTATAAATTTTGGCAAAATTTATCAAATTTAAAATTGAATAATATTTTGTAGTTAAAAATGTATAAAATGTTCAACTTTTATAGCTAAAATAAGGATTGAAAATTGATAAAAAGGTTTCACGTTAACAGGTTAAATATATATACATTTTTTTTGTCATATTTATTTAATTTGTACAATCTGTAAAAAATATATTTACAATAAGCACAATGGAAGGATACATATTAGGTCATGGTTGGCTTGATTGAAGAAGCTATTCAATAATAGCACTTCATGAGGTTATATAATATAAATTATTTTATTCACAATAATATCATCAAAAATAGGTACTTAGTAATATCATAGGCTTTGCTCAGAATCGTTTTTCTTATACAATGATATTATACCATTGAATTCAAGTTTAATACAATTCATTATACAATGACCCACTTGTAACCTATTGTACAGCAGATCAACAATCCACTTACCCGCTTTTTTAAAAATGATAACAATAAAAATAATAAAAAAAACTATGTTTATTGGAAAAATGTAGTTTTTTATCAAATAAAAATTGTATAAAAAATATATACAGACGTTAATAGTGTTATATGATAGGTAATTGGATCACCCAATAGTTTAAGCAGTGTAATGCTACACCCCATGAGATAGCATTCTATGTAATGCATGTTAATTATAATTTCTTATTCCCTCCATTATTTTTTATTTCACACCAAAAAGTATAGCAATCTGAATTTAAAATACACAATTGTGATTTTCTGAGATCAGTTTTAACTAACTATATTAAGTATATCTTATCATAAGTTACAGATGATATTACTCGCAGCAAACCAATACATGAATATTTATCCTAAATTAAATTAGATAGATACCTTTAAAAAACAAACATGGAAGTACTCACTTTTAAATGGTAAATGAATTCTTCAGCGTCAATGTCTAATCGTTTTCGTTGATATTTAGTAGATATTACAGAAAGTCCAATGTCAACTTGACCATGAATTTTACCTCTAGACATGTCTAATGGATTTTTACCATATTTTAATATTCCTTTGTCCAATACAAAATAACGCTGAAAATTTGGTTTACAGTTATCATTACTGTATGTAATTAAATATAATGATTTTAATAAAACAACATTTTAAACCTTATGCCATCCTTTAAGTGGCCACTTTCGTTTCTTGTGTAAATAACCTTTAAAGATGTCTGGTTTTTTGTCATATCTTTGTCCATCTTTTAGACCTTCAACTATCTCCCATTCTGTACCACGACGAATAATTTTTTTGGAACCTATCAAAATAAAATTACAGAAGTAGCTATCAAACAAATATTGTTAAAACTAACGGTACATATTGTTAAAATACAATTTTGTTATATTCCTGGATATATTTCAAATATTATCATATTAAATAACACATATGAAAACACCCCAATATAATTGATATAATATTTCTGTATCCGTACTCACTACCTACATCTATTTTGTGCAATTACCTGGTTCTCGTCCAAGTTTCCTTTTATGATAGATAAAACCATCATCTTTCGATTCCACTGAAGGTGTGTTGCTGTCTACACTAGCGTCCTACGGTCCAAACATCAGTATTAATTTTGAGTTTATAAATATCTAGCAATAAACTTACCGAATCTGAGTTGGCGACAACTGTTCGTCTTTTGAAACTTAACTGAGGTGATTTTTTCTTCTCCATATCACGGGGTACGGTTATGGAATTGGGACCACTAGCCATCACTGTTTTTACTTTTTTTAATACAATAATCAGATGTACTTGTGACTAAGGAAGGTTGTTGGTAAACATCTTTGCGCACTTGTCACTGCAGACTGCAGACTGCGACGCCAAGGTTAGCAAATTATATTTTTTTGAATAATAATAATTAATTATTATTATTATGATTGTGATTACTGATTACGAGTAAGGTAATAACCACGGACTAATATATTTATATATATATATAAGGTGTATCTTAGTTCATGGTAACAACAATAATATAGTATGGTATTATATTTGCATGATTTGTTGTTTAGATAACAGCTGTTATTGTTGCGAATTCTGATAAGATAAAATACAGCAGCTAGTAGGTGGTAAAAACAGTAAAAAAAAAAAAAAAACAAATTGTTCATGTGTGAAACAGGAATTGGTCGGTGTGGACGGGGATTGAAGCTAAAATAGTTATCTTAATCAAATATATTTAAATTTTAAAATTGCAACTTAAACCGTAACTTTTCAAAAAATATTTACTTGATCCCTTGAATGGAACATTCTTATTACAACTAATAATCTAAATTCACTTTTTCGAAAAATAGGTAGGTACTTAAATGTGTAATAGTAGATCCAATAACAAATAGCAATTATAAATATTTTTAACAACTCCACCTAGTGTTTACTTAATAAGAATACTTTTGCCGGGTTGCATGAACGCCCGTTAAATGTTTAACGAGCCGTTAGCGCGCTAACGAATGATTAAAATTTTATTCATCTGTTAAACAATCTTTAAACGTTCAATAGTTTTATTGGGCCGTTAAAATATAGGTTACCAGCTCATTAAACTAATGGGCCGATTTCGGCTCTTTAAATTTTAATCATTCGATAATCCTACAGTTATCAGTTATCACGCATACGTATTCAGGTGTCAGTTAGTAGTACGTCGTCACTATACCTACCCTGTAGTTGGTCGTACTTACTAAATTTTTTTCTTAATACTTATTAGCTATAACCGAAAATAGTAAAAATGTCGAGTTCTGATTCAAGTTTATCGATTTCCGATGATGAATTGGTTTTGGGTATTTTGTGTCATTTACCTAGACCGAGGTTATTTAGAGATCGATCAAATCCTTTGGAGGAATTTGATGAACAGAACCGAAAACTCCGAAGAAAGATTAAGTACAGACTAGTAGACTACAAATTCACAATTTGTAGAATTTAGCAATTATTGTTATTATACATATTCAAAATTAAAAGTTCAAACAGCTGTTGATACAGTATCTAGATCATATTATTTTATCACTTTTTCTGTGATAAACTTAAATTTTTACACTAACCTCGGTATCATGTTTAATACCAATATATTTTTATTGTACGATTTGTGCAACCCAAACGCTTCTGTAAAAATATTTAACGGCTCGTTAAAACTGTTCATTAAATAAATTTAAAGTTCGGTTTCATGCAACCCGGCATTTACTAATTAATGTTATCACAATTTTTTTTAAAACTGCAACAAGTCATGTTTTTTAATTTTGTAGATAGTACCAATAAGAACTTTGCAATAAAAAAAAAATAGATTTCTTACACAAATAAAAAATGATATGAGTAAGACACAAGAGTTATAAAAAGAAAATTATTGGACAATTCAATTCAAACTTAAAAGATTTGAATTTGATTAGGCGAGGGTTTGTATTTACTTTGTTTTATTTTTATAATTATATAAAAGGGTATTTACCAGAAAGCTCAGCCCCCCTTTTTTCTTTAACTATGGAAATAATAACTCAGAAAATATGTTTTAGATACATTAAAATATCTATAGTAATTTTCTGCTCAGCAATGTACAGAAAAAAAAAAGATTTACCTTTTGAAAAACCAGCGTTTGCATTATCACACAAAATTTTCGTAATTTTTATTAAGTATTTTGTCAATATTTGAACTTTAAATGCTTATAAAAAAAATTTGTGACTATGGATTTTTAATTTTTTTCACTTGCCTTTGCAACAATATAATAGGAGCCTTCTACTAAATTTCAAGCTTTTTAACCAACAACTAAAATTTTATTGATACTTATAGAAAAAAAACTAAAAAAAGTGGAAACTAAAAATTCCCGTAAACAGCTCAAAATATTTGGAAAATGTTATGGTGTATATAAAATGCTAATATAAACAATCAGTCAAAATGTCATGTATCTACGATAATTCGTTTAAGAGTTGCACCAAAAACCAAAGTCAATTTTCTCGAAAACAGATTTTTGAGGAAAAAATCCCGTTTTTCCTTAATTGTTATTTTATTTTCACGAAGCTTTTGAAAACTCTGGGAAATATTACCCCCCAAAAGTACCAACTAGATTCACTTTCCTATCAGAAAAGATACTGTTGAAGAAAATGAAAATCTAAGCATTTTTACTGTCCTAAAAGGTTATTTTATATTGGTTTAAACTTTAAATAATACATTGTATTTCATTTAATAAAAATATAAAAAATGAAAAATTGTGAATTGAAAAATAGATAGGTACCTACTTTTTAAAAACAATGTTTCTATATTTTTCGACATCAAATTTAATACAAAAATCTCCAAACTACAATATCTACTTGGCATAAAAATATATAAATTCTGCTACTCGACCATTTGCAAATAAAATTGCAGTGTCTTGGAGATGTCCGGGTTGTAAATCCTATATGACAACGCTATCTAACTATAAAAAGTTCTCAAGCTCGACTTAGTGTTAGAACTTATTCGGCGGAGTTAGATGGCGCTTGTCGTTTGTCGAATTATTTAAATCTAAATAATAATACCGACCAATGCCGTTAGCAGCGTTAGGTTAGATTAAACCTCACTAAACCTAACTAAACCTCACCAAACCTCACTAAACCTCACCAAACCTCACCTAAACCTAACAAAACCTAACGCAACCAAACTAGACTCGATACTAGTGTACCACAGGCTCCCGATGTATTGTTACAATATCAGTTAAAAAATATTAAAAATACATAGGCACAATTTTTTTATAAACATTTAAAGAACAAATTTTGACAAAATTTAAAATTGAATAATTATTTTGTAGTTAAAAATTTATAAAATGTTCAACTTTTATACCTAAGGATTGAAAATTTAAAACAAGATTCCACGTTTAATCTGTTACCAAAAAATCTAAAGAATACATAAGCACAGTTTATATTTATAGCCATTTTAAGTTCAAATTTGGACGAAATTACATATTAAAAAACCTAGAATAACTTATTTTGTTATTTTGTTGTGATTGTAGGTATAATATTATTCGGGGGTACTTGAAACTTCTAAAGTGTACTATTATGTATCTATGATAGACGATAGTATCATGGTTTGTTGTTGATGTATAACGCGTTATAACTTATAAGTACCTACTACCTAATGGATATTGTGATATGATTAAATAGGTCAATTTTTTTTAATACCATAGATAAGTACCTATATTATATGTCTTATACCTAGACTGACATAGTGACATACCGTCTCCGCTCAGAATCATTTTTCTTATACTATTATTTTATATCATTGAATACAAATTTAATACCATGCATTATACAGTGACCCACTTATGTACCCTATCGTACAGCAGAGCACCTTTCTATGAATATCAATAAAATTATATTTGTTGGGTAAAAAAGATTGAAAATTTAATAGAAGTTTCCTAATATATTATTTCAAAGACAGATGAAAAAATTAAAAATCAATTGTCACAATTTTTTAGATTCTGAGCGGAGCGATGAATGTATTGGTTTTACAATGATGTATGTTTTTATATTTTTATTTATATTTTTGTGTCTGTCATCACGTTTTAGGACAGTAAAAGTGCTTGGATTTTCTTCATCAGTAGCTTTTCTGATAGGAAAGTGAATCTAGTTGGTACTTTGGGGGGTCAAAAGTATAAATTTCCCAGTAGTTTTCACAAGCGCCGGGAAAAACAACATAAAAATTAAGGAAAAACGGGAATTTTTACGCAAAATTGGTTTTCCAAAAAATCGATTTTGGTTATTGGTGTACCTAACTCTAAAACAAATGAACGTATATACATGAAATTTTCACTGGTTGTTTATATTTGCAATTTCTATACACGATAACATTTTCAAAATATTTTGATTTATTTTGAACTGTTTAGGGACATTTTCATTTTCCATTTTTTAGATTCTGAGTGAAACGATGAATGTATTGATTTTACAATGATGTGTGTTTTTTTATTTTTTTTTTTATTTTTTTTTTATTTTTTTTTTATTTTTTTATTTTTTTTTGTGTCTGTCATCACGTTTTAGGACAGTAAAAGTGCTTGGATTTTCTTCATCAGTAGCTTTTCTGATAGGAAAGTGAATCTAATTGGTACTTTGGGGGGTCAAAAGTATAAATTTCCCAGTAGTTTTCACAAGCGCCGGGAAAAAACAACATAAAAATTAAGAAAAAACGGGAATTTTTACGCAAAATCGATTTTCCAAAAAATCGATTTTGGTTTTTGATGTAACTCTGAAACAAATGAACGTATATACATGAAATTTTCACTGGTTGTTTATATTTGCATTTTCTATACACGAAAACATTTCCAAAATATTTTGATTTATTTTGAACTGTTTAGGGACATTTTCATTTTCCATTTTTTTTTAGTTTTTTTTCTAAAAATATCAATAAAATTTTATTTGTTGGTTGCGAAAGCTTGAAAATTTAATAGAAGGCTCCTAATATATTGTTTCAAAGGCAGATGAAAAATATTAAAAATCCTTAGTCACAATTTTTTTTTATAAGCATTTAAAGTTCAAAAATTGACAAAATATGGGAAAATCACGAAAATTAGCAAATTATTTTGAGTTAAGAATTCGTGAAAATTTTTCTTTTTAAATCTAAGATTTGAAAATTAAACACAAGATTCCTTATAAGTTTATCTACCTTTATCAAAAGAAAAATGTCTATAAGAAAGTCAAATTAAATTTTTATGAGCGTTTGAAATTCAAATTTTTACAACATTGAATATTCACTCGATTTCCCACGTAGCGATTTCCTTATTTTGTTGTAATTCAAAAACAAATAACTGTAGATACATGAAAATTTCACTGAATGTTTATATTAGCATTTCCTATACACCATACAATTTTGAAAATATTTTGACTCTTTTTGAGCTGTTTATGGACCTTTACAGCTTTCAATTTTTTTTAGTTTTTTTTTCTATAAATATCAATAAAGTTTTATCTGTTGGGCCAAAAAGTGTAAAAATTTAATACAAGGCTCCTGATATATTGTTACAATATCAGTTGAAAAATATTAAAAATACATAGGCACGATTTTTTTTTATAAGCATTTAAAGTTGGAATTTTGACAAAATTTATCAAAATCTCGAAAACTATCAATCGTTGGAATTAAAAAATTATAAAATGTTCAGTTTTTATAACTAAGAGTTGAAAATTTAAAACAAAGATTCTCTTAAATAATTCATACTGTAACCAAAAAATCTAAAAAATATATAAACACACTTATTTTTTACAGACATTTTAATTTCAAATTTAGACAAAATTTCATATTTAAACCAAGAATTACGATTTTAGTTATTTTGTTGTGATTGAATAATATTATTCGTGGGTACCTGAAACTTCTAAAGTGTACTATTATATATCTATGATAGTATCACGGTTTTTGTTGATGTATAACGCGTTATAAGTATCTAATGGATATTGTGATATGATTAGTTTGGAATTTATTATAGGTACCTATTATAGGTCAATTTTTTGTTTAATACCATAGATATGTATATAATATGTCTTGTACATAGACTGACATACCGTCACCGCTCAGAATCGTTTTTCTTATACAATGATATTATATCATTGAATTCAAATTTAATACCATCCATTATACAGTGACCCACTTGTAACCTACTGTACAGCAGAGCGACACCCACTTGCCCACCTTTTTTCATAAGCATTTAAAGTTCAAATCTTGACAAAATACGGAAAAATCCCGACAATTATCAAATTATTTTGAGTTAAGAATTCATAAATTTTTTTTTTTTAAATCTAAGATTTGAAAATGTAATACAAGATTCCTCATACGTTTGTCCACCAAAAAAATAAATGTCAACAAGCAAATCAAAATATATTTTATGAGAGTTTTAAGTTCAAATTTTTACAACATTGGATATTTACTAGATTTCTCATGTAGCGATTTTCATATTTAGTTGTATTTCTAAAACGAAAAACCGTAGATAGGTACTTGAAATTTATATCATATGTTTATTTTATCAATTCCTATACACCTATATCCTATATACTATTATATTTTTCAAAATATTTTGACTTGTTTTGAGCTGTTTACGGACATTTTCAGTTTCCAATGTTTTTAGTTTTTTCTTCTATGTATATCAATTAAGTTTTATTTATTGGGCCAAAAAGCCAGAACATTTAATACAAGGCTCCTGATATATTGTTACAATAGCAGTAGAAAAATATTACAAATACATAGGCACAATTTTTTTTATAAGCATTTAAAGTTCGAATTTTGGCAATATTTGTCAATTTTAAAATTTAAGAAGGTGGGTAAGTGGAGCCTTGTTTTATATTTTCAATCCATAGCTATAAAAGTTGAACATTTTATGAATTTTTAAGTACGAAATAATTATTACCTATACATTTTAAATTTGATAAATTTTGTCAAAATTCGAACTTTAAATGGGTACAATAAAAATTGAGCAAATGTACCTATTTTTAATATTTTTCAATTGCTATTGTAACAATATATCAGGAGCCTTACATTACATTTTCAAGCTTATTTACTCAACAAATACATTTTTATTAATATTTAAGGGGAAAAAAATAAAAAAAAATTTAAAACTGACAATGTCCGTAAACAGTTCAAAAAGAGTCAAAATATTTTAAAAATTGTATGACTCATAGAAAATGAAAATATAAATATTCGGTATAATTTTCATGTATTTACAGTTATTCGTTTTTGAATAACAAGATCACAAAATCGCTTTATGGGAAATCGAGTGAGTATCCAACATCATAAAAATTTCAATTTAAATGCTCATAAAAATTTTATTTGATTTGCTTGATGACATTTTTTTTGTTTTGATAAAGATAGACAAACTTATGAATAATCTTGTATTACATTTTCAAATCTTAGATTTAAAAAGAAAAATTTTTATGAATTTCCAACTCAAAATAATTTACAAATTTTCGACATTTTTATGTATTTTATCAATATATGAACTTTAAATGCTTACAAAACAAAATCTGAGTATGAATTTTTAATTTTTTTCATCTATCATTGAAACAATATACTAGGAGTCTTTTATTAAATTTTCAAGCTTTTTTAACCAATAATCAAAATTTTATTGATATTTATAGAAAAAAGAACTAAAATAAATTTAAACTGAAAATGTCCGTAAATAGCTCAAAATATTTGGATAATGTTATGGTGTATAGAAAATGCTAATATGAACATTCAGTCAATATTTCATGTACCTACCAACAGTAATTTTTTTTAGAGTTAAACCAAAAACTTAAATCGATTTTGCGTAAAAATTTCCGTTTTTCCTTAATCTTTTGAAAACTCTGGAAAGCTTATACTTTTGACCCCCCCCCCAAAGTACCAACTAGATTCACTTACCTATATGGCTATATCAGAAAAGATAACTGTGGAAGGAAATCCAAGCACTTTATTACAGGCACAAAAAAAAAATTTAAAAAAAAACAAAAAAAAACACTCATTATTGTGAAATCAATACATTCATCGTTATATTCAAAATCTAAAAGGGGGTGAGCGTCTTTGGTGAATCACCATGTATAAGTATATATAATATTTTGATAAAATTATTTTTATTGATTTCTATATTAGTTTAAAAATTAGTGAAAACTGCAACGGACACCCCTCAATTATCAACAATGGGGATGGCTGACACTTTTAAATTAGATATATTCTAATAGCGGCAGTATTTCTTTTTTTTTGTTTACTTATTTTTCTTATGTTTACCCCCATCACAAGGTAATTAATTACTTTATTTAACCTAGCAACACTAACACTCTAAATTATGTTTGCGAATAAAATTATTTTGTCAATGACTTATTTATAACTATTAAAAAACCATTTTAAATTGTATAATAAAATAAAAGTTAGTTTAAATCTTTATAAATTATTTATATTTATTGTATTTATAGTTTAATTGTAATTTAAATCAGTCAAGAAGTTCAATCACCGGATGGATTCTTCTTTAAAGCCTTGTACTTATTGTAAAAAAAAAATAAAAAAATTGTGATTTAAAATTTAGTAATGCATGACGAATTTGTTGTAATTTATTGTTATACTTAATCTTTTATTTTTAATTTCCCGATAGCAAGAGTTTTGTATGGAGATTGGTGGAACTGCGGCCACCTAAGGTAGAATTGAAATATTTTATAACTATACTTCCAAATTGATTGATATAATTTGAAATCAAAACAGCAATTTTATTGCAATATGTATTAGTGTAGTATATCCCTATGGTGTTGCTTGTGAGCAATTGTTTTTAACAGCTTCTAATACCTAAGATACTTTTAGAATGATGCCTGTACATTTTTATTCAAATATCTAATACTACATTATTCATTCATTTTTTAGTGAATATAATAAATTGTTAATAATAGTTAGTACTTTAATGATTAATATTTAATTCCACAGGTATATATAATGATATGTTATACATATACGTGATTATATCTTAGTCTGTGGTATAGACTGAACTATTGAAGTCTGTGATAGATTATACTTATGATAAGATATGATTTAAGGTGGAGCCGTATTGTAGAGAAGATCTCCTCTACATCGTAAAAAAGAAGGTAAGTGGAATTTAGTGTGGAAAAGGCATTGATACTCGATAAAACCATGGTAAATTTAATCTAATTTATCATGGATAAAATCACATATCATCATAATTACGGCTCATCCCTCATCTTTAAAAAATAATTATAATTAGGTTTGCCATTCGTTCCGGTGTCCTGGCCTGTCAATAAGTTTGTTCTGGTTAAATGCTAATACAAGCTGAGAGAAAACTAGACTATAATACTAATAGATATGGTTAGCATTTACAGTTATTCTTATTTTAAATGTAAACTAAAATATTGGTTCTACAATAATCTATACATGAAACGAAATAAATTATTTGTGTTGTAAAAATGATAGTTTATACTTTATATTATTGTTTTTATCCTCTCTTTTTTTTTCAAAATTCATTTAAACAAAAAGCATCAATATCAGTTATAAGTAGCAATAAGTAATACAAATTGTATTGGCTAACAACTATTTAAATAAGAAAAAAGATATATTTATTTAAATAAAATAAAAAAAATAAAAAAGGTTATTCAATAATCAATATGATGTTCAGGTTTGGTAATATCAAAATCTGGTAACCCTAATTATGCTTTATTTAAAACACACAGTAATATACTAATATTACTTTACGATCGGATTAAGAACTATAATATTGTGGTTGTCAAACGGTGATTAAGGATTTGTATGTAAACTGGCTAAATGTAAATAGCTCCATTTAAATAAAATAAATATTTACTTAAATATGTAATATAATTGATGTATTCATTTTTTTTTAGACAAATACAAAGTAAATAATAATAAAATAAATTGTCAGTTCCTATAATTATAACCTCATCTTCTCTTTCCTCCCCTTCCACCTCTTCCTCCCCTACCACCATTTGCACCACCCCTTCCCCCATTTGCGCCGCCTCTTCCTTGAGAATTTGGATTTTTTGAAGATGTAGATTTTGCTTTTTGATTTTTTTGATTTAATGCAGATTTCTTTTTAGCCAACATCCTTTTAGCTTGATTTGCCCTAATAGTAAAGAAAATTATATTATAATATATAAATTTAAATGAATAAAAATTAAGAAGTTCAAATATTTGTCAATATTAACACTTACTCGTATCTGTACTTTTTAACGCCAGACTTGCTTACGTCTGTAAACTGGGAGTCAAAAACAGAACCTCCTTTCTTTTGCTTACCATTAGCAGACTTCGAAGGAGATTTACCTCCTAGAAAAATTACATGTTTAATACATAAAGAACAAAAAAATTAACACTCCACAAACCTCGACCAAAATCTGCCATAGCACTCATTTTCTTAGGTTTCATTTTGTTTTTTGCACTTCTAGCTTGGAAATTAGCAACTCTCTGCATTTTCTTTTGATTTTCGATTTCTTCTTCTTCTTCTTCTTTATTAACGTCTCCTTCTGTATTTTTCTTTTTTTTTTTAATATTTTTCTCTATTTTGGCTGAAAAAGCTTCTCTTGATCTTTCTAAAAATACAGTACTTTTTTTTAATCAATATTATTATAAATAGGAAATTTAAATTTCAAATGCATATATAAAACTCTATTCAAAATATGAACAAAACAAGCGAAGGTTAAAAACTTGACGTTGTTCACGTATCAATTCCTACTAAGACTGTCTCTATAAATCAGACAAATATGCTCGTCACACCCAGACACCTAACCCTTAGTTGTGGTGAAGGCAGTCTGTCCTGAATATAGTTTAATGTATATCAAACTAATAGCTTACTTTTAGCTTCTCCTCGCTCTTTTTGGGTCTGGAACCAATCTCTTTTCTTTTCATCTTTCTTTTTAATAAGAGTACCAATACTAGTTTTTGCCATTTTTTCAGTTTTTTCAGCAAATTCTTCTGTACGACTCATTTGCCGTTCTTCATACTCTTCGGTCATTATACATTTAACCTCATTTCTAAGTGAATCTACACGCTCTTTATACTTATCCAAAATTTCTAGAATGCATAGATAATTTTAAAATATTAATTGAATAGTTTATGATAAGATTATTATAATAATAATATTAATAATTCCTGTAGTAATTAATAACTATACATACCAATAGGAATAACACGATTTTTTACTGGATTCTTGGCTTTTCGTATCACTTCTTTTAGTACTCTACGGTCTTGTTCACTGGCAATAGAAACAGAAACCCCAGATCTTCCTGCTCTAGCTGTTCTGCCAACTCGATGAATATAATGTTCAACAGTTGGTGGCATAGTATAATTTATAACCTAAATATTTAATAATATAAAACATATAAATGTATATTATATAAATTAACTTACAGCTTTCACTCCTCGAATGTCCAATCCACGAGCAGCAACATCTGTGGCAATTAACAAATCAAGTTCTTCATCTTTAAACTGTCGTAATGCTTCCAATCTTTGAGGTTGAGATAAATTTCCATGTAATTCTCCAGCCTGGTGGACCATCAATTGTAGATTATAAATAAATAATAATATTTAATAGACTTCTTCAACAATATTGTTATCGATAACTTTTTTTTGGGAATTTAGATATTGATACTCGAAGTATATTGTAATTTAAATTAATTTTTAATTAATGGCCCCTGGCCATTGGGTGTTCGGGTTACCGGAAACCAACTGATTTTAACGCCAATGAACTTATATAATTTATTTTAAAAACAATTTGGTTACTAGTCATAGAGATATCGACACTAATTTTTTTTCTTTTCTATATTATCGCGATTCAATATCACACAAAACGATATCTATGTGAATAAATATATCGTTGAAGAAACCTAATATTCAACATTAATTTACCTTAAGGCCAAACAGTCCAAGTAAAATTTTCACTCTGTGTGCATCAGCTTTAGTTCTAACAAATATCATAGTATGATCTCTAAACGTTCGACATACTAAAGCAGCTAATGTTGCATCTCGGTCTTGTTCTTTTCCTTGACGTAATCTAAAGCCAATAAAAAGTATTTATTTAAATTATTAACTCAATTATGGCTTATAATTTAATCAATGTTTGTATACCTTACAAATTCTTGTCTTAAATTAAAAGCAACATCTGTATTACTGTCTACAAATATTTTAACTGGTTTGCTCAAAGAAACAGTTGCAAGATCATTAACAGCATCAGTCATTGTAGCTGAAAACAACATTGTCTGTCTGGTTCGAGCACACATATTAATAATTTCTTTCATTTGGTCAGCAAAGTTTTCATCTAACATTCTATCAGCTTCATCCAATACTAATACTTCTAAATCTGCTAATGAAAACGAAGGAGTATTTTGTAAATGATCTAACAAACGACCAGGTGTAGCTATAACAACATCAGGGTTTTTACGTAAAATTGATTCCTGAAAATGAGAATAGTTATAAAAACGTACATCAACATAACATAATATGTATTTATCTTACTTGCACTTTGAGTTCTAAGCCACCAACAGAAAGACCAACCTCAACCGATGTAAACTGTGCAAGTTGTTTTGTAACTTGGTATACTTGTACACCTAATTCTCGAGTTGGTACCAATACTAAAACTCTAATACAATACTACAATTAACTTTATATTAAACATTTTACTACTATTCAAAACTGATTTACCTGGTAATAGGAGTAAAACCTTTGGGCCTATATAAAAGTCTTTCGAGAATGGGTAGCATATAAGCTGCTGTTTTACCAGTACCAGTAGCCGCACAACCACAAATATCTCTTCCTAAGAGAGCGACTGGTATTGCAGCCGCTTGTATAGGTGTCGGATGAACATAGTTCAATGCACTTATAGCCTTCATCAAAGGTCTCGAAATGTTCATTTGATAAAAAGAAGCATTTTCTTCAAATGGTGGAGCATCCTCAAAAAATTCTTCTTCTAATTCATCTTCAACAGTTATTTCCTTTTTATTTTCTTCAACTTCTTTCTTTTTTTTATTTCTTTTACCAACCAATTTTTGTCTATCTTTGATACCATCTGATGAATAAACAGACTGTGAAAATTAAATTCCTGTTAAAATTATAAATTGCAAGCACATTACCTTTTTTGAGTTCATCTTCAGATAACGAATCACAATCTGACTCTTCCTTGTAATCCTCATGCTCTTCGGTAGTAACATCTGGCAGCTGAAAAAAAAACACATAAGTTATATTTGAAACAATTAAAAATCATAAATGAAAACACTTACAAATGACTTCACATATCTACGGGATTTTTCTATTTTTTCGTCAGTCCTATTGGTACCTTTACGTTTTATATATTTTTGTAGATCATCCCACGTGTCGTGATTATATTCTGAAGCCATGTTCAAGAACTTGAATTCGTCATCAAAATACGTATCACCCTTGGTCTTGTGTTTTTTCGGTTGGTGCTGAAAGCAAACATCATTAAAAATCTCAACACTTAAGCACGATTGAATCGAATAATCGGTCTAAAATTACTTCGACTTCGACATCGGAATCCGACGAGACATCGTCCACAGCGTCTTCATCGCCGATCGTTTTGATCATGTCCCATTTCATCGTACACATTTTTTAATTCTTATTTATTACAATTTTAAAATATGTAATAATATGTTTACATGTCCAAAATTTCAATTTGTATTTTGTTAATTTGTTGTTAAAAATTACACATGTCAGAAATCCAACATAACCTATAAATGGGACGTAGTGTGATAAAAACAACGAATTCGTGATAAAAAGAAGTGAGATAGGAAAGTGTTATCACCTTATCTTCTCTATTTTGTGTTTTCAAAGTATCACAATGATAACATATTTTGATTTTTGATAAAAGGCAAAAGTTGTATATTTTGTAATTTGTATAATTGTATAGTTCAATAGTTTTATTCAAAAAAATTGGATTTACAAGACGTGGTCACTCAATACTATATCAATTTAACTGTTTGAACTTTTGTGTTTTCATCGGTGGATTGTACAATATTATTTTTAATAAATACAATTTACTATAAATTGCAATACATGTTCCTTGTAACTTGTAAGTATAACAATTATAATATAAAATTACATGTTCTGAGTTATCTTGAATATAGTATGTACTGCTAGATGTATATACAATATACTTATTCTCGAGAGGTTTTAAATTATATGGATGCAATTCAACTAAAATGAAAAATAAGTTAAAGAATTTATCTCCAATGCTTGGATTAAAAAAAAAACAGAAAATGACCATACATAAATTCAAATAAAATAATAAAATATAACTTTACAATGTTTCTATTGAATATAAAAAATATTAGGTATTTACTAGTCAGGTATGTATCATGTGCAGTGTTGTTAAGGAACGATTCCTGGAATTGATTCCTTTTTAGAGGAAAGAATGAAGGAATAAATTCCATTATTTTTTAAAGGAATAGGAACGTGAATCAATTCCTTATTTTTAGGAATAGGAATGTAAATATTATAATTCTCTTGTTCTTCTCGGAAAATTTAAAAAAAAAATTTTGCATTTTTGTTTACTTATCATGTTTTTAATCTATAAAAAAAATAATAGACAAGACTAACAATTTTTTATTTACATAATTTATGACTGTTGTGATTAGTGATTATGATAATTAATAATAACTAATGAACCATGAGGAACGAGGAAAATAATGAGTTCCTTTTTCATAGGAATTAGGAATTGAACGAGTTCCTTTTGAAATTAAATTAACGAGGAACTGAACAAATTCCAATTTATACTAAAAGAACGAGTAATTGAACGGATTCCTATATAAAAGGAATTTTAACAACACTGAATTCATGTGTAAAATATACATCAACTTTGTATTTATATTTTAAACATAAAATTAATTAGGCATAATAATATTATTTAAATATGAATTGCATGAATACTGAATAGATATTGTATAATCATTAATAATAAGATCTATAGTTATAATATAATTTACAATTTTAAAAAATATGCAAGTGTATTAGTGACTAAAAATCATTTAGGCAGGTAATGCTCAATTTTAATTATATGAAAAGAAATTCAACGTATTTAATCAAAAATATTATGTAAGTTATATTAATATAATAAGCAGATAGGCAGATTGCCCTTAAGACAAAATTAAAACTTACATTTTTATTAATTGTTTTTATGAATAAAAAGTTTTATTAAGTAATTAAAGACATTTTTATAAAAAAAAGAAGACAGTTTAATGTAGATACATGTTATAATATCTTATTTATTTTTGATTTTGTTATGATCAATGTTATTTATTATGTGTTTTTAAATTTATTTTAGATAAATTCCATTAAACATTTATCATGACTTGCAACTGTGTGGATGCTCCTGTTCCTCCATTATTTGGTGTTCAAACTTTATTTGCTGCTCAACATACTTCAGAGTCTTGTGGTGCTAACGGTTTACCGTTAACTCCCAATTCCATCACAATTTTAGGATATGCTCAAAAACTAAGGACGTTAAATCATCCAAATTTAGTGTCACATTTGGACTTTATTCGGAAACAGCATGGACGCATCATTTTGGTCTCTCAGTATTTCAATCGATCTCTATGGACTGAATCAAAAAATTATTCATTACTAATACCGTTGGAAAAAGTACTAAGTTGGACTCATAGGGTTTTGTCCGCGTTGTCTTATTTAAATGATAATGGTTTAGTGCATCGATTTTTAACTCCGCAATACATATTATTAGATGATGAAGATAATGTTAAACTATTTAACTATGGGATTTATTATATGACAAATAGTGGTAAAAATATTACTTTTCCCATTGGAAAACTAAAATATACTGCACCTGAAGTGTTGGTTCTAGACAGAGCTTCAAATAAATCTGGTCCTAAAACAGATTCTTGGTCATTGGGTATTATTATTTTAGAATTGTTGCTGGGAGCACAACTTTGGCCGACACTCAAGCTTAGTCAGATAATCCGGAAAATATTATCGTTAACACATTGTACAGATGTTGTGATGAGACTTGCTCGTGAAATGGGCCGTTTGACAATGTATCAATCGTTGCCCAGTGAATTGAAAGACTTTCTCAGTAAATGTATTTGTATGGATGTTACTAAAAGAATGTGTCCAAAAGAGTTATATGATCATAAGATATTTTCTCTTTACGAGTACTCAAAAATATTAACTAATAAATGTTATTCATGTAAACACCCATTGCGTCAAATGAAACTGAACCAAGTCTATTATTTGTGGAAACTAGCGGGCGGAGATGTTGAATGGGCATTAAAAAAAAAAGGCTTATTAAGAAACGAATCATCTATTTTACTTATACCTCGACTGATCATCCTTGAAGGAACATTGTATGGCAATGCACGTAACCAAAGTTGTTTATTAGACCTACAGATAATTGAGCTATCTTTAGACCTATTGGTAAATAGGCTTCAACATCTCAAAATAACAGATTATGATCCACTAATTGATCAAATTAAAGAATGCGATGATACTACTGATAAGTTACCATTGGTTATTCGTGAAAAAGACACTGAATATCAGTTTCATCGAATTGTCTTGTTTGATCGTTTGCTATCGTCTTATCCTTTCAAATTGGATAAATTACTCATTGAAGCAAAGAAAGATATTCCACCATATTTCAGAGGAGAAATTTGGGCCTGTTTGTTGAATGTTTGCAGTGATACAGAAAACACTTATTTGTCTATAGATAAAGAAACTGCTGGTGTAACAGATAGACAAATCGAAGTTGATATACCAAGATGCCATCAGTACAATGATCTACTATCGTCTTCAGTAGCTCATAAAAAATTAAAAAGAGTCTTAAAAGCTTGGCTTGTTAGTCATCCTAAATATGTTTATTGGCAAGGTTTAGATTCATTGTGTGCCCCATTTGTTTATTTAAATTTTTGCCAAGAACATGTAGCCTATGCTTGTTTAACAGCATTTGTAAAAAAATATCTGAATGATGTGTTTTTACGAGACAACTCTGCTGTAATTCGGGAATATTTAATAAAGCTATTTCATTTAATTGCATTTCACGACCCTCAACTAGCAAATCACTTAGATGACAAAGGTTTCATACCAGATTTATTTGCTATACCTTGGTTTTTAACAATGTTCTCGCATGTGTTTCCCATGCATAAAATTTTTCACCTTTGGGATAAACTCTTATTAGGTGATTCGTCATATCCGTTATTTGTAGGACTATCAATCCTTTCCCAGTTACGTAGTACATTATTAAATTCCGGGTTTAACGAGTGTATATTATTGTTTTCAGACCTACCAGAAGTGGACATTGAGAAATGCGTTTTAGAATCATCTAAGTTTAATGATGTAACACCAAGGTCAATAACATTTAGAAAATATGAGTTGAGAACTAAAACACGAGAGCATGATCCATGTTTAATCTATGAAGTATTGCAGAAAGAATTTAGTCCTAGAATTAGTGTTTATGATTTGCTAGAATTAAAAAGTTCAAGTCATAAATTTTTGGTTGTAGACTCTAGAGAACAAGGATGTTACATAGAAAGGTGCATACCAGGTAGTTTAAATATTCCTATTAAGGAGGAAGACTTTGCAAATGAAAATTTTGATTTAGCTCCTAGTCCAGAATTAAGTGCTTTAGTTAATAATAGAGGTAGTGTATTAATAGTGGTCGACAATTTACATGCAATAAATAAAGTTAGAAAGTTTTGTAGATTTTTGGTGAAAAAAGAATACCCAAAAGTATGCAGTTTACACGGAGGTATAGAGGCATTACAAACTTTTAATATTTTGGGATCGGCCATGCTATTTTGATTCATTAAAGAATTTGAAATATTTTATTTTAGTTAAAAAATGAATTGCAATTATAATTGTTATAATTTGTATAGTATTAAGTTTTAATTTTTTAATATATTATAATATTATAAGCTTAGTATAAAATATAAATGCAGTCTTTAATGATGTAAACTATAAATGTATTATTTTAAAAATTATTGTGTGTTTTTTGTTTTATGCCGTTGCATATTTATATCCCTTAAGAACAAATTATTATATTTATATTCCATCTTAAGTATTATTTTTGTATTTAAAAGTGAAAATAATCAATAAGCGCTTAAAAATACTTATTATGTATCTTGTATGTGTAATAATTATAACTTTTATATGTTATTTATTTATATATATTAAATACAAGACGAGCCCAATTATATTGTTTTGTATTAAATAATAATCAACAAGAAAAATTACAAATATTAATATATTAATACACTAAAGTATCTCTTGTGTTAATGTTTTTATGTTCAACATTTTCAATAACCGTATTTAAAGCTTAACATTTTAAAGAATATTTTAATTATTGACAATATTTGGTACATTTGTAAATTTGTTATTACTAAGGCTCAGATTTTCAAGCATATCCTTCTTTTTTTATGTATGAGATAGGAATCTAATTTTTATACATCAATTTGTTTCCAAATAATCCAATTTATTTTTGATTTTTTGGCTTTTTTTATGTAAATGCTATTTTGCTATAGTAATAAAAAAATTTTAATTTAATAAATAAGAAATGTTCCATCCGGAATACGGACTAAATGGTTATTGGATTATGATTGATTTCATTGCAAATCTAACATAATGCATGGTAGTTATTCTTTTTTTAATTTTTTTTATTCAATTTCATATATTGTTTAAGTTAATTTTTGTTCATGCTTTTTTTTATTTATTTTTTTTTTAAATAAATAAGTGTTTTTTTTTGCTTTTTTCAAACAATTTTATACTCTTTTTGTTATTAATTGTTCTTTAAAATCTGAGACCTAGGTATTACCTATATTTTAATGTTTTAATACTTAAGTGATTGGTTTAGTTCTAATTTTGAGTACCTAAACTGTATAGTGTATACTATAATATGTAATAATTGATATTATAAGTTAAAAAAAGTTATTTAGTTTAATATACCGGTCAATTTAATATGCATTTTCTGACATTTTTAAAAACATTATAGGTAGGTATTAGGATACATTTAAGATTATAATAATACTATTTTTTTTAACTGATATTTTATAACTAAATATAATGTAAATTTTTGAATAATTGAATTATCTCGGTATGTTATATTGTTATTTTATACTCAATTATAATTTATAATAAGTAAGTAATTTACCTACCTGTACCTGTATAACTTATTTATAATATAATATAACATATTTATTTTGTTGCACTGTCATTCTTTACAACGTGCGCAGTAAGCATGTAATATATTTTTCATATTTATTTTATTTTTTAAATTCATCATATTCATGTTTATATCAATCATATTAATCTCATTTGGATGAAGTTGGTTTATATATTATAAACATTGTAAAAATGTGAATTGCCAAATCATCAAGTTCCTCGGATCCAATCTCAATGTTCAATTATTATTGTTAACTTTAATGTTGCTCTAAAAACTTGTTTGTTACCTACCTATACAATTGTTTTTAGTTGTTATCAAAATATATGTTGTTTAATTTTAATAATATTAATTATTGTATTTTATTATGTATCTATCATATTATTTACAAAATACATTTTCTGTTATTTGATTGATTTCATGTTTATTAATTACACCAGAACGTCTGAGATCTTAAAATTTAAGGGAATAATTAATACCCTATAAAATATATTAAAATATCTTGTAATTCATAGGGAGGTCTACAACAGTGGTAGATATTTTCAACGTTGTCGCACACGGCTACAGAGTATCCATGACCCATGTTATAGTAGTATAATAGTCTATAACAATATACCTACCTAATATTTATTTATGTATAGTTAATATATATGTGTGCTATACTTATAGTGTGAATCAGTGGCGTCATTTCAGTTTTCAATAGAGGGGGGTAAAGGTTTTGACCAGCCCGAATGGGTGAAAAAAAAACAGCTCGCTTCTCTCGCAACCACATATTATCTACTTACATTTTTTCATATTGATAAACAAAAATATTTGTAGTTTATTAGGATATCTTCTTTTATTTATTTTTGAAAATATATCGACTGTAGGTATTATCTATAAATCAATTTTACCTCATTCATCACTCATAGCCCACACTCTAATACTCATTTATACTTTGTAGGTACCATAGGCGGACCCAGAGTTTTACATTTGAGTGTGCCCGGCCTTTTTTTCTAGTTTCTTTTTTATGTGATACAGAGCTGAGTGTATAGACAAATTTAACCCCAATATGATGTTCTTTTTAGCTCATAATTTTCTTCCATAGGACGGTATATAAAATACACTAAATAAACATCCTAAAATCAACCAACTAATATACCTAACTCAATTTCAATATTATGTTCATTTTTCCATAGTTCTTAGTTATTAGAATACGATAGCATAATGAACCCCTATTGTAATTATTAACTTTTGTGCCACCATAGCTGTAACTAATGGCCACAGATGCCGGGTTGTTTATTTAAGATCAATAAAAAAAAAAAAAAATACACTAAAGGTAATAATATATTTTAAGTATCCGACCCTTGTTCACTAACCAACACTATAACCTATTGTAAAATATAATATTATTTATCTATATGGCTATTGGTTGATAAATATGGACGACTACGAATTGGTTCCCGGGTTGTCTACAGGTAACATACGAGTTGGTTCCCGCAAGCTTTCATAAATAATACAACCTTGTTAAATGAACTTACCAAATTATTATGATATATTCAACCAGCAACGATTTCCTTCCCATTTATTCAGACTGTCTAGAATTCAAATAAGTTTGAATAGTTCAAACACTATCAAGAATACCTAGGTATGGTTAAAAATGTTGCTCAGTATAGTTAATACCTATATACATAATATGGTACTCTACATAGTACATATACGTATTTGTCAATAATAATAATTATGCTTTTAATAAATAAGTAATAATAATGTAATAATAATAATAATAATAATAATAATAAGTCATTTTTCAACATTTTTAAGTCATTTTTTCATCTTTTAGGGCATTTTTTGTACTTTATAATATACAATTTGGGGCATTTTTCACAAATTATAGATTTTTATGGCGGCAAATGTTACACCCAAGTTTGGAAACAAATTTAATTTATTTAAAATCTAACTTTGGATTTGGACTATTAGTAAAAAATAATTTTAATATTATTATTGTGGGGTTTTTGTTGTGATTATACATTTATCGCGTTCCGATAAGATTTACTCTTTGAGTGTTATATATTGATGAAACGAGTGATCTTTCAGCCATACGCCGATCATATTACACTCTTATCGAGTAATTAATAGTTTATAAATGTATGGAATAAATCCGATAAACAAGATTAAATTGACATAGACATTAGACCTATTGATTGACGTGCTTATAATTGCAGTAAAAGGAACTATAATTGTCGATAGTATTTTTTGTTATTTATTTTTAATATTGAAATTTATTTGTAAATTATTTAAATGCTTCTACTATTGCACCCATTATTATACCCATATCTCTAATAAAAATTATTATTTATAAATAAGTTTTTTCACTTAATTAGTATTTTAGATGATTTTTAAGGTCATTTTTTGAAGTTTTTAGGGCATTTTTGCATTTTTTTTTAGGGCATTTTTGTGTGTTTTTAGGTCAACATCCTAACTCTACTTATAATATAGGTATTAATTTATAAATAATTATTTTATATTTATTACTAAACAGTGGCGTAGCCAGGGGGGGGGGGTGTTTAAACACCCCCCATTGACATTTTCCTCCCTAATAAAAATCGGTGTTTCCGAATTGCGGACAAAGTGACAAAAACCACGTGAGTTGCGGACGAAATCTAAAAAGGTAACATGCGAATTGCGGACAAAAATATAAGATACTAATTGCGGATAATGTTACAATATTCACGTGGTGAAATCAGTAGAATATCATATATGTATACAGGCTGTTTTAAAAACTATGACGATAATTAATAATGACGATAACCTATAAATATTTTATAAACAATTTTTTCCACAAAATTAAAACAATCTATAATTCAACAACATTTTAAAAATAACGATTGCTCTTTTGCAAGACACAAATATTTTTAACCCCACCTACCAATTTTTTTTTTAGCTATTGTCATAAGTTTTGAAAAAGTGGTGAAGGGAAATATTTGTGTCCACAACTAACGTAGTTTTTATTAAAAAAAGCTCTGTACGCAATTAGTATTATGACAACGAAGCTCGTGTCCGCAATTGTTATACCTATTATAATTCCTAACCTGAATAATTCGTCCGCAACTAGTATGTGTCCATAAAAATATTGTTTATAGGGTTTGGGACTGCTCGCATTATTTTAGATAAGTTATAAATTTGTCTTACGAAATTTTTTAAATGTTTGATCAAACACAGTTTGAATTTGCATATTTTAGGAAAAGTGTACATTTTTTTCGCATATTTATGCATATTTTGCATTTTTCTAACTTAAATGTATTGTTATACATACTGCAATTGTAAGGAAAAATCATATTTGGATAACATTGAAAAATATCTTTAAAAATAGGTATTATGTTTGGTTAGGACGGTTAGGTACAATAGGCTCTAATTTTGAGATTTGGGGAGGCCGAAGCCTAAAACCATACTATTATAAAATTGAAATAAAAAAAATTTAGTAAATGATTGGGAGGGCTGTTAAAGTTGTCGGTGGAGCTTGGCTATACGGTTTGCCCTATTTTCGCATAATTATGGTATGAAAGATTTTATAAGTCTCTTTGTGACAAGACTGTGTTAAAACTATAATTGACATTTACAATTATACCGTATATTACGGTAAAATAAAATATTTTTCGCTGTTTAAAAAAAAAAATAATTTTTAATAGAAAACTAAGAAAGGTACCGCGGACCACCTATGACTGGCCCACGGACCACCGGTTGGGAAACACTGTTGAACTGTTCTAGATTGTACCTACCAAGAAATGAAAATCAGTAGATACGTTTATCACGCGGTGTTCGCATATCACGTTTATTACATATATTTATTAACCTAGTATTTTATGCCAGTATTTTTAAAAATCAAGTTGTTTTATTTCACAATAGTTTAAAAATGTCCAAAACATGCAATAGCGTAGTACTCCGTCCATCACATTAATCAATATAATAGGTACCTAGGTACCAATATTAAAATTAGTAAACCCATGTATAAATTATTTATGTTTACCTATATACTTACTTATTTTTTATTTTTATTACCAAAATTGTAGTATGTTTTATGAATTTTTCAAAAATAATATAAAAATGTAGCTCAGTGCCGGATCTAAGACATTTAACGCCCGGGGCTAATAAAAATGTAGCGCCCTTACATAGTATTAGCTACAGAGGTCAGGGTTCGAGGGTTGTCAACATAATTAAAAAATTTTTTAAACAGGTACAAATCAAAAGTATATTTTTATATAACAAATATTTTTTATTTAAATCGTTGTCTTAACATATATTATAATATTATAGATCATAGTCAATATTATAGTTAAAAACCATTAAAAAATATAAAAACAAAAACCTAAATAAAAAATCTCTTGATTATTTTAATTAAGTAAAAAAATTATAATCTGAAAATTTAAAAATTAACTTTTCTAGCTTTTTTTGCAGCGAAATCATTAATTATGTCTTCATAATTGATTTGTCTTGCAATTTTATTTTCTATGGATAAAATAGATAAGTTATTAAGTCTTGCTTGCTCCGTAGTAGATCTTAAATATGTTTTTATTAATTTCAATTTGCTAAAGCTTCGTTCACACGAAGCTGAAGTAACTGGCATTGTAAGATATATTTGGTAAGCAACGGATATATTTGGATATGCATCTTGAAGTTTATTTTTATAAATAAAATTCAACATTTCAAAAAATGTTGCTCTTTTTAAATCGTCATCTATGTTGTAAACATGCTCTCTAAAGCTCTCTAGTTCTGAAATGAATTCAATTTTGTTGAGGTCGTTTTCATATTTATTGCATAGTATAATATTATTTATTCTGTTTAAATATATAGACATATAGTATTATAATTTATACATATTTTATGAGATATGTTTAGCTTATTTTTTTATTTTTCATAATCTTAAGAGCGCCCGGGGCAAGAGTACCCACTTGCCCCCCCCCTAGATCCGGCACTGTGTAGCTGTATATGTATTTAAGAATATTTTGACAACTTTGACTGCACCAGAGTTCGATAATATTTAGTGCAACAAGTCAAGTCCCGAACCCTAAATTTATTTATACACGAAAACTGTAAAAACTTGGTTTTAATCTATACTTAAACACCCCCCCCCCCATTTAATAAACCTGGCTACGCTACTGTTACTAAATGAACTGAAACAAAACTGGTATAATTTCTTTATGTGATACAAAATGATTGTATTAACTTATATTTCATAATAATAATCGCCTTTGAAACGGCACAAAACTTTTAAATTCTTCTATAACTCCAGAAGCTTCAACATTAACCGTTAATAATTCCTGTTCGACACAGAGGCTGTTCACGTTTTACGCACAGTTAACAATAATATAAATAATTATGGTGTCTGTGAGTTGCAGGAATTTACGACATCAAGAAAATACGAAATTACGAAATACCAAACCTGAACCTACCAAAGTATTATTTCTTAATCATCGGTATCAGCGCGGTGTCGGTTTCCGAGAAAAGGCAATATTTTTTAGCTGGAAATAGTTATCACCGTCTGGCGACCATCACCATAATTATACCGAAGTTTTCGTGTCAACGAAAATAACATTAAATATAATTTAAGAAATAATGATAGCCGATAAACAAATACGATTATGTATAGTGATTTAGAGTCTGATCTAAGTCTAAGGTTTAATTAATCTAAGTCAGACTTCATTAGCAATGTAAATTGTAAAATAACGATATCGGTAAAAATACATGCAATTATTTTTTCAGAGAATTATATTCTGAACACTCTCAGTTTTACTTATCAAAAACTGAAATTCAATCAATGTGTAGGTATATTATAAAATGTTATTCATTTTTTTTTTTTACATTATGATGTGCCAACTGCCAAGGCACATATAGGTACCTATATTAGTATATTATGATATAATTACAAATTAATATTGTCTTAAATAATATTTTTTTTTTTTTTTCATTGCTTACTTTTCGGCTCAAGTTTTGTCGGTTTATTAAAAACATACTTGTTAAATATTTAAATACTTTTTCTGTATTTTAAATACTTTTAGACAGAAGTATTTCAAGTATATTTCAAATACTTATTATTATATTTTGTATTTAAAAATATTAAATACAAAATTTTCAAACAAGATATTTTCTATTTAGTTAGGATAACTGTATATGTTATAAATCATCACATAAATTAAACATAACTAAACATTAACAATTTTTATAAATAAAGGAATTCTGTATAAACCTACAGTTATCTTCTATATTCAATACATTTTATTACATTAAACAAATAATTAGTTTTAAGAATTAAGAATCAGAAAATAATAAAGCTTAAAAAATTGTATTTAAAAATATTTGAAATACTTTTTGAATATATTTGTATTTGTATTTAAATATTTATTAGCAAAGGTATTTAAATAAATATTTTAATAATTTTAATTAAAGTATTTAAATACCTATTTGAAATACTTTTGAAAAGTATTTTTAACACCATTGATTAAAATTAAAAATACCAGAAATTATTTTGATTCTTGAGCAGTTTGAGGTAATTTTTTATTTTTTTGCCGCACCACCCATTTATTTTTTATCAAGTCATATTTTGCCCAAATTAAAAGAGAACCTCCCACATGCGAAGGATGTGGGACCCCCCTCACCATCAAACCCATACTAACGGAATGCCAACTCTATCAACAGGAACGAATAAACTTCGACATTACAGAAACACTTGATTCACTTCTCGGACCGGATCCCGCTCAAAACAGGAAAATACTTAATTTTTGAAAATCAATTAATTTAATAGAACAAATATAATGTAAATGTAAATATAAATATAATTATGTAACAAAATTATCATGGGGGGGTCTGACCCCCCCCCCCCCTTGTATACGCCCCTGGGTACTCAACTAAAATATTAACACAATACGCAGAATAATGGAATCATACACGACTTTCGGAAGTTAACTGAAGTCTGTGATCAATGATAATACAACAATATTAATATATTCATTTTCCTTCACAAAACACACTCACACAAACAAAAATATGTACATAAATACATACAATGTGTACGTTTCCGCATACGTCTAAATATAAATATATTCCAACTATCAATTAGTAAAAATGTATCATATTGTGACAATAATTTCTTAGTACATAGTACAATATTTTCTGAAAATATTATAAAATGGACATGTTTTTGCGCTAATAAAATATAATAATATGGTAAAACGGCAACAACTGGGCTTTTAAAATCGGACAGGGGCAAATGCCCACCTTGCCCCCCCCAAATGACGCCTCTGGTGTGAATGAATTTTGTAAATTAAATTTATATTTTGCAATTTTGGTGAGATTATTTTATATAGGTAATTAGTTTTTTTTCGTATAGGAATGACATCTGAAACACTAGAAATTTGAAAACAAATAAAAGGAAAACTATCATCTCTCCAGAAAACTACTTTTATTGTATACCTACCTACTAATATTTCAACTATGTACTTAAATGAAATGTAACCATTGTCTATTGGGCTACCAGCCCGTACTTTCAATAAATGAAGTCAATTATTATACATTATATTAATTATTAGTATGACAATTGGGAAAATTAAAAAATGATAATAACTAATAATAACATAAATATACCTAATTGCATACTGAAGTATAATATAAAAATAGGTTTATCTATTTAATATAATATAATGTACAAGGAAGATAATACAAAATTCTACAAGATATGTAATTAATTAATAATTTCAAATTTAAATTTAAATTCAACAGGCA
This sequence comes from Macrosiphum euphorbiae, assembly GCA_949089665.1. NCBI lineage: Eukaryota > Metazoa > Arthropoda > Insecta > Hemiptera > Aphididae > Macrosiphum > Macrosiphum euphorbiae. The sequence continues at coordinate 42,605,914 of CARXXK010000004.1, read as the reverse complement.
TCACAAAACTTTAATGTTTAGACTGACTACCTAGTTATTTCTGAAACCAATTTTGACAAATTTGGATACTGTTTCTTAGTGTCCGAATCATTCAATATTCTGTTGAATCTGAAACAATGACGAGCATAATGTAAAAAATGATTTTAATAAATTACTTTCTCATACTATTCAATCTGATTGAATTTATTGTACATGTTGATAACTTTTTTTTTTATTCAAATTATCTATAAGTCTTCCAAGTATGATTTCTTACATTTTTATTTTCTTCTAGAGCTACAAGAGTCAAGAATTATTGCAACAACATACAATACTGGATCGTAGGAAATCCAAGTATTACAAATTTTTAATAACTGTACCTAAATATAGAAATTATATATAGGTACTTGATATCAGAAAATATTTCACAGTAAGTGGTATTGGAACATACATCAATTTTATTATTGACAAAATTGAAAAGAAGGTCATGAATTTCATCATAAACCCAGTCAGACATTGTCAAAATATTTTACACTATACACACTTTTCATATGTAATGGTAAATCACAAAATGCAGCATAATTTTTCATTATAAACTTGACGGGCTCTGTAAATACAATAAAAAATTAAACGTTAAACAAAAACTTGTGTTGACAAAAACAGAAAACACGGTATCGAATCCGATAGAATAGGAAACCGAGTTTTAACATTGAAAAACCGTCCTAATTTATGTCAATCCTCTGTAAACATCTACAGGGCAAACGGCTGAACATATAAAGTCGTACAAGTTATCAATCGATCAGAAGTATTGTGCGGACGGGAACAAAGGAACTTGCTAGCAGATTGGTTCCTAGATGGCTTATAGTTTATAAGTTATAAGCAAAAATGTCCAAGTACCTACTTTTAACTTTTAAGACCGATTTTGCATGCGGAACAGTGAGGATTGGATAAGCGGTGGGTCGGGGGATATTTACGATATTTTCGTCCCGACCCACCCTTTATCCATCCCCACTACTCATCGCGACGGCGGCGACGACGACGTACGACGATTGGCGATTGCAACGGCGCGGTGTCTCGGATGCCGATCGCCGTCAACCATTTACCATAAATACCATTAATCATTATACCATTTCGTGTATTGCTGAATGTTGATGAGCGACGACCAGCAGGCAGCAAGATGGTATATAGATTATAGGTACTTTCTTAAATCGTGCTGACGACTTAACGACTGTGATTGTTTAGTAAATTCGTGATCCATAGCGACGGTATTATATTATTATGCTGAAAACTTGCAACAATGATAAAATAAAATAAGAAAATAAGCATTCTGGTGATTAATTCATTACCCGTGGCAACAATTATTAAGGTCGATGGCAAATCATATGCTCTTAATTCTGTGATTTGCCATCATGGTCCATCTATGACTCAAGTCTCAAGCCCATCATTTATTAAACATAATGATAAAATGTGGGTTAGATGTAAATGTAACGATATAATATTTATATTATTATAGTTTTAGAAAAAAAAAACTAAAATAGAAAAAATATATAACAACAGGAGGCCAGCGATGCATAATATGCTATTATGGATTATTATTATTATTATTATATACAGTCAAATAAAATCGCCACTTATTTCATAAAAAAATAGCTGATATCACACCAAAAGCACTTCGTTATAACTCCGTGTAAAAAAAAAAAATTAGTAATGATTAAATCTTTAAAAGACGTGATATAATATGGAAATTAAGTAAAATACCATTTTATAATATTACAAATACCTATGATGACTATGAATTGTAATGTTGAATATTTAGTCAACATATTATGTTTAACTATTTGGCAGGACGTAGAAGTATAATATGCATAGGGTGTACATTAAATATATTACAGTGACGACTGTCTACAATATACGATAGTCCCCGTTGTTTTGAAAAAAAAAAAATTACCTCATTTTTCAATGCTATTGCTGCATGAAAATGTCTTATTACTACATCAAATACTAAACTTATTTTATTACTAGGTTACTGTCTCAGCTTATTTGCGTCGTTGACTAAAAAAGGAATATTATGTTATAATAATCTATAGTTCAGTTACAAATACATGTGACATACAGATATACATAATAATTAATATTATACATTTATATAGGTATTATATAGATATTATAATTATATTTGTTATTTTACTTATATTTAATTGTAACAATAGTTTGCTAGTATATTATATTGTGACAATCTAGAATTTTTTTTTCTCTAGAGTACCCATGGTATGCGAGGATAAGCCAATCATGAGGTTTGTATTAATTACAAATAATAGTTTCTTTAAAATAATGATAATTGGCACCACTTCAAAAATAGTAATTTAAGAGAGATAGTTATAAATGTGGCATTTACAATAAATAATAATTTGAGTTTCACACAAGTGAATAACAATAAGTTTTCCTGCATGACAATACTAAATAATATGAATATAATAATTTAATGTGGTAGGTACGTGGAAAGTGCAAAGGAGGGAAATAATGATGTTTAACAAACAACATTGCCTATGTTTTATTTTTAAAGGATAATAGCATGGGGGGAGGGGAACCGTTGGGTCAATATAGCCGCATGTAAGTACGTAATAAATTGATATATTATATTATACCATACTATTTGTTTGTTATTTTTTTTATATACTGAGAGTGAATAACGTCTTCTTTTAATTAATAAGAAAAAACGCGACCATGCGGCCTATGGCTTATGACTGAACGATCAGGTGTTGGAAAGGGAAAAAGGGGAGAGGAAAAATTGTGCTCACGTCGTACGACGTCTCTAACTACGTGTCCGTATACGGGGGCCATGGGGTTAACAATAAATTATATTACGATGACGTGGTTGACTGCTGACTTGAGAAGTTGACATAATATGGAAGTGTGTACAGTGCACTGGCTTTCCGGCCATCCGTGGGGCCTATGGAGGTGTCCTCAGCCCAACATCATATTATATAGTCGTACACAACAATAGAAACGAAAATTCAGTGTCGTGACAACCGTTGAAAGATGACGCAAAACACGAGGTCGGTGTGGTGTGACAAAAACTGTCGTGGACAGAGTTATAATTTGCAAGTCAGGGACTTAACGGAGAATGATGGTCGGTGATGAATCGGAAGATATCGAATGAAAGAACGTTGGTGGCCGGAGCGGTCTGCTGGTCTCCGACGGTGGCTTATATGTTTGTATCGTTGGCAAAAGGCGCACAAGACGTATATCGAATGAAAACAATAACTCGAGTGTGTAAGACACCAAAACGATCGACCCAATTGGCTCGTAGTCTTCCCGCCTTAAAAGTTCAATCTGATGGGAAAATGTCCAAAACTCGATAATATGTGTAAAACACGCAAAATTTACTTGTAATTAAAACGCAAATAAACAAACAAACAAATACACAAATGTTAAAAAATTCGGGTCGTGGATTACGAATGTCGTTGGGCGCCACTGCCGTATACGCACTTTTCAGTGATATACCTCTGTCGACACTAGAATTACCAAATGACCATAAACTAACCGGTTATACAGTTTGGTTCTCCAGACGTCGATATCGCTACCTTAATGTTTAGACTTTCAATCTTCAACGGCCATAAGTTAACCGGTTACAGATCAGATTTAAGGATTAGGTACGTAGAATCGTGTGGCTACTCAAACAAAACATATAATTTTCGGGTCGGAAACACTTTTTATTAACTTATATAAACAAACACAAAATTAACAATCAAACGTATCTCGCAGTATTGACATACCACGACTGCCCTCACTATTCTTTTCGCCTTACATTTATTTTACGATTTAGCTGCCTCAGCACATTTGCTTCACTGGCCTACATTACAAATATGATTATATTATACTGTTTATACATAGAGTCACCTATTAGTCAGTGGCGGACTGGCTCAGGTGGAGAGTGGCAGAAATCCACCGGGGCCGCTGTCTTGAGAGGTCCCTTCTATATGGTGCACTTTTAATAAAAATATATTATATTATAATTTTATATTCGATTACTAAATGAACAATAATAGTCAATAGATAATACCACACAAAATACACGATCCTAGGGCACGAATATTTCTACATAGCTTATCAGCATATAATGAAAATAATTTTCCCTGACCGGCGCGACGCACCCGACCATAATATTATTATAAGAAGTCATGAGCTGTAATTAGAAATAACGAAATTCCCGTTTGTCGCAGCCCACTGTCGACCAATATTGTTTTGTTAATGTAATTTATACTGTGTTGTCTTTATCGTCAATGCTCAATGGTTATTCGTTATTTAATTGAAAACATTGAACGACTAAATAGTGAGCAAATGAAGTTAACAATCAAAAAATTGCGTACCTATGTGTAACTTGTGTAGTTTTGTATATATTATGCATCAAATGTTGAATTTATACATTTAAATTTAAAGTACGAGTACCTAATAAACTGTTTTCTCAGTAATATCTAAATATGGACCTAAAAAATTGTATAAACGATTTTATTTTTTTAAAATCGATATAATATAATATTACGAATTATGATATTATTTATTTCTAGAATATATTGGCGGTGGTAAACACCCTTAGCACTCCCAAAATTGTAGAATATGATAAGAGAGCGTAGTGATGAGCTGCACATTTTTTCATCATACAAAAAAAAATTGTGGGCCCTTCAAATCTTCTCCACCCGGGCCGAAGTACTCTCAGTCCACCCCTAGGGCTATTACCACAGTTGTTTGAACTGTCAGCACCTCTTCACTGGGATTATTTAATTGTTCCATCGATGAACATATTTTTAAAGCCTTATCAGTTATCAAGAGACAGTTCATCTTCTCTTAATAAATGTTAATGAATCAGACATCCATATTACTTAGTTAAAAAAACATAAAACGAAACTAATAAAATACATTTTAAACAGTGTTGAACTGTTAAAGAATAAATATTAGTGTTAAACCATATGAATAATATTTTAACAATTTAAAAAAAAAAATCAAAATTTTGTTTCATTCTTCGAAGTATTAGGTATTTTCAAGGGCAATTTATCAATGTATTGTTCTTTTAGCAAACCAAGTACAAAAACATCAAGAATGCTTATCGATCAATATGGTCAGACATTTACCTAGTTCGGAGTTTCGGACTGGAGATTATTTTTTCGGTAATATTATATTATAAATTGTAATCATAAAACACCTACTATTTACTACTTAGTACAATTATTATTATGCTAAAAAGGACTTACTAACTTTATATTATCTATACAATTACAATTACTGTCACTTATGACTACTTGTGGTTATTTGGGTATAGAGTATTAACTAGTTCTGCAAAATCTAGTATTCTTCAATAGACACACATAAATCAATGGAAACGGACTTCACAGATCTGAAATCAATGGCGACAATGGCAAAGTAAGTATTTATATTCATGTATAATATATTTATATTATTATGTTGCCAAGTATTTGTTATTATTCATAACACACCAAGTAACCATTTAAATTACCTAGGTAGGTACTGCTTGATAACAATATTACGCTAATGCAGGCCAAGTTTTAAACTATAAGATTTATAACAATTAACAATGGCCAAAAGCACACTGGATAGGTGCACAATTTAAGTCACCTAAGTATCTACTATAGGTAGTTAGGAATTACCACAGAACAAGAACTGCAGTGGCGTGTAGAACAATTTTAATTAAAGGAGCCGAATATATTTTATTCATTCACCCACCCACGACCCACCCACATACAACAGAATGTAGGTATACCAAAATTTGCTGAATTTTCAACTCTCAAGTTCATAATTTAGAAGCGATACATTTTATTACAAATCTACCACCACCCCAAAAATCAACGGAGCTGTGGCTCAAAAAAAACTACCTCGCCATGCCACTGCTTGGAACAATAATTATAATACATATAGCCACATAGGGGAAACTGGGAAAGATCGAATACTTACTATTACTTAGAGTTTTAGGAACCATTACTGAATAAAACCATAATATAATATAATATTATAATTATATTATTGTGTGGAAATATAAAACAACTACACGGTTATAACGACGATAGTACGATACGTCGTTACTATATACTACAGTAGGTATAACTATACCATAGAGTAAAGAACCAATGATCGGTGAAAAACGGAAATAGTTACCTACCTATGATCAGTGTTGTAAAAAATACTTTTTAAAAGTATTTAAGTAATTACTCAAATACTCTTAAAATAAAGTATTTAAAATACCACCCAAATGGCAAATACTATAATAGTACCTTTCAGAAGTATTTGAAATAATCTTCAAATACAAAAAAAATATTATTTTTACTTTTTAGTGCTGAAATAATTTGTAATAACCAAAAATTTGTTTATTGCATTTTAAAAACATGATTTGTTCAATAATCAAAATTCTGATCAGTCATGTTAGTTGCACCACAACAATGAACTTTTCTCTACAAAGTTTTATATTAATTCAAAACCATAATATGTATTTGGATATCTTATACTCGGTGTTTCCGAATTGCGGACAAAGTGACAAAAACCATGTGAGTTGCGGACGAAATCTAAAAAGGTAACATACGAATTGCGGACACAAATATAAGATAGTAATCATATATATACAGGCTGTTTTAAATACTATGACGATACCTAATTAATAATGACGATAATCTATAAATATTCTATAAACAATTTTTAACACAAAATTAACCCCACCTACCAATTTTTTTTTAGCTATTGTCATAAGTCCTGAAAAAGTGGTGAAGGGAAATATTTGTGTCCACAACTAACGTAGTTTTTATTAAAAAAAAGCTCTGTACGCAATTAGTATTATGACAACGAAACTCGTGTCCGAAATAATTGTTATATTACAATTCCTAACCTGAATAATTCGTCCGCAACTAGTATGTGTCCCTTATACTGCCGTCGACGATAAACGATAAACGATAATGATAATTATTGATAAAAATTGTATTGGTAAATAGGTAGTAGGTACTAATAATTACCTAGACACCTAGTAATAATAATAATAACATATAGTTAAATAGTTATAAAGTATAAACTATAAAGTATAATAGCCGATAAGCAGAAGTTTTTTACATATTATATATTTTGTTATTGACTTAAGCTAATTATAGTGATACCGACTACAGATATATCTTTTCGATCTTCGTCAACAACAAGCTGTCTCCTGGAGAATAAAACATTTAATTGATAAAAACCGATACCAAATTGTCTGTGTGTGTGTTTATTTAACAAGAATAAGAAACAAATTAAGAATTAAAAGAATAAAAAATAAGCATTCAATAAAATAGTATTCAATAGTAAAAACAAGTATTTCAAATACCATCCAAATACTTCAAAATAAAAAGTATTCAATACGGAAAAAAGTGTTTGAATACTTTTACTCAAATACTTTACAACACTGCCTATGAGCTTATTCGTAAAAAAACCACTTGATTATAATAATACCAATAATGTGTAGGTACAATGCGTATAATAATAAGTACGTTTATTTATTATTGTAATCGCCCTGTACACGTCTTACACGTGTGTCGTGCTTGTGCGGCCCGGGAGTGGTGCCGCGGTCATGACAAAACAAACGTAGTTTAAATGAAGTACATATTTTCCAAACCGGTGGATAGAGACTTATGAGTTACGGAGAAGTTCAGTGGCCACCAGGTCCAACAGATCTTACACCACTAGATTATATTTCCTACGAGGGCACTTGAAAACAGTAGTGTATGCCAATCCACCTACCATAGGCGGTAAAATTTGGACAACTGAATTGGGGGGGCTAAATTTATAAAATCAATACCGACAAACATAATTTTTTTTATTAGGTGGATTTAAGAATGAATATATTTAAGAACTTAGGGAGGCATAAATAACACTTGGGGGCCAAGCCCCCCTAGACCCCCCCCCCCCCAAAAAAAAAAAATTGAGCCAATGCCACCTACGTGTTTTCTTGATTTGTAAAACAAAATAATTACAGCATGTAATACAATTACAGAGGCACAAATTATTTCTGCTACTGAGAATTTTTAATTCTTATTGAATGTTGTTTAGAGCACCATGGTGTACAGTTTGAACAATTTGTTTGATAAATAAAACTTTAAGAATAAAAAAAATCAATGTTTGTATTTTTATTTTACATATTTATTATTATTAACTACGTATTTTATAATCTGTTATACCCATGAAAATAACATAAATTCAGATTACTATAACTCAGCCATTTTACGTTCTTGATTTTTAATCAAGTAAGTATGGTAATTGAAATGAAAAAAGTCTGAATTTTCAAAACTTCAAGAATTTGTGTCAAATAGAAAAATAATAAAAATGTATGATAGCTAGAAAGTCAGTTGATAACTCATTAAAAAGGGATTATCAAGTAGATACCTACTAATATCTATAACGTTGTAAAAATTCAAGCTTCAAACACTCATAAAAATTTTAATTTAACTTTCCGGTAGGCATTTTTTTTGGATAAAGGTAGAGATTCTTATGATAAATATTCTATTTAATTATTAAATTAAAAAAAAAATTTGTATGAATTTCTAACTCAAAATGATTTGCACATTTTTGTGATTATTCCGAATTAGACAAAATTCAAATTTTAGACGTTCGCATAAAAAATACTGTGGATTTATTTTACTTTTTTTTTTTTAAATTTCCACTTGCAACAATACTTATGTGGATATACATTTATGAACGAGCCAAAAAATGTTCATCGACAATAATTAATAGAAACGAATTGGTGAACGTAACTCAAAATCCATAATAACCGTATAGACACATGAAATGTTCACCAAATATTTATATTAGCATTAAAACGCCGTAAATCAAAAAAAAAAAAAGAAAAATGAGCTAACACTGTATCGCAGTAATCTTATATGTATTATTTTAAATTACTCATAATGTTTGGAAATGTTGATGTCATTATGCATCGGACACATATAATACCTCGTCGCCAATATTTTATTATTTTATATTTTATGTATTATTTAGAAATGCGTAATCAGAATTGCGGCATTTTTTCCAAGTAAAAAATTCTGAATAATTAATAGCTTATTCAGTATAAGTATCAAAACAATGATATCTTGGTGAAAGAAAAATTGAAAATAAAATTGAATAGTTCCATTCATCAGGTATATTTCCATAAGAAATTTTGTATTTTACTTTGAAAAATATTATATTCATAAAAATAAAACTACCAAAAATTACTAAACATAAAATGTAATTTTTCTCAAAATGGCATGGAGGGAAATTTGCGGCGTTTTTTCTTAGGACGGCAGTATGGTAACATTATAAATATATTTTTGAGTTAAATTTTAAAGTTAAGATTAATTTTAAACACCATACACCGAATATTAAATAACGAATTGAACCAAGTTTGAGTCATATATAGAGTTGGTACATTTATAAGGGGCAACGAAGTGCACGGGTTCAGTTTGTTTTATATTATACATTTTAAGTTTAAATTAGGATAAAATTCATCGAAATCTCGAAAATGTTCAAACTATTTTTCAGTTAGAAGTTCATAAAAGTTTATCTTTCCATAGCTAACATTAGACATTTTACTAGAAGATTCCTCACAAATTTTTCTACCTTAAACAAACAAAAGTGTATCTGAATGTAACATTAATTTTTTATGATCGTTTGAATTTAACATTTTATATCGATATTGGATTTTTACCGGGAAATAATTAACGAATTTTCATTTATCGATTTTTGATATTTTGTTGTAATTCAGAAACGAATAACCGACTCAGAATGTTCACATGGTAAAGTTTTCAATTTATTTTGACACATTTTGAGCTATTTATAGCCATGAGAATTTATTTATCTGTTAGAAATTCATAAGCACTGAGAAAAACAAAAAAAATGAAGGAAAACCTGGAGTTTTTACTCAAAATCGGTTTTCGACAAAATCGATTTTGGTTTTTGGTGTAAATCTTAAACAAATGACGGTGCTGTTTAAACATGTAACGTGACCGACTATCGTAGTACATATTATTTACAATGTATAGCTGTAACTCTGTGTATATGTGTGTTTGTAATTGCTATAAAAATGGTGGGAGTCTACTGTCCACAGCATAAATACAGAATTACTAATGTCTGGTGGCCATATTGAATTGTATAGTGTTTTGAAATAGTGTTCATTTTCAGTAAAAATTAAATAGTTTCGTTATAGTTATAGTTATAGTTAGTATATACGTTCGTCATCATATGTATAACCGTCTATAGATGCAAACGGTAATCCTACAAGAAGATTAAGCAATGCTGACATTTGATTTTAATAATACGGCTCATCAAATGCAGTATTTGATAGAACACTGTCTTATATAAGACCGCGTGTTAGATTATAATATCGAACATAGGCGTGCGCAGACCTTGCTGGCAGGGGGGGCAGAATGTAATAATGTACGTATAGGTATATTATATAATATATAGGTAAGTAAATATTATTTTGGTTATTAGTTCAATTAATGTAAGTGATGGAAGTATTTTCATTTTATGTATCATTAAAACTACAAATAACTACAAATTTAATATAGTAATTGAAACTCCAAAGTTTTTTTATATTATATTAATATACATGAACAAAGAAAATTATTACATTCATACAGTGGTGGATCCAGGGGGATGGAAAAGGGGGCATTTGCCCCCCCCAATAACCGTAGTTTTCCTTTGTTTTACACTGTGTTTAGCCAATTTTGGAACTTTCATATACTTTTGAGCCCCCCATGCCCCTCCCAAAATTAAGCCCTGGATCCGCCACTGCATTCATATATATTTTTATGCCCGATGTGTTGGTGAAATCTGAATTTACTAATTCTACTTACTATTTATTTACAATTACAAAAAAAGTAAGTAAGATAGGTAAATTATTATTTGCACCAACACGTTGAACATATAAATATCAACATTTAAAAAAAAATGTAAATCCTTAGTATGATTTTTCCAAAAATAGTACCACTATTATATCATGCATTAATGTATCAATAATATTCTATTCTTTGGTAATATTGAAATTTATACATTATTGTAGGCATGTAACCTATTATTTAAACTGTTTTATAAATTATACTTTATAGGTATTTAATAGTATTAGGTATATAATAAACAATTTGATTTGTAGGTTACAGTATAAATAGAAAATTAATTTCAATATAAAACACCACATTAAAAAAAAGATAGGTATATTCTGATTTAATCAACACGTTGAGCATAAAAATACTAAAATACTAAAAATTCCGAAAATTGCTTCGGAAGTAAAGAGCTATAATATTTGTTCGTATACTGCATACTAATTATTATAATTATTAATTACTAATTATTTAAAGAACCGACCTTCTTAGCGCTTCCGGTGAACGTTTTTCGCATTAAATGCCGTCAAATTACTACTCACTTTCATGTCTCATCACATCTCAATCTACATCATGCTATAATAAGATTATAAGCACTCGTTATCACCGCGGTATCGCTTGTGGTTCGCTTAAAGTTGGACAACATAAAATCATCGTGCACTGTACATCGAGCACTCAATGTTTACATAATATTCATTATATAAAACTGTATTATAATATTTTTTTAAAAACTTTGTTATTTTGTAAGAAAACTTGAGCCCGCAGGAGGGGCAGCTGCCCACCCTGCCCCTCCCGTGCGCACGCCTATGATATCGAACCTTTTAACCGTTCATTTTTTCCGAATTTACCAAGATAGATTATTCTTTTCTGTACTAAAACGTACACACTACTGCAGCGATGTAAAATGTTCAATGAAATCACAAAAAATAACCTCTTATTAATTAAACTCACACTACAAGAATACGCAAATACGGGCACACTCACACACTATTACGTTTTGATAGGCATTATCAAAGAGGAGTTCCATCGTTTCCAAATACCAAGTATTTATCGGTCAACATTCATATACGGAGATCACAAGGAACAGTTGCGGTCTGCCAACGACAATGTCAACAGCTCAACGGACAGTCGCGATCAATAATGTCCATACATTATTCATGACATTTTCAAGTAATATCTGTAAATTATATCTGTATTTCTAATACTCGGGAAGCAATGGACGGTAAAAAAAAGACAATTATTATTCTTGTAATTTTTTCTATACTCATATTATTAAGCTCCATTTGTACGAAACTGTTTCGCTTATTTGTTAGCGGAACGAAAAACGTTATCCAGGTAGATGAGTTTATGAAGAAACAACTTATTGCTGTTCGTTATAAATTTCCCCAACTCGCAGATGAATTTAATTTACATAGAAATACTACTGAATTTTATGATTATAATTTGTATAAATTCACAACACCGGAACCACCAATTACTTAATAGCCGCCATTGCCCTTGTAATATTAATAATGTAATTATATCATCTTAATATATGTATTTTTATTTTTTTGCGTATTTTTTTTAAGTAAATATTTTTTATACAATATTTTGTCTATGTGTTTGATTTATTTTTTATCTAAATTGTTACTATATTATAAGAAAAAAAAAACCAATTATAACCTATAGTTGTTGGTTGGTCATTGTGCATAACATCACTGGTATATTGTAATAATTTATAAATATTAAATAAAATATTTTAATCTAGAAATGTCACAGCAGTAGCTAATAATGTTGTTGTTGTTACAAAATATGTACTTATCGATGTGCGTTTACAAATATAAAATTATCTATACTATACTAGGTACTATATAGAATGAAGTCGCTTATTTTTGTTCTGGATAAACTCCGAAACTGCTTATTCAATCGTCGTGCAGTTTTTTTTAAATCAAAAAGGACATCACAGAGAAGGTTTTAGGCATACATTTAGTCCGATACGATTAATAAATAATTAGTTATTATTAATTAAAATAAACGCATACATTGTATACCTATATATATTATTATACGTATTGTGCGGCACGTCGGCCCGCGGGTTTCCAGCAACTTGTAACCTGACCTTTTTTCTTTTGATGAGTGTGTTTTATCGGCGAGTAGATATGAATAATTGTTCCAAGAAGTAAAATTCAACAATCTATCTATATTATACTATATGTATCTATCTATATGATAAATAAATAAAATATATATTCCTTTCGGCAACACGATTGAGCCTAGAATATTTTATGCGATGTTGCTACATTCATGTGGCCGAAATTTTGTAATTTATTATTTTCAAGTATTATTACACTAATAATTGTTATGATACCAGACGCGAGTCGTGAGCTGAGCCCAGCTTTATAGACAATGTTATCGGTTAATAAATTAGTTCCGGAGAAATTAAGTTCCGAAGTTTTAAAAATTTTAAATTAGCAAAAATAATCAAAAAACATCATTATATTATGCTTTAATATGCATTTATTTTTTAAACATTTTTTTCAGCTATATTTTTATTGTGAGACATTAATTAGGTATTAAAAGTTGCGTATTATACCTAATGGAATCGTATTGCACTTTAGTAAGAGTAGGAAGTTGGAATATAATATAAATATAACCTTATAATATTAAAACATAAAAACAAAATTTTGATATTTGAATATTTGATAAATGTATACGTTGATCTTATCAGTAGATATACATAGATAAACCTTGATAATACTGCGTGTTTTCTTTTTATCAAAATGATTAAATAAATAAATAAATTGTAAATGTTCAAAACATTTTTTTCCGAGTACCGTAATATTAAAATTAAAAATAAATACAAATTTTTGCTCACAATTTACGAAATATTCCAAAATATGCTAAATGGGTTAAATATTCTCCAACCCATGAAATATTCTCAAATATGCAATAAAAACTTTTTTCTACGTATTCAGAATTGAACGAATCGTCCACATTTTTTACTCTCATAAGACTGCATATACCCAGTAACGATATGTAAAAACATATAAATCCGGCTTTACTTATAAGATTATGTACCTTTATCAAAAAAAAAAAAAATGTCTAAGAAATTCAAATTAAATTTTTATGAGAGTTAGAATTTCATATTTTTACGATATTGAATATTCACTCGATTTCTCATAAAGCGATTTTGTCATTTTATTGTTATTCAAAAACAAATGACTGTAGATACATTTTCTATACACCATACAATTTTGAAAATAATTTGACTCTTTTTGAGTTGTTTACGGACATTGTCAGTTTTAAATAATTTTAGTTTTTTTTTTCTATAAATCTCAATAAAATGTTGTATGTTGGGTAAAAAATTGTGAAAATTTAATGCAAGGCTCCTGATATATTGTTACAATATCAGTGGAAAAATATTAAAAATACATAAGCACAATTTTTTTTTATAAGCATTATTTAAAGTTCGCATTTTGATAAAATTTATCAAATTTAAAATGTAATAATTATTTTGTAGCTAAAAATTTATAAATGTTCAACTTTTAAAGCTAAGGATTGAAAATTTAAAACAAGGTTCCACGTAAATAGGTTATATATAAATTACTTTATTCACTATAATATCATCAAATATACTTTGTAAAATCGTAGGCTGACTGACCGTTTTCGCTCAGAATCATTTTTCTTATACAATGATATTATATCATTGAATTCAAATTTAACACCATCCATTACAGCTAGTGACCCACTATTGTAGCCTAGTGTACAGCAGAGCGACTTTTTTTATTTTTGTGTATGTGTACACTATAAGTAATCGAAATAATGTTTATTATTTTAATAATAAATTACTATAAATAATGAACTATGTTTGCCAACAATTTTGTTGGTTTTTTTTTTGAACATTTTAGATTACCGGGGCTGAAGCATACCATGTATTAAGGAGTAGTGTTTAGGCATTTCATATTACATGTACATTTTGGCTGTGTCAATGTGTGAGAAGTAAATGAACATTAGTGTGTGTAATCCGTTATCACACTATTCGCGACGAAGTCTGAATTCTCGGTATTTTGATAATAATCAAAATAAACCATGCCGCATGGGAATTCGTCGGAAAAAAGTATATTATAATTTTTCTATATAATTATTAATTAATTACTATGAAATATATTCATTCATAATATAGTCACGACGTACCAGCAAAATAAAAAATATAAATTATAAATTAAAAATAAATTTACATAAAATAAAAATAATAGCTTTTGATAAGTATATTGATTTGTAGTATTTATATCACAAATCATTTAAAAAAAATATATATATATAAGATTAAATAGGTATTATAATAATAACTAGCTGTTTCCCGCGTGCTCCTCAAACGTAAATAATTGTTTACAAATTGTGGAGCTGTTTCGTGGTTCCACAAATCCTGTCTATCTATCTTGCAACGGTTTTTTTTTATATGAATAGTAATTGAACTGTATGCAGAGTAGTGTAAAACTGTTAAAACTTATCTTAACTTTTCCGCTATCTGGAAAAAAAATCTGATTGTTCAACTCCTTTTGTATATGTTTATCTTAATAATTTTTAAACAAGGAACGTATTAAATTAACAATAACTATTAGGCATATGTTCTATTAGTTTATTTAGTAATTAGTATATAATATTATAATTTATCGTTGAGCTATATTAATTTATATTATAATATGAAAGCTATTAAAATAAAAAACAATAAAATAAAACTGTAATTTATAATGTTATACATTATATATACCGTTCTGCCACGATTTTTTAATTCATACAAAAATTAGGCAGGGGCTCCCTGCTATTAGAACAATTATATAATAATATTATATTATATTATAACATTTAAGGATATCAGCTCTTTTTACTGCAATCTTCTCTATATGATAGTATGTTATTTAATTATTCAAAAATAATTAATACTCGGTAACCATTTAGCTATTTCTTAGTTCGTTATCTAATTGTAATTAATATAAAAAAAATAATTTAATAAAAATTGTTGTTCCGATCCAAAATCCCAATCTATAAAAAAATCATTACAAATAAATAAAGGGTGCTCTGCTGTACAGTAGGTTACAAGTGGGTCACTGAATAATAGATGGTATTAAATTTGAATTCAATGATATAATATCATTGTATAAGAAAAACGATTCTTAGTGGAGACGGTAGTCAGTCTAGGTATAAGACATATTATATACATATCTATATGGTATTAAAAAAAATTGACATTATAATAAATTGACCTATTTATCAAATAGTCCTATATATTAAAATATTAAATGACCTATAGTAAATTCCAAATTAATCATATCACAATATCATTAGGTACTTATAACGCGTTATACATCAACAACAAACCCTGATACTATCATAGATATATAATAGTGTACTTTAGAAGTTTCAAGTACAAACGAATAATATTATACAATCACAACAATATAACTAAAATAGTTATTCTAGGTTTTTTTTTATGATTTTGTCCAAATTTGAATTTAAAATTACTATAAAAATAAACTGTGCTTATGTATTTTTTAGATTTTTTGGTAACAGAATTAACTACTTACGTGGAATCTTGTTTTAAATTATCAACCCTTAGATATAAAAGTTGAACATTTTATACATTTTTAACTACAAAATAATTATTACATTTTTAATTTGATAAATGTTGTCGAGCCAAAACTCATTATAAACGTTTCAATAGCCGCCTAGCTCACCATAAGAATCCGTTAATCTCCGACCTATCATCCTATCATCTGCTTCTATCCCAGGTAACCCAGTTAAAAGACTTAAAAGACAGTGGTGTCGCGACCTGCTAGCCTAATTTAGTCCTACTCATGTCGTAGTACCTCCGCTGGGAGGCCTCTACATTCGGGATAATCTGTCATTTATTTTTATTTTATTTTATTTTTTACTTTCATCAATTGTTCTTATTGTTCATGTATTGAAACAGATTGAATAAAATATTTTAATTACAAAAAAAAAAAAAATGTTGTCGAAATTCGAACTTTAAATGCTTATAAAAAAAAATTGTGCTAATGTATTTTAGATTCTGAGTGGAACGATGAATGTATTGATTTTACATTGATGTGTGTTTTTTTTTATTTTTATTTTTTTTGTGTCTGTCATCACCTTTTAGGACAGTAAAAGTGCTTGGATTTTCTTCAACAGTATAAAGTGAATCTAGTTGGTACTTTGGGGGGTCAGAAGTAAAAATTTCTCTCAAAAGCGAGGTGATAAATATAATAATATACATACCTACAATCGTCGGTAGATATATCTCCGGCCTGGCGGTTCTCAGAATATCATGCAATATATAGCAATTCATAATCATAATAGGAAATTGTTGTAATAACTTTAGTTTAACAAAATAACTAAGTTAAGTTACAATATTTATAACAGAAATAACTTAGTTAGTGACTAAGTTATTTTCTGCATTCTATTTTTTTTTTAACTAGTTAAATTAAAAGTTATCAAAAAGTAACTTTGACTATTTAAACTAGTAACTGCCAAAGCTTTGATTACTAGTGATGAGAAACCTTGTATGTACGGTTCATTGTATTATATTCCCGGCGTCTGACATTTATATTGCCGGTAACCCACAAGATGGCGCCATGAAATTTACCAGTAGCATTAGGTGAACTAAACTACGGTAACTATACCACATACTACAGAGTAAAGAACTGCATCAATGATCGTTGGAAAACGGAAATAGTTACCTATGGCTAAAAAGTCACCCGATTATAATGATACCAATAATGACGTTTACAATGCGTACAATGACAAATACGTTTATTTGTTATTGTAATCGCCCTGTACACACAAGTCTTAAAATATACGCGCGTGTCGACGTGCTCGTGCGGCCCGGGAGTGGTGCCGGTCATATGGCCGAGAAAAATCAATAAGCATGTGCGCGACCGCGTTCAACGGGATAGTCGTCTGTGTGCACGCTGCGGTGTAACAACTGCCGACCACAATAACGGTATACCCGCGGTCGGGTAATTATCATAACCGCGTGTGTAACCACTGCTGACCGACGACGACCGCGAAACAAATCGCGCGTACTTCGGTATGACTACGCGCCTGCCGTATTCGACATAAAGTTTTCGGAGCACCGACGGCCAGTCGAAATCCGTACGCGCGAGCGATATTATGACCACGCCGCTGCTGCTGCTGCTCATCATCGAGTCTCGTCTCCCCGACCGGAAACCGTCGTCGCCGAGATCAACGGCGTTCGCGTCTGCGACGGCACACGACGATATTAATACGATGATATAGGTAGTACCCGTGCACCCGACGACATATCATCGTATATAGTGTTATAATAATATAATAATATCATTCATCGGGTTTCGCGTGTCCTCGAGGATCGCGCGTCCATGTAAGGCGAGCCATGAGGCTTATTATTTCATGTCATGGTGGTAGTGAGAGTGCAGAGAGCCCGAGTATTTCGCTACACGCCGACCGCAAAGATCTGGGCATGGACAGTCAAGGTGCTTCCGTTCGTTTTAGTGTTGCTCGTCGTGTTCGCCATGTGCTTCATAGCTATAACTCGCGTGAGTGTCATTTAAAATAATTAATATTAGCTTATTACGTGGCTGAGGGACAAGGACACATACTACTCGGTCTGTGAATCGTACGGTATTTTTGTTAAAAACGTTCGTAGACGATGGTAGCCGATGTCCAGACAAGACATTTATTTCCACATCAGTGGCGTACTTACGGGGTGATCAATCCCCCCTTATAGACTTTATATAATGTGCATAATTTTTTGGAGTCCTAACTTATAGCCCCTAGCTCTAAAAGCGAGGCTACTGGATAAAATCATATCCCCCCCCCCATGACAAAAACCTAAATATGCCATTGTTCCACATTTGCATTTTACATATTTCGAGCGGAGCGATTGATGTACCAGCTATTGGTTTTACGATGACGAGTTTTTTTTGTGTCCAACCTTTTAAAGCAGTAAAAATTCTTGAACTCTAAGTGTGGTTTATGGTATAATATTGGATTCGATTGGTACTATTTTTTTTTTGAGGGGGGGAGAGAAAAAAGGTTAGAAGAAAAAATGCCTGGTATTTTTACAAATAATCGTGGAGAAAACGAAAAAAAGATTACAAGAAAACTGAAATATTTACGCTACACCAGTTTTAAAAAGGAATAGTTATTTGAAAGATTCACCAAAGTATATTTATTGGACATGATAATATTAAAAAAAAATTTTGTCTGATCTATTTGACTTTTTGTTGAAAACACTTTTGTTTACAAGTCAAGAAGCTTGAGAATTTAATAAAAGCTTAGGTTACAGCATTCTTAAGCACAATTTTTATTAAATAGACTTAATTTCTGATTTTGACAAAATTCAAAGTATACAATATACATGCAGCACTTTCCTGGCTCAGGCAGAATAAAATTGTGAGGCCTAAAATGTCATTATCGTTTATTTAGGTGTAAAGGGGCAAGGGCCCAAATATACTTATAAATCAACAGTAAGTTGAGTCCAGAAGTCCTACAAAAATATGAATAGTTAAAATATAAATTAATAATAGAACGTGTCATAAACTTAAACTTAATGGTTAATATACAACAATATCCATACCTATTACCTATACAAATATATAATTTAAAATAAGTCAATAAATATAGTAAAACTATATAAAGTATACTATAAATTAACCTTCTTACTTTTTAAATCAGCAAATGTGTCAATAATATCATTATATTTTAGTCGTTCAGAATTTTCTTTTTTTTATAGATATTACAGCTAAGTAATACGGTGCTTCTTCTTGAGACAGAGTGTTTCGAAGATAGTGTTTTGCTTTTTTTTTTTTTTATCAAATTCAGCTTGAAAATGTTTCATTAATTTGTTTAGAATTCGACCCTTTTATTCGACGCAAGCCAATATATAAGTGCTAAATAGGTAGTAAAAATTAAAACAATTACCTAATGTTTAAAATATAAATGATACATTTTTTTCCCCTCATCAACTTGACTTTTTTAATTGTATTTATAAGATCAAGGCCTGTCCAACTGCCCTGTATATATGAAAAATAATGATTTTAGTTAGTTAGACTAATTAGAGGTATCTAATTACATATTTATATATATTATAATTTATAATATATTATATACCTATTATGAGCTATCATTTTTAATTAAAATTTAAAAATTGCTTTAAAACAATATAACAGTTTAAAAACTAAAGTATTCACTGTTCAGTCCTGGTCGACGTTTTAGGTGTTTTGAACTTTGTGATTATTTTCATTATTAATTCCGAGTACCACAGTGTCCAATTAACATTTTTTAAAGTAAAAAAAAAATTAAATGATGACTACGTCGTTGATATACTTTACAAACAGTATATTATTTGCGTATAGTTTTATATTTTATCGAGTCGATCTAATTCGTAGTATTTTTTAAGTATTGCATATTCTGTGTACCCATCATGCTTAAATGTTTGTATTAATCATTTTACAGGCTCCAGCTTTACAAAAACGAAATTCTCTGAAGGTCAACAGCTTACATGTGGCAAAATTAAAACCAGATGTAAGTATAATTTCGTAAATATGATATATAGGCGTTTATGACATTTTTTAATTAAAACCTATTTAATATTTTAAAATAATATAACAATATACTTCGAAAATTAGCCAGCTAGCAGTGCACAGAATAAAGATTTCCAGTTAGAACGTTTGTTGAAGTCGAAGCCACCAAACCTTCACTTGTTCGTCACTCAGTTGAAGAATGAAGCTAACGGATATTGTGCGGGAAAACTAGCGGAATTGCAAGGGAATGCAGAAAAATCGAATGTAATTTCAGAACGATTAGAACCATGTCGACCAAAACCATGGTGCCCAAAAATACCACCAGTGTTATGTAAGTATAATATCTTAAGGGCTGGGTGTTAAGAAGTTAAAAATTAAAACTTATTTACTTGTCACTTTTTTTTTAACCACTAACTTTAAATTGAATAAGTTACCTACTTTTGTAACATATATAACGTGTTAAATTCAAGTTAATATTTTATACAGAAGTATTAAAATTAAGTTAAGAGGCCTGGAGCGTAATCCATTCTAAGGAGTAAAAAATATAAATTAGAAAATTAGAAACATTTTTTTTCAAAATATACTGCCAGTGACTTCAATCACTACACTCAGTAGGGATGTTCCGATTTAAATTTTGTAAGCAGTTTTGTATTCTCCTCTAAATTTACTATGCTTTGACTGTAGTCCATTTTTCATATTCTATATCAATGTATTTATTTGAATTATAAATAGGATCTATTTTTACTCTTTTTGTTAGTACATTTCTAAGTAAAAAAAAATAAAAATCAGAAAAATGAAAATGTATAGATAATTTAGTGAGAAATTCAAATCTGCTTTGAAAATTAATATCAGAACATTATATTGGGCGTACTGATTGAAGTTGTGAGCTATGTTTTAGACCGGAAATTAATCACGCTAAACCCCCCACCCCCTTAAGATTTTAAATAAAATATTCATTTATAATTTTGTAGTTTGAGAAATATATATATATTGTTTGCTTTGGTACCGCTGGATACGAGGCCACCAGAGCTGCCTTTTATATTAATGACTGGATGAATAATAGAGATCAGAGATAATCGATTATCATAGAAATGTTCAAGACCATATTTTTTAAAATAGTTAAAATGTAGAATCGTTATTACCTATTAAATTGAGTTCGACTTTGACGCATAACGTCAGTTGCCGGTATTAAATCAAATATTATTTAATATTATTATATAATTTAATTAAATACAATACTTAGCCACTTATACAGTGGTATAGTACTTATTACCGTGATAATAACACGTCATATTATACAATTAAGTCTCGATATCTCAATATTTTTTTTGCAGCCCTTCAAGTTGTGTTTGAGGTATATATAATTTGAAAAATACATAATTCGAATTTGTTTTTATTCCCCCTCGAGATTCGAGTTATCGAGACTAGACTGTAAATATATTTACAATTACCACGTGTATACCATGTGACCCTAATCAGTTTATTTGTTAACCATTAGTGACACCACAGAATATATCGATGTAATAATGTGCTTAGTGTCACTAAATAACAACTTTAATATATCTAAGTACAATAGTACATATATATCTTTTTATTTATTTTTATTTTATATAATCACGATAACCATAGTCCATAACCAAGAATATCCTCATTGAGTACTACTGTGTAATAAAAATAAGTAAAATAATTGTTGTTACAGTTCATAAAAAAATAGTTTGAATTATAAGAATTATTCTTATTTAGAATTTAGAACTTAGTATTTACTTAAGTTTTGTATAGGTACATTTTTATAAAAAATGTGTTTTATTTTGTTTTATAATATGCTACATTCAAAATGCTATAACTCGACCATTAGGTTATCATCTAAAAAAAATAAACGTTCTTCAAATTTGAAAACTTACTAAATATAGAAAAAAAAATAAGTAGCTAACATAAATATGATCAATGGTCATTCTTTAGTACCTCGATTAAAAAAAGCATTACTGTTAAAATTAAACATCTCTACGATGAGATATATTAGTATAACAATATAATTAATTATATACCTATCATATATTTCGAATACGGATATTTAATATCATATCTACCTAATGTACCTACCTACCTACCGATAATGGTACATCAGTGCAATGTGTATCATCATTTGAAAAATGACAATATTAATGTCACACAAGGATATGCGGAATAAACCGATCGAAAGTGCTATAGACTAAAGTAATATTATGTGTTTTGTTTGAATTTCAAAATTGTAGACGGTGCTGAGAAATTGGATAGTGTCGCTGTTAATATGACCGAAGAGGAAATCGTGGACGCGGTTGGATCAATGGGCGTGGGCGGTTCTTGGGCACCGGATGATTGTAAAGCCAGACACTCGGTGTGCATCATCATACCATACAGGGACAGAAAGGATCATTTATGGACATTGTTGTACAGGCTCATACCGGTGTTGAAAAGACAACAGTTGGATTTTAAAATATTTGTCGTCGAACAGGTACGCGAAATATACGAAACGAATGATGTCGTCTGACTTGTATAGGTACATATTAGGAGTAAATCGTAAAAATATAGTATGAGCATGAAGTGTGCTGCAAAATAAGCAAATATCTTATCTATTTAGCATTTAAATGCCATTTGCATATTATTATATGATTAATTATTTGTTGAGAATTTTTTTCACGATTTTATTATCATCACGAGTGAATATTACGTGATCCAGAAATTTACTAAGGAATTAGAGATTTAGATTTTAAAAAAATTGGATAAAAATCTTCAAAAATTAGTTTCCATTTAGGTAAACACAAATCGTTATTGTTCTGTCTATATTATAAAAGTAAGAGCAAACATTTGAAGAAATATTTATATTTTTGTAAATTTTAACAACATTTAATGTTTGTTGATATATATGGTGCTAGTATAGGTACATTTTACATCTAAATATATGATTTATTCCAAATATTATATTAGTTTTCTTTTTCATCACCACGACCATGGTTTAAATATACAAGGTTATTGCAATAGTACCCCCCCCCCACTATATCATTTTATCACGTTAAGGAATTAAAATGAAGCTTAAGGGGACGACGTATACCGGTATAGTGGCTATACTATGATATTATATGCATGATATGGACCGAC
Source organism: Macrosiphum euphorbiae (assembly GCA_949089665.1). Lineage (NCBI taxonomy): Eukaryota > Metazoa > Arthropoda > Insecta > Hemiptera > Aphididae > Macrosiphum > Macrosiphum euphorbiae. Next base: position 42,582,381 of record CARXXK010000004.1, on the reverse strand, counting down.
CCTTACGCTGCCATTTAATTTTTGTTTGATAACAATATGGGCTATGTGCAATAACCTTGTATATTTAAATCATGATCACGACGACATATTATGTTTTCTGTAATTTCTCGTACGTAACATATCAATAACATTATTTTATAATATGCTATACGTTATTATTATTATTTTTACCGTACAAAATATATTGTTTAGCTACCTATATACTTGTTAAAAAGTGCGGTAAAAACTAAAAAGTTATTATATGAACTACCTACTGCAATTACAAAATGTTTGTCTGTATATAGGTCAGCAATGTAACGTTCAATAAAGGGGCAATTATGAATGCGGCTTTTTTGACGATTTACCGTACGTACGGCCTACGTGGTGAGGGTGATTGGCATAAAGGGCTGTACGGCTGCTATGTCTTCCATGACGTGGACATGTTGCCAGAGGACGACAGAAACATGTACAGTTGTCCGGAATTTCCCAGACACTTGTCGGTGGCCGTCAACGAATTTAAATATCAGTAAGCATAATATAGATAGTAGATAGCCTTAAAATACGTACAATCTCGATAGACAATTTTACCATATTATTGTCCACATTGTGTAATATCATATTATTATCGTCATAGGGTTATATAAAAATGCAGTAGGCCGTATGCTTGTTACAAAATAAAATAAACTGAAACACTGCAATTATATGAAACATTAAGGGGCCTGCACGCGACCTGTTTTTTTGCTCAAAAACATGCCTTACAGGAAAAACTCTCAGGCCTCGTAGATTGGTCCGATTTCCGTAATTTTTTTTTTGTTAGATAGAGGAAGACTTCTTACAGGGCGCATTGGACTTGGATTTTCAAAATTATTTTTCTAAGTCTTATGTTACAAGTTTGAATTTAATCAATTTTTACAACTTTTTAGTTTTTGTATTATTTTTTGTTTTTAGCGACATAATCAAAAATCGAAGTCCTATGCGCCCTGTAAAAAATATTCCTCTATCTAACAAAAAAAAAATTACGGAAATCGGACCAATCTACGAGGTGTGAGAGTTTTTCCTGTAAACTGTGTTTTGACCGATATAATACACCCTATCAACCCCCCCTAAATAGGTATTGGGTAGTAGATTAGTGGAAAAGTCTTATAATTGAGGTGGCAACTAAAATATAAAATTTAATTTTCAAATTTTATAGAATTGCGGAAAATTTGAAAAATCGCGACCAGGCCCCTTAAAATAAAATATAAATTTAACAAACTATAATTATTGCAGTAATTATACATTACAAAAACACCACTAAATACTGGACAAGATAATTTATATTTATTATTATCATTAAAGGAAATTTAAATTCTCGTCGCTGGCTCTTTTGTTCCATTTTTAACTTGATGCACTAAACTTGCACTAGTTTGTCCTGTGCTGCGTTATCCGTCCAACATTACCTATTTATTGGGTTATTTCGCGGCTCTTCATTGCATTTCATTTTAACCGTTCCAATTGAAAATTATATTCACAATTTGAATAAGTAGTTTTCGAGTTACTTAACTGTGTGTACTAAAGATAATAGATGTGGAAAAAAGGGTCTATGGAAATTATTTGAACATTTTAGTAATTTTAAATTGAACTTTTATAATTAGTAAATTTAACATAAAATGCTTGTATAAAAACTGAATATTTTTGAATTCTTATTATAACTACTAATACCTCGTATTAAAGTTTCAAGATTTTGAGCCAGCAACATTTTTTTATTACATTTTATAGGTAAAAAAAAAAAATGTCAATAATTAGTTGAAAAATAGTCATATAAACATTTTATGAAAATTTACAGTATCTACGGTTATTTGTTTCCGAGTAACACTGACAAACAAAATACATTTTTTCAAAATGAGGTTTCGTGTTAAAATTGCCTTTTTTTCTTAAATTTATTTTGTTTTTCTCTACGCTTTTAAAAAGAACTTTGACACCCAAAGTACCTACCACCTTTCCTATCAGGAAAGATGCTGAAGTTGAAATCGAAGCATTTTTACTTCCCCAAAAGGTGAAAAAAACCACAGAATATCATTGTAAAATCAATACATCGCTCCTTTCAAAATCTATTATGGGGGGGGGAGGTAGAACATACTCGGTGAAGCACCCTGTATATAATAATATGTAGTAGGTAACGTGATATAGTAAAATAATAACAGTGATAACCAGAAGTCAAAACCAATGCCCTCCGAGAAACCATCAAAAACATACGAAAGCCTTTTGCCGAATTACATCGAAATACGGCGCAAGTATAAAACCGTCATTGATTTTATCAGCGTGCCAAAAATACTTTCCTACGTAATATAATATTATCCACCCTACATTCAAGTCTTATCCTTTATAAATACCCACGATTGGTTTTATAGTGCACTAATATTATAGCCTCTTTATTACGGTTGAACAAACATGAACGAAATGTATGTATAGGTACCTCTAACCTATATAACCTATAAATAGTGGTCGCGACGTCGTCCCAATTATTAGATTAACAATCCATGTACACTGTCCGTCTGATGAAGACGTCGTGACGGGTTTTAATAAAGTTTATATACTCAATATTATGTATTTATATAGAAGCTCTCCTACTAATTGGCGTCGGAATGTCGGATAGTATAAATTTTATAGGAAAAGCCAAAATAGGATTAACGCCCTCACAGACTTTCAACATTAGCGTATAGAATTTCATTATTCAATTATTGATGTATAGGTAGGCAGGTATATGTAATAAGTATGGTAATAATATGTATTGGTTACTGTTTAGCAATAAATGTTATATAATCGTTAATCACGCAATCGGGTTACTTCCGATTATAACTTGGAGTTCACAGATATAGATAGGTACCTACTTGGTACGACACTATAAATTACGAGTCTACGGGAAACTGATTTTTACAAATATTAATTTTTTAGTGAAACGAACCTCAAAAAATGAACTTTTTTTAACCTCTGTGAACTTGGCAGAGCAACATTAGCAGTCATCGATCCAATCAATCCAACACATTTGTTGGTGGATTGTTGGATATTGTTTGACAACTTACAACATTAATTGTTGGACATTATTTCTAACAGGGGGCCAATTTCCAATTTTGAGCTGTCAAGTTCACGCCAGCAGCGCAACTGTTTGTTGGGACATGTTTTTTGTGCTACTATTATTCATCTCCATTTGTTGGACAACTTTCAAACTTTGTTGGATATTGTTTTCACCATTTCTTATGGTTTTAAAATTATATTTTTATTATCTCCTACTGTTATGAATCCTTTTTTCCGATAGGAGTTTCCAAAATATAGCTCTGCGGGTATATTTTATTTTTAGTTACCACTTATTACTACTTAGGACTCGGATTCGGTCGTATACTTACGAGTTACAAGTGGCCAGAGGTCATACTTGAGAGTTGAGATTTTTTAGATCATGATAGAATACTGCACATCAAAATTGGTTAAGTATAGGTAGTTTTTGAATACATCGAGGACAAACGAAACGTTCCACGTACGCCGCTGTCTCTTTATAATATATTTAATACTCTGTTCAGAGAGAGAACATGTTACTGCCCGATGAAAATCGGTTCTTCTCCACATCCCTACGCAACTATCCCTGCTATAGTCGAACCGTTGTCGAAGGCATGGTGTCGAGTAGAGATGCGCAGAATCGGCGAGTTCTCTCGATGGACAGAGTGTATAAGATGGTACAGATGACTAGGTACAGTTAACGTAAACTCCTATACCTAATTGAAACAATTTTGTTTTCATATAACTCATTAATTTATTAGGGATAATATATGAGTTTAAAAATGCTATTCGATATTAGATATTATAGGTAGGTAATCTAAAACGGTTAAAAGTACATATAATATTATTCTTATTCGGACAAAAATATTTAAAAAAAATAGATTAGTATAGATATATTGTATATCACATAGGTTTACCCACTGCGTCTGTACCCATAATATAATATTTTTTCACTTATAATCTTATAGATTACCTTACCACAAGTTGGTGGGTGGCGTGTTCAACATAAGACCGGATCATTACTTCCTCGTCAACGGCTACTCGAATCTGTTTTGGGGTTGGGGTGGTGAAGACGACGATATGGGATATAGGTAAGCACTTTATATGACATATATATATATATAGGTACCTACGCATGTAAAATACTAAAATGTATGTACATAAGTTTATAACATTGTGTTATAACAATAATATGTTGTATGCTCATTACCTAACGATGCAACTATAAAATTGTTTTCAAGAGGGATATAAATGTCTGAATACCATATAATGACAAAAGTACAGTAATATATATAACGTAAACCGACAAAACCGATGACGAGTACAATTATATTCAGATATTTAAGTTGTGTATGCGAATGCGAAACGGTGTATACCTACGAGAGTACATTTGTGATTAATATACATTTTACGTCAATATATACTGCTCATGCGAGAGGGCTCTCTAAACACCCTAAAGCCCCGCTCCTAAGTCGTGCCATCGTAATAGGTCTAACCTACTTGGCTACCTGTATATAATATATGCGAATATAACGTGAGTATAGCTACGTGACTACGTGAGGTATTCACAACAATCGCCGATAAAACGCTGATACACAATACTGAATACACATACACTATACCTTTATAATGGTTTAACCTATTTCGTATAGGTAACGAGAGATTTCCAACTATTGTTGATATAATATAATTGTATTTAAAAATAAAAAAAATATCGGTTGAGTTTGAAAATTGTATTAAATATATTTAAACGTTACCGTATTGTTTGGAGTATTTACTAATTGGCGCCTGCAATGACGTTGTTTAATTTATTTTCTGAACACGCAACATTTTCAAGGAACCCACTTTATATGTTGAAGAGCAGTATGACAATTTAGATATGTATCGACATACGACACGCACAGGCCCAAATTATGCTAAAATACAGAATTTTAAATGTATTTATGTATAGGTACCTATATTATCACGTGATCTAAATAAAGCCCCTTAAATTACGCCTTAAAATTTTAGCTAATTTAATAATTAAATATAAAATATATTATATCAATTGTAGGTACATTGCGGGTTTATGAATAATAACTCAAAAGTGCGCTGTTTATTTTATAAAAATGAATAGTATGGTCTATCATTATTCGTTATATACAATATATCTACAACGATACCGAATAAAATTAAAAAAATATAAAATATGTATACCTACTCGTAAAAGCGTTGGTGATCGCCGCCCCGTTTGTAATAATTATATACACATTCAAAGAAATACAGAATAAATCCCCAAGATTGTTTACCCTCTTTCATTCATTTATAATCTGCTTAATGATTTCCAGTAAAAAAGAGTGGTTCAAATTTGAAAAAAATTCGTTTGAATCGCCATTTGATTGACAGACAGACATCGTCATCGTTGTCGATTTAAAAAAATCCAAGTACCTACTTAGAATTATTGTCCTTCAGTATAAATTATAATAATTCCAAAAATCAGAATTTTAATAATTTTATCAATGGTGTTGACTAAAATATGTTACCTACGCATATACTGCATAGTGATTCATCTCGAGCACTTTCAATACCATTTATTCGGACGTGGCCGGTTTTCGCCAAAAGTGTACCTTATCACCCTGCAATAGGTAACTAGCCGTTCGCAGCAATAGTGTTTCATCACGAACAACCCACCTGCACCTCGGAAAGGTCACACCTCGCTCACCCCATCCATATGTCGTCCCGCCAAGAACTGCCAACCTACCCTTAAACAAAATACATATTGATATGCCTCGTCTTTTCCGCCCTGCAGGTTGGAACAGGTCGGCTTGCCGATCACCCGGCCGCCCGAGCGGTTGGCCCGGTACACGATGGTCAAACACGTGAAGCGCAAACCCCTCGCTCACGCCGTCCGACTCAAGTTGGTGCACACCAGCCAGAAACGTTACAGGGCCGACGGGCTGAACACGCTCAAGTACGAAGTTTTCCGGGTGGACACCGAGAAGTTGTACACCCGCATACTGGTCGGTGTCGGAGACATGCCCGAATACGTCCGATCGTTCGAGGTCGGCCGGCGGACCACCGCCACGGTGCAGAACAAGAGGTGGAAGTGACCGAGCACCACTTATAATATAAGATATATGCCGTAGTGTATGTGGGTACGTTCATTAATTGGATCGTCGGTAACCCCAGGCTAGTGCCCCTAGTCAGTATATTCGTGATGCAGTGCGAATATTTCAGTGCAGTTCATTTTTTTTTTTTTTTTTTGAATGACATACTATTATCATCCCATCAGGGAGGCCGTTTTAGTCATATTATATCGTATAAAAAAAAAAAAAATTGCACTTAAAAAATATTCGCACTACATCTTGCAGAACTATAGGGTTACTATATTATTATACTCCTTTTAATTAACACACTTCACTTTATATGACCTATATATTATATGAACATGACCTTATATATTTTATATTTCTGTAATACTGTTATATAGCGTATACCATATATAATATAATTATATTATATACATACCTAATAAGAAATATGTATAATGCGCAACGACGTGACAGCATAGGCGGGGTCCAGGGGTCCGGAATTCCGGATCCTAGAGTTTTTTTCATTAGTAGAAAAATTCGTCAGTAATTATTGGTTCTAATATTGTATCAAGAATGATTTTGTATTTTGGTTAAAATATTAAAAAACAACTGTGCCCCCCGCCTATTTGTTTTCAGTTGGGCCTTTTTTATACGTACGTATTTATATTATGATATCGTTGAGTATATAGGATAGTTATTATACATATTATAGAATGTAGCAGGCCCTATCCTAAAGATTTTTTTTTTATTTTTGTCCAATGTACAGTGGCATGTGTTGATGACTGATATTCTGAAGAGGGGGTAGTAGAGGTAATTCTTAAGAGCCACGACTTACGAGAGTTTATTATTTTGATATTTTACGATATAATATCATAATGTATAGGACCGGATTACGAGAATGTTGGAATTGGAAAGCTTAAAGTTATCTTCGCCCCCTCGGTCACGAAATTTCCAAACATATTGCTCTACGGTATATATTTTTATTCTTATTTTAATAGCGGCGCAGTGGTTATATGAATCTAAAAAATAGGCAGGTGGTACAGGTTTAAAATATTATATTCTGACTTTGCCCACACGATCGTCAAGTCGCCGACTGCTGCACTTATGGTATTTAATACCGTCCACTTTTGGTTCTATTTGGTTTGTTGGAATAAGGCCTGTTACATAGTATTATTATATTATTACTGTAATATTGTTGTATAATACTAGTGCTATCTATACTCAACATTATACTTGGTAGTTAGTATAATATTATAATAAGTACTATAGGTCGTGGATACTGGATACAGTATATCTAATTACGGCTATTCTTATCTGCGTATAGAATATCTAAAACTACACACTGTTATGCTATTTAAGTGCGTACACATGAAATGTAATGTTAAAATATGAATATATTTATACACTACTTACTATACGATATACATAACATTATATTTATTATTTATTTTTGTATAGGGTTTTTGTACCTGTTGAATCTCGTATATAACTATTATATTATTATATAATATAAAATGTACATACCTATCACCTACAAGCTGTATATTTTATATTATGTCGTAGGCCATTTGAAATTTGACTTTTTAACCATTGCGACGTTTGGAATTAATTATAACTATTGTAAGTATTTTTAGTTCCCCGATTACTTCGGTTGATTTTTAGGCCTATTATTGCAACGACATGTTCGGTATTTTGCGGAAATATTTGTAAATCATGGTTATTTTTTTTTTTTTTTAAACAGAAGCTGACAGGTATTGTTAAATAATATTACTCAAGCTAACAAAATGTCCATAGATCTATTACCAAGTAAACGTGAATAAAATAGAAAAACCTTATTATTAATACTATTGAGTATTATCAAACAGTATAATACGGATCACATTATCACGTATGTACTGTAGTTTTTAAATTACTACCTACTTTTTGTTCATTCATTATTTGAATACTTTGTTTTCTCATTGTGGCTATTGCATGATACTTATAAATTATAATTTCTACAATAACAGACTGTCTCTCATTGCAATAAATGGCCTAAAATGTACACGTTTTTTCGAAACGACATGCGACGTATATATTATTATTATTATTAATTATTATTATTCTAATACGCCTATTATACATTATTATTATATTCGTTTGAATAAATCGTCCTCCTATTATTATTATAATTAATAATTATTAACTATTATAGTTTGGAAACCGTTGTTGAATTAGCATATAAACAGAATATGTTTTTTGAAATTATGTTATTTTTAATATATTATACCGTGTTCTTTAATTGGCATATATTTGTTATTTAAACAATTAACAAACATTGAACATTCATCGGGATCTTCAGGGACGTATTTGAGAGTTCACCTCTTGGTGACGGAGGAGGGGGCGGGATGCAATAGAAAAGAAGGACCAAAAAATGTAAATATAATATTTGCATAATAATCAAAATACAACTTTATTTAAAAAATAATATTTATATTTAAATTCATTGATGCTCGGAAATTGCCCATTTCGTCATCGACACATACTGCGGTAGAATTATACCTAAATGTTAAGCAACTATTTAACAATCCCAAACTCGAAAATACCGATTATCAGTAAACCACTGTAAAGGCAGTAATTATATCACATAAATGTTTAATCTTTTTAGCCTAACACCTAAGCAGTGTCGGCCTGGCATATAAAAGGCCTCGGCCGCAATTTTTCTCAGGGGCCTCGATTTTTTTTCTTAATTTACTATATATGGACTAGGTCGTTCCTAGAGTTATTGTATATCCCCCCCCCCCCGCTCAACCAGCCAAAATGTTAATGAATTATTTTTTGTAAACAAACTTATGATATATTATGTCAGAATTCAGTTTTTTTCTTATGAATTAAAATAAAAAATGACTATGGTTGTATGTTTAAAGTGAAACCTGTATAGGGAACAGCACCGTTTAACGCTGAGTTAATAATTGGTGTTTAACGGTCAGCATCAAACGGTGCTGTTCCCTATACAGGTTTCACTTTAAACATACAACCATAGTCATTTTTTATTTTAATTCATAAGAAAAAAACTGAATTCTGACATAATATATCATAAGTTTGTTTACAAAAAATAATTCATTAACATTTTTACATCCCTCCCCCCACTCACCAAATAGTCGCTCGATTAAAATTTTTCCACTTTTACAATTCTCTGCTAAAACCAAGTATTAACTTCTGACGTGCTTAATGATACACATGATTTTAATAAGTTACTAAACAAAATGTAATTCAAATTACGAAAAAGATATCATCCAAAATATAATAAAGAAGACAAACAATGAACAACAGTTGACACAACATTATTTTTTTTTTTTTTTTTTTTTTATTTATTAAAAATTAAAATGTATCTACATATTACATGTAACAACAAGTTAGTTATAAATAAATAACAATAACAATAGCAATTTAATTTAAAGTTATGTATATAATAATATTGATATACTGTGTGTTTGTGTTATTGATGTACGGAATATGTGGTGTGTGTGTGTTATGGAGTAGGGGTTATAGGGAGTGTTATTTTGTTTATTAGGGATGTTAATACAGTAAGAAGGGGGTTAAGTATAGATTTTAGTTCGTCGAGGAATTTGGTGATGATGTGTAGAGATTGATCGGGTGGTGGTCTGTTAGCTGCGATTTCGGCGTATGACGGTTTTCCTTTTGAGTTTGAACTGGAGGCTTCATTTCCACTTCTTCGAGATGGAGGTGGTATAGGCGGTATAGCAAGTGTTGGAATAGGTTGCTGTTCTTTATTTATTTTTTTAGCTTTAGGTTTGGTGAGGTTTAGTAATTTTTTAAGGGATTGGCATCCTTTGTAGTTTGCGGTGTGGTTTCCACCACAATTTGCACATTTTGCGGGTTCCTCCCGTTGTTTTGTGCATTCGTTAGTTGAGTGTTCTGATCCGCATTTTACGCAGCGTGGATAGTGATGGCAATAATTACGTGTGTGTCCATATTTTTGGCAATTATGACATTGAGGGGGATCAGACCGCCTTTTTGGATATTCAAATTTCACTATTGAGTTTAATATTTTTGTTATTTTGAATATTTCTCGATTATTGTTGTTGCGGGCCAGGCCTATATTAAATAGAGGAAGTGGTAACTTGTTCGTGTGGTGTATTATTTTTGAGATACTGTTGACTTTGTGCCCTAGGTCACTAAGGTAGTTTATAATATCCGCGGTAGGCGTGGAGTGGTGAAGGTGGCGTAGCACGACTCGGAAAGGTTGTGAGGAACGGGGGAGATAAGAATGGTAATCGTAATCGGCTTCAACCAGATATGATTTAATGGCCATCCAGTTTTCGCGTGTGTTTGACCGAACGATAATATTAGATCTATTAGCTTTGCATGTGAAACCCATTGGTCCCACTATGCTAGTTAAATCATTTTTGAGGGTTATAAAATCGGTAACGTTTGTTAGTACGATATTTGGGAGTTTTATCTTACTCGGTTCTGGCGAGGTCTTGATAGTTTGTGAGGCGAGCTGAGATTCTGTTTGCACGAAAACATTGTCTTGTTCCTCCATTTCTAGAACTTCGAAACGATTTGGTGTTACAAAAACTTTGTTTTTCTTATCCACGTAGGTCGGGGAGTTTGAGGAGGTCGACGAGAGAGCTCTCTTTGTAGGATTTTCCATAGTTTTCTTTTTGAGAACTTTATTTTTGTTTAGAATAACAATTGGTGAAACCGTGGCCATTACACGTTTTTAATGCCTCGTTGCGATAATTAAATGGATAGATAAGGTACGATACGCGACGCATTACGAAACTACGGCGGTGCACTAGTTATCGCTTTGGCTGTCTGAGCCCGACTGAACATTATTTTTAAAGAAAGTAATAGCTAAATATAAAAAACTTAAATACTAAATGAGCAATTCATGTAACATTTTAGATGACTTAGCTATAGTATCAATAATTTGCGTTTTCTGAATCTTGATATCTTTTTCAATTGCCATAAGCATTAAAGGCGATAAATTTTGTTGACTTATTGTTGATCTGATTTTAGACTTCGCTTATACATAATATTAATTATTGATATCAAAATGAATAAAAAGAAAAATAATTTGATATTTCACTATTAATGAAAATCTGAAAGTAACTCGTCACTAGTCACTTGTCTATACGATATAGTACAATAGATATTTTTTAATTATTGTTAATTGTTCAGTTAAATAAAATGTGAGATGTAGTTATAAAACTATAGTCTATAAATCAAATTATTGATTAAAAGATAAAAGTTACATAGTTATTACCATATGAAATAATATTTTTGTATGCAGATTGTTAACGATTGTAAGCCATTAAATATAATACTAATGAAAACAAATAACAGATAAATCGGAGATTGGTATTTTGTACTAAAAATAGAAAAACAATGTATTAAATCATACGTTATAGTGTTATACGAGCATAATACTGTATCAATTATCAGTATATTATCACGGTTACCTATAAAAAACATGATGACCGTGTTCGTAGTATACAAAATTCATATTATAATAATATATAAAAAAACACGGTCAACACTCAACACTGTACACGTACCTAGTTTAGTTCTTACTTCTTCATTTCGATATAGCGCTTATGATTATAATTGATTAGACAATTTATCAAACCTATTGTAGGTACAGCCGTACGGGGGCCGCCCCACACATAGACGTTATTGACTTATTGCATTTGTACTCGTTACGATTTTCCCGACAATTTTGTTGTACCTGTGGGCTGTAGCAAACCCTGTTGTACAAAAAATCTTATGTGCGTTCAAATCATCTCATTTATCATTACATTTGTACTACACCTTATACGAGTAAACAGCACACCGCACACCGCACACGTATACACCATGACAAAATATTGATTCTAACGTATTATATCGTACTAGATTGTAGATACGTATTTGTAGTGATTGTACACTACACTCAAATTCTATAACTTATACACAGGGCTGGATTTAGGATGGTGGGGGCTCTAGGGCCCATCATATGGCCATATAAGGTTGACAAATAACTTACTGCATAAGCTGAAAGGTAATTATCTCGTGGGGGCCTCTTATTAATTGAATCTTGTGGGGTCCCGGGCCCCGTGGGCCCTCTCTAAACCGGCCCCGTTTATACACTTCGTCAGTAGCGCAACTATGCCAATTGTCACTTTCAATGAAGGGCTCTATTAAAGTTTTATTAAAAGTTTTCTACGATTATTTTTGTGAATAAAAATTGGGGTGGTCATATTGATTGTAAAAATTGTTATCCAAATTTAATATGGAAAAACAATATTTTTAGTTAGGACTTAGGCTGGGGCCCCTGCAGCTTGCGGGCCCCAGTGATCGACACTCCCTCGTCCATCGTCGTACATTTAATTGTAAAAAAAAAAGCTCAAGGCCTCGGCCGCGTTCGCGGCCCCCCGGCCCTGGCCAGGCCGACACTGCACCTAAGCTAACATATTGCGTTTACTTTCGGCCTTAGCCAACATGGTTAGAAAGAGATACCTGTGTGGCTGTGTGGTAATAAATCATATTATACAATGTAAGTAACCTGTGTGTAATGTGTATGCTACATTTTTCTAAAAATTTTGTTTTCATTGTTGTTAAAAAAGAAATGCTAATGAGGTATGATATAATGTAATGTCTATAATGTTTAGTCTTTAGTGATGAAATATTATTGTTGTCTGTTTACGTTTATGTAAAACCCCCACATTTAGACGATATTTAAGTCTTAAAATACTAAATAGTATATGTACATACTCTGGATGGTCCTTAACCGAGGGGCTTTGGCTTCGTCATTTGGTTATTTAGTTTAAAGTGTTTCAGTAAATTTTTTGTTATAAATATAGTGTTGAAAATAACAAAATATGTCACGATATTAACATGAAATGGGACTTATTATGGACTTACCTTATTTCTTGCTCATAATTTTTTAAAAATATTTTATAATAGAAAATTCAGAATAAATCATTGATATTTGTGGTTATGATTTATTTATAGTGAAAACATGTGGGCATGTGGCATACCTGTTTACCTATGTATTGAGAATCTGTATTCAAATTACTTTTATTTTTATATGATTTCAATTACAATTTATCAATTAATATGCGGTTCAACCAACGTCATTAGTTTTGGTGCAACAATTAAGTATGTCCGAACTCTGAACATACCAGATTGTTGCACCGAAATGTAAAACCAGATAAATCCATTTTGCTGATATTACCGTGTCCAATAAACGGACTTATCCTTTTGTTGCCCCGAAACGTGTAGCTTATATTCCTTGTTCTGCGACCACAATCACAAACGATTTCACAAAACGTTGATTTACCTGGTTGTTTCACTGGACGAATTATTCGTATAATTAGGTAGGTACTATCGTCGTAAATTACAGTTTAATTTTTCAATTTTTTTTTGAATTATATGTATCTATACAGAATACATTTTAATAATCAAGCACCTTCATTAAAATAAATTTATTAAATTTATTGTGGTTCATAATATATTATCTTTTAAATGATTAAAATATTTTTTAAGATTCTTTGTCCATATATTATATGGAAATCTATGCATTGAATTTTAAGCAATCATTTGCATCAATTTCAAGCGTCCCTATCGGATACATAATACATTTAACACTTTCGCTACGTTTGAGTCCCGGACACTTTAATAGGTAATTGAAAATAAATGCCTTTATATATCGGTATGCTGTGGCCTGGTGGGACATTTGGGTCCCGTCTAATACACGTTGAAAAAAAAAAGTGAAATATACTTATTCTTAGACTATTTATTTTACATTGTAGCAGGGGAAACCTAACTGTACTCTTATCTGCCAGTAATTGTATTTTTATATTTATATTCTGCCTATATTATCTGTTTACAGACGATGCTAATCGTTTGTTTATTTTTCAATACTTCTCAACAATGAAATAAAATATGTTTGGTCGTCATATCATCAATATTTACGATAATAATTAAGATTTTTAAGCCGGACCTCATTTAATGTCCCGTCAGTAGTCAGTCCGTACGTGTACGCTGTTGCGGGCTCTCACTGTCGCGGCACATAATATTAGTTATATAATCATCTCGTGTTTAGTGTTTTTTTTTTCGCAAGTAACCCCACCTTCGAATCTTGGATTAAAACCTAGTATTTTTGTTTTAGTGCTCGTTTATGTTGCAACCCTTCAGAATGGTTACATGGGTTAATAACTGTGTGTGTCAGCGAAATGACCACACCCCCTTCGAATTTTTGGATAAATTCTAGAGATTTTGTTATTTTCCATTTAAATATTTTGTTTCGTAAAAATTCAAACACTCATAATAAGTCTGTGATAATGAATTTTCAATATTTCTTAAATATTGCTGTAAGAATAACTTATGAGAAACCTTGTAATATAAAATTGTCAAAGATTGGGTATTGAAATTTAAAATTGTATGCATTTTAACTATAAAATATTTGTCAATTGTTTGTGTCTTAAGAGGACGTCACACCATCATGTGTCAAATTGTGGTCTTTGTTTTACAAACGTGGTACAACATGTCAAATTTTAGGTTCACAATAATCCACAATAACTTGTTGTTTTTAAATGAGAACGATAAGTCAATATTCTAACGACTTAACCTAAACATTTAAAATAGTACCATTTAAGAGCACGTTTCAAATTCCGATACCACGATAACTATTGATTCGTTTAAAATAATTTAAACAGACGTACTTGGAGTTTGGATGTTTCCAATCGACGGACTCGCAACTCCTCGCTAAATTATAATAATATCGTATATATTTTACTTAATTTTTGCGTTGTAACGTTCGATACGTTCGATATTGTATATAGCTATATAGGTACCCACCGCAGATAGCAGTAAAATGAAAATTACGATTCTCTGGTGTATATAATATTATATATTTAGGTACCTACCTATACCCGTTCAATGTACATGGTGCCTATTTCTATCCGAATTCCTATGGCTGTCAGTCTTAACGGCAGCACCACAACTATTATAATAATACGCTGTTAATCACATCGACACCTAGGGTCATCAGATCTGAAATAGAATATTCAAGTTAATGTCTCGAACTCGATCAATAAATCGAGAGACAGTTGAAAAATGTTGAGCTGTACATTTTTAATACTACATCGTTGTTGTAATAATGCTGCGCACAGAACGTCTAAAGCAGAAAGTTAGAAAACTTTTGAAACCCTTGGCCCAAGCAGTCGCGTTCCTGGTCATTCGTATTTTTAAATTAATCTTATTCGTGCGTATTGTGTAACATTCAGTCTTAAATGTATGAGATTCCTGTTTAATGTTATTGTTCATACATCAAAAGCCCTGCATTTTAAAACTATAAATACGAAATGGAATCAATTCAATTTATTGAACTCGCGTAAACAATACGCTTTTTCATAATATTATTATGTAGGTAATCTGCATCATGAAATATTGAACTCAATCGACGAATTTGGATATTATGCTTGTTTTATGCACACAACCTAACTGCTCGTAGTTTGGTGTATATTATTATTGGATGTAACGATTGAACGAAATACGAATAATATATTATTATAATATCGTGTACTTTGAATATCTGGGTATACGCTTATTTTGTTTTCTCGTCTCAACGAATCGCGCCTCCGTTTTCGATACTATACCACTTTTTTATACTACCTAGTTACCTACCTACCTATATATTCATACATACTGGGTGATTCATTTAATGTAAGACACTCATTATTCAAAAAATATTTTTAAAATATTTTTTTTTACATGGTTTCAAGTCTGAAGTCATTACAAAACAACGTTTTTTTTTTTAAATTATATTTTTAAATATTTCTTAGGTAACAATTTTGAATAATTATAACGTACGGTTTTAATTTCATTTTGAAAAGCAGATATTTTTTTATCATGATAGTATTTTAATTTTTAACTTTCTTGAATGACGACATACAGGTTTAATTTCATATTCCAAAACATTATATTTTTCTTAGTATTTTGATTGATAAAAATCGAATTTAGGATGAGTAGTTTATGAGTTATTACATTTTGAGAGGTAACCTCGCCGTACCACTCCACTCCGCTCATCAGCTGAGTTTTAAATACTTAAACTCATTAACTATACTCGTCCTAAATTTGATGTTTATGTACCGAAATACTCAGAAAAATATTCTGCTTTGGAATTTGAAATTAAAACCATACATCGTAAATCCAAAAAGTTAAAAATTAAAAAACTACGAGGATAAAAAATATTTAAAAATAAAATTTATAAAAAAAAAAAAACATTGATGTATGACCACTCGAAACAATGTAAATTAATTTTTTAAAAAACGTCTATAAATTTTGAAACAATGTGTGTCGTCCAATGATAAAAGAATCACCCGGTAGAGACGTATATACCTACGAAATATAATGACGTGTGTAATTTTTCTCGGTGTGATTCTTTTTCAATTTCCTTTGTTTGTATTTCTGTTCGACTGCGCCGGTGGTAGACAAATACACACGCTGACGGACATGAAATGTCGTCGGAGAGACTATATCCGTCGATTTTCCCGGGCGACTTTGGCGATGGATTTCGTTGCCTCGTTACGCCGTATCGTTTGTTACTGACAATCGCTTGAATGTGATTTATAGGAACGCGGCGACGGTATAAGTTTAAAATTTGTTTGTGCCCATCGTATTGTCGTGGGTACATATATATATACAGTAAAGCGTAAATGGT
Organism: Macrosiphum euphorbiae; assembly: GCA_949089665.1. Classification (NCBI taxonomy): domain Eukaryota; kingdom Metazoa; phylum Arthropoda; class Insecta; order Hemiptera; family Aphididae; genus Macrosiphum; species Macrosiphum euphorbiae. The sequence continues at coordinate 42,565,593 of CARXXK010000004.1, read as the reverse complement.
AAATGTATGCTACACAGAGCGATGCACCCCCGCCGCGCATTATTCACCCCCCCATTTTTTCATTTAATATAGAATTTATTCATGCATGGCTTTTATTGCGAAAGGAATTATTAACTATATAGTTAAGGGCCATATTTTTTCACGCTTAAATTGCATACCTATACCTACCATTATTTAAAATGTGCCGCGTGCAGGCAACTCTGCATTTTCAAGTAATAACCGACTTATTTTATTGGCAATTTTCAAAGAGATGATTTTTTAAATGTCAAATGTCAATGTACATATATACATCGATCGATATTCAACGCGTTTTCCTTATTAAACTTTAAGCACCAAGGATAATATTATTTTTATTAATATGGTTGAAAAAAAAAATGTGCTACATATAGGTACTGCTTAAAATTTAATTTGAAAAATTTAACTTCCAAGTATATGAACCCTTTTGTAAATATGGTTTTATTAAGAATTCTCGACAATTCAAAAAAATTTGATTTCATTAAAATATTATTAAAGGAAAAACTGGTGTGAGGGCATTGTCGGCGAATAGCACTGCTGTATAGGTAGGTACCTACCTATAAATAAAAAACGATTGTCTGCGCCACGTGTGCCGTTTGATTCGACGAACAGTAGCGTGTTTTCTATTCAGCATAATATTCGTAAATGGTACAAGACTTATATTATATTATAATATCGGTGGAAAAAAAATGAATCGAATTTCCTAAATGGCAAAGTGAACATATAATATTATTATATAATTTAATTAGCGATATATACGCATCCGCTGCAGCTGCAGTTTATGCGATGCGGTCCGTCGCAATAATAAAACGATTATGCGACGTGCACGTGTTATATAGCTAATTAATGGATCAATTAGCCGCGTATTATGCGCTCCAATCAAATTAATCTTCCGTGCAATAATATTTGAGTGATGGGTAACGGTTTGATCGATATAGGGCCCGCGGTATAGTCTATTATGTGGTTAGGTTCCGATATTATAATAATATGATTTTATTATAACTATTTGTATTATATATTATGTATATAATATGATACATTTACATTCTGGAAATTAAAAATAAAAAAAAGTAAACTTCTAATGAAGCGCGATGATTTCTGGAGTAAAAATGTACTTAAAAAATTATTTTTTAAGTAAGTATACATAATACGATTAAAAAAAAAAAAATTATTGTCAAGAGCGAATCCAGGGGAGGGGGAGCACTGGGAGAAGTAATATTTGAGTGACGGGTAACGGTTTGATCAATATAGGAATAGGGCCCCTCGGTATAGTCTATGTGGTTAGGTTCCGATATTATAATAATACTAGCTGATCCCGTGCACTTCGATACCCGTTAAATGTATCAACTCTATATGACTCAAACTTTGTTCAATTCGTTATTTAATATTCAGTGTATGGTGTTCAAAATTTATCTTAACTTTTCCGTTGCCCGGAATAAAAATTCTGATTGGCAGCAGTACCTATATTATCAGGTAGGCAATCTACTTGCGGTAGATCCCGGACCCCGTGACGTTTGTACGTAATTTTAAAATTTAACTCTAAAGTATCAAAGTTATACCAAGTATGTTACTGAACTCCTCCTAAACGATTGGATTGGAGTAATTGTGAATGCCGAGTCTGTCGACCAATATTTCCTCCTCGTCCACGAATACGTGGCATCCTGATTGTTTTATATACTTATATGTGAGTATAATATACGCTCAATATTTACGTAATTGTGATACATAACACAGCGTACAAAAAAATTAAATGCATTGAATGAATGCACTTATTTTACGGCAACAAATAATAGTTTATAATAGTTTTATGATCCATGGAAACCATTTATAAACAAAAATTTCCACCGTAAATCTCTAAATCCCCGTTTGAGCACATCCCCTGGTCGGAACTAGGGTGATGATTTGTAGCCTATGTGTTATTCTGATGTATAAGCTATATTATTGTAAAGTTTCATTAAAATCCATTCAGTAGTTGTTACGTGAAAGAGTAACAAAGTCACCGACTTTCGCATTTATAATATTAAAATAGGATGATTTTATTATAATTATTTATATTATATATGTAATAATAATATAATATTATACATTTACCTTCTAGGAATTGAAAACAAAAAAAAAAAAAACTTCTAATGAAGCGCGATGGTTTCTGAAGTAAAAATGGATTTCAAAGATAATTTTTTAAAGTAAGTATGCATAATACGTGTAAAAAAAATGGTTTAGTCAAGAGTGGATCAAAGGGAGGGGGGAGCACAGGGGGCAATAATATTTGAGTGAAGGGTAACGGTTTGATCGATATAGTACCTGGTATGGTCCATGTGGTCGTTTCGATATTATAGTATTATGATGTTATTATAATTATTTATAATATATATATAATAATATTATACATTTACCTTCTGGAAATTGAAAACAAAAAAAAGTAAACTTCTAATGAAGCGCAATGGTTTCTGGAGTAAAAATGGATTTCAAAGATAATTTTTTAAAGTAAGTATGCATAATACGTGTAAAAAAAATGGTTTAGTCAAGAGTGGATCCAGTGGAGGGGGAGCACTGGGGGCAATAATATTTGAGTGACGGGTAACGGTTTGATCGATATAGGGCCCGCGGTATAGTCTATGTGGTTAGGTTCCGATATTATTATAATATGATGTTATTATAATTATTTATATTACATTTATAATAATATTATAAATAATTTACCTTCTGGGAATTGAAAACAAAAAAAAGGTGGACAAGTGGGTACTGCTCTGTTGCACAGAAGTTGCAATGGATGTGTTATATTTGAATACATAGATAAACCATTGTATGCAAAAAACGATTCTGAGCGATTAGCTTAGTCCTTATAATATTATTATTTTTTAATCTTTGCTATTATGATAAACAAAGCGTTGGAAATTAAAATCCCATTTTTAGCGGTTTTTCGTAATTTGTCGGTAGTTTTTCTCGACGCTTTCTAAAACTACTTAAACCATTTTAAAACCGTAATTATTTCTTATAAATTTCAGAACGATCATAATTTGATTCAAAATTATAACAGTGATTATAGGTACTTAAAAACGATTTCAAAATAGTTGTTATAGGTATATAATATTATGATAGGCACTTCAAATTCGTATAAATAAGCTTTATAAAAGTAAAGTAGTCGTGTTTTTACTTATCGTATATCTTACGAAAACATTTTAAACGTCTATTTAACATTGAGTTGGGGATGCTATTGCAAATAATTCTAAAAAAATAAGGGATAAGGCATAAGAATTTATTTTATTTATTTAATACTACTCTAAAATCCCAAACCTCGGAGTGTATAATGTCGGCGGCGGGATAATGTAATCCGAAGAAGCAACTTAAATATGCAGAGCTTGGCTTAAAATGGCTTATTTTATTCATTCAATCACTCGTGACTATATAAAGTGTCTTAAAAATGTTTACATACGCTCAACCAAAATATTTTTAGTAATTATTTAAAAATGTCTGTATTTCGTAGGTGCGTCCGATGTTTGAGATTTATGTTGTGTTTAATTATTTGCGATATTATGTAGTTCTTTGAACATACCACGACTGCTGACCTAAATTTAATATGGTCCTTACATCGAGGTAAAAAAACTTCAGCACCATAATATTATTATAATATTATATTGTTATCATATTTTAGTTTATTTGTATAATGACTATAGTGATGAAAATAATGAAACTTTTTTTTGGAGTAGATATTTTATTAAAAGTTTGAGATTTTAGATTTTGAGCTGTATAATATTAATGTAGAAAAATAAATTATTTGTTTAACAACGAATAATGATGTATTGATAATTTTGTGTGTGATTTTTATAAACCTGTCGTCACATGGTGAAAATATGCTTCAGTGTGGAGGCTGGTTTCTGATACGTTGAGTGGTCAAACAAATTTGGAAAAATTGGAAAATTTGGTAATTCCAGATTCTTTTTTTTTGTTTTTAAATTTAGAAAAATTTAATATCAGGAAAACAGGCATATTTATGTAAACCTACTTTTCGACAAAATAGATGATGTTTTTTTATGGTCATTCTAAAAGAAATAAGACTTGACATTTTTACCCAATATTTGATATAAATATCTCAACATTATTTTGGATCTTTTTTGAAATTGTTGGCTTTTATTTTTGTTTATGCATATAAAAAGTTTGTATCTTGGTCAAAAAGCTCGAAAATTGAATACAAAGAGCATCACTTTTTTATACCAGTATTTAAACACATTATTTTTTTTAAATATTATTTGAATATGCCAGCTTTATTGGGTACTTATACTCTCATATCCATCCCAGATTATACTTTATCATGTAAACATGTTCAAATATAGGTACCTATTTTATAATTTATTAGTCCATATATATCGGACATTTATTCGAATGTTATATAAGCTTATGTATGTATTGAAAAGACGAAACTATAGATAAAAGTCTGATAACTTATTGGGTACAATGCATTATTTTGGGTGTTTTTGATAAATTGATAAGTATTTTTTTTCGAAGGTACCTATATAATATTTATAAATTTCCTATCCACGGTTTATCTGTAATGACGTGCATTGATTCCATTGACAATTTAATATTGTGTTAAGTCATATATTGTTTATAAAATATTATAATCAACAATCGCATACTATTTTAATATTATTCAATAATGCCATTTATTTCCATGTTCTATTAGTTCTTTAGTATGGCCCAGTGCTCACATCTCTGTGTGCCGTTAATGGTAAATAAGATACATCCATCAGCTGTAATATTACAGTGTCACGTGGACGATTTCATTACATCCTAGTTTAAACTACTTACGTATTCGACTACCTGTTAGTTTGTAATACAAACTTCGTATAAATTTACGACAATAATAAAATAGAAAACCAAATCATTTGCTTGTATGGTATAATAAATACGCGTTACGGTATTATATATAGCACTATATCTCGACGGAAATCGTTTTTATTTTCCACTTTGGGTCCACGAAGTATTTTACCTCTGCAAATAAGCGAAAATAAACGGTAGGTGCATTGTACCCATATACATACCAGACACCTATATATTATATAAAGCATGTTCTAAAAGTCCCGTACCGTTGTACCACCCTGAGAGGTGTCTCAGTCGCAGATCGAATACATTTAATGACAAACCATATTTAAATGAGGTTTTTTCAACCTTAATCTATAATATATTGGACACCGAGATCAAATTCGATGGCACCAGTTAAAAGACATTAAAAAAAAAAATTGGGGAAAAATATAAATACTAATCTTTAGAGCAGGTTGAGTTTTTGATTTTCGTTTATGAATGATAGTTATGTTTGAAAAGAAAACTACGAGTAAATCGTAATTTCAAAGAATCTTACAAAAAAAACAAATTTTAAATTGCACCGAAAGTTTCACTGTAATATGTAGATAGACTTTGAGCTACTTTTACGGATAACATATCAGGAGAAAATTCACATTACAATCAATATCGACTTAGTCGAATTCGTTCTGTCTTAGATTTTCGCTATAACATTTCAAAAAACTTTACACGTCTCTGTTGATTCGTACTAAATTTTTATACGATCGTATAAGTTGTTTCGAGAAAAAAATATTCGTTTGATAGGGTTTGAAGTCGATTTGCAGAAGAATATTATTTTTTTGTTTGAATTCATGCCATTATAAATTGTAAATGTTTTAACAGACTGCGCTGTAAAACAATACACTTAAATACATCGATTGAAGACTCTAAAAGTGATACGGGACCTTTGCGACACACTATACACCATGTTTATGTTTAAACGACTCAAGTTATAGTTGCGTGTATATACATTTCTGTCGTACACCCTTCGCCGAGCAGCGGACTCTGGGTTCACGTTTTTAGTCAACTTCCCCTATTCAACTGTCCCTTTTAAAATAAATGAGGTTCGTTTTCTTGGACCGACGACAATTCTTCGCCCACGCTCTACACGGCTAGTCATAGAGTGTAATTAGTGCCACCCTTATTTCCCGGTTTTCTAATTTCCCGTGCGTTTTCGCAAAGCCCGCATTTATACAATTTATTTCGGTAGGTAGGTACACAATAGTGTGTTCACGCTTACAAGAGACGGACTTGATTTTAAATTCAAAACATTTCCACCGTATAATGATATTGTTTTAATTTTTTTTTAACGACACGTCATGTAGATAAATAGTACCTACTAATATATTGAGACTTCAATATATCGAGCGACAACAGTATACATTGTCGTAGTCACGATTTTGTTGTAAGATTACATTGCTGAGAATATTGTAATACGATATTATGAAACAACGAGCAATTGAAAAACGTATATTTAAAAAATGCTCGGGATATGGTTTGATTGAAAATCGTAATTTTTGCAACGATCTAGTCACTGTTTTGTGCGGGCATGTCAAACTCAAATAAGTATCAACTGGGCCAAATATATTGAACAGTATTTATTATGCGGGCTGCACATAAGAATGTATAAAATGTATTTATTATAATAATAATATAAGACAGAGAAGCGACGTAATAATGCGTATATCTCTGAAATTATCTAAAAACCATCTTACATTTATATATATATTTTTTATTAATTCAATTTTAGATTCTGAGCGAAAGAATGTATTGGTTTTACTATGATGTGTGTTTTTTTCTCTCTGTCTGTCAGCAAAATTTTGAATAGTAAGCATGCTTTGATTTTTGAGATCAGCATTTTTCTGATAGAAAACTGGACATAGTTGGTACTTTTGGGAGGTCAAAATTGAAAATTCCAAGTAGTTTTAGAAAGCGTCGAGAAAAACAGAATAAAACTGAAAGAAAAGTGATAATTTTTAAGCAAAACCAATTTTTGAGGAAATCGATTTTATTGTTTTGGTGCAACTCAAAAATTAATAACCGTAGACTATTGAAATTTTCACCAAATATTTATTTAGCATTTCACATAAATGGTACCATTTTCATAATATTTTGACTCTTTTTTTGCTAATATTATAGCCTTGAGAAATTTTTAGAAATTCCGTAGTTCAGCAGTTGTATTTTAAAATGTTTCCTAAATATGATATTATAATATATTATTTTATGAGTATTAGTTATATGGTAGGTAGGTACCTGGTATGTGGTGTATCGGTAGGTAACCTACTAAATCCTCACGATTCATAAAACCAAAGTAAACGCAACTTTTATCATTAAAACATTACTAAAAATATTTTCCATTTTTATTCCTGTTTCTAACCGCATTGTTATACGTACATACTATAATATATTGTGTAAAGTGTATCTATACGAGTAATTTTAATTTTGAAATTCCCAAGTTCTCAATCTGCTTCAGTAATTCAGTTGTATAATATGTGTAGTGTGTAATACACTTGTACAGTTGTATATATATATATATTACATATACATAATATATAAGTATATACTATATGGGTAATATTATATATATATATCCAAGCTGTCGGTTTACCGTAGCTTAGCTAATTATAATATATTGTGTTCGTATATCTATAGAACATCGAAACAATAGTTATTCGACATTGATGTAGGTGAAGGTAAAAGCTGTTCAGTCAACTAATGAGCGGAAATGTGAAACACACATGGAAACTATTAATCAATAATTCCTAGATTATCAATACAAAGAATGGAGATATATTATGTTGTATATATAGGTACGTATATTGTACAATATAGTGTATTATAGTATTAAATAAGGGCTCGAGAAAATTACAAAATACCCTCGAAAACATGATATTTAGATATTATATTGTCGGGAACCGTAAATTAAACGGAGTATAGTTTCTTCATTATTAAAATAAAAAAAATCAATACTGATTAATGAAAATATATCAAAAATAATAATATGTACTACCGCCATAATATAGTACCTGCAGGATTATCAAACTATAATATGCAATTTAATATTATATTTATTCGAATAAAGAAATATATTATTTGTTTGTCAAGTGGACCGAGTTCATAATATATTGCACGATGGATTACAATGTAAAACTCGTACTATACAGTGGCGACCTGATATTTTATTTTCTGCTATAAAAAATCGTATTATAGTCATTATTATTATTTTAACAGTCGTTATTATCGCGTGGGTGGAAAATTATTAACAACACAAAATAAATGAGAGAAGTCGAACGATCCGCTCTCACAACTCGGGTGGACTGTGCCAGTCTTGTTCCCCCGCATCCTATATTGAAGGTCAGACAATATTATTTTGCTCTAAATCGTGTGTACCTCAGCTGCCTTTTGTGTGTAGACGTTAGGCATATTATGTTCAACCCATATCTCCCTCTAATATATAATAAATATATATATATATATATTAATGACATGATCGAAAACCAGGTTCAAATAATAATATAGTACATACTAAGAAGTATATTAGATTCCGAGCGAAGCGGTGAATGTGTATTGATTTTGTGGTGTTGTGTGTTTTTTTCCTGCTGTAGGTATTACCTGCCGAGGCCAGTGTAAATGCTTCTATTTTCTTCTTCAGTATCTTCTTATTGGTAGAAAAGTGAATCTAGTAAGCGCTGTAGGAGCTGGGTAAAAGGAAAAATTACCCAGGAATTTTCAAAAGGGACTGGAAAAACAAACAAAAAAATCCGGAAAAAGCGGGAATTTTTACGGAAGACTATTAACTATATAAAAAAATACATTAAAAATTAGGTAAGAACTACCTGTTTGAATATTTTTAGAGCAGAGATTTGATATGAGCAATACTTTTTTAAAAATAATTTTTATTTATTTTATAAATTATACTAATCATAATAATATGCCCTGAAATTTTTATCGAAATGGCGGATGTGAGTTATAAAATATATTCAAAACGTACACTTATTTTTATATATATAGATTATTATTTTATAATTATGAAAAAATATACAGTTATTTGTTTTTTTTTTTTTAAATTGTATACATAAACTAAGTTATTTTAGTGGTGAAACGAAATTCTATGTTTTTAACACTGAAACAGAAAATGTGATAAAAATCGAATCGGCTGAGACGTACATACCGGAAGTAATCGAGGCATACCTACTCGGAAAGTATGTCTCCTGAGGATAAGTTTAAAAAAACTTGTCAACGGACTTTATAAAATTGTAAATTGTATACCACTCGAAAAGTCGTTGATCGGTTTCCATTAATGTCTGATGGGAATTCGACGACTAAAACACAAAATCAGTGAAACGTATCAGATTGAACGATAAGTCGCACTCGATAACGCGATCTCATGGCTAGAAAAGTTTACTCGTGGTGAGTATAAACCACGGCATATACCTCGGCGACGAAGACGAAATCGGGAGTCACGATATTAATGATGTAATAAGGAATGTATAAAATACGATTAATTACAAAATATCGAGCGTCCGACAATCTATATCGAGAGGCACTGTGGGAAATTTGGCGGACACGTCGTATAACATTGCAGAAATTCACAATGAAACTGAGGTGCGAGCTATAAACAGGTAGGTTAGGGTCAAATCCCGATAAAATCAATAGGAAATAATCAAATTTCCGGACGTAAATGTAGAAAATATATTAGGGATTGGGCATAGGTTTAATCGGTTTTTGCCTGTTTTGAAAATGTGGTTCCTAAAACTGTTTGATGATATATATATATGATATTATTTTTTTAATGCGGTGTTGGAGACGATTGTTAAAATGGTGTAAGTGTAGGGTTATTCGTTGTTAGATATATTCATCCAGGGCAATAAATCGGAAAAATACAACAATAACGACCCTTCAGCGTTATTCTGCAGACAGTCGAAAAATTGATTTTCGTCTAAAGATTAAAAAGTTAACAACAAATAACTGCGTCTATAGATTAATTATTATTTCCGGTTTTTCCGAGTTTGTTCGGAGTGTGAGGCTGTATGGTGTGGCTGTATAGAAAAGATCGCCGTGCTGGACTGGTCATATCACCGACCTTTGTTCACTGCAATATTACTCAAACAATATTGTTTGAACCAGAGTTCGGTGATTTTTTTTTTTATCATTTACCGACCAGTTTTGTCACAAAAAAGTAAATGACTTAAAAATCATAATAGAAATTTAATACACATAATATCCAAAAACAATTTTGTATTATTATTATAAAAATAAAAATATAAAAGCAAATCATACATATATAGTTACGTCTCCGAACCCTTCTTCGGAAGCGATCGAAAGGGAAACGATCGAAATTCCGGAAGTAAATTTAGAGAAAATATTAGAGGTTAGGCATATGTCCGATCGGTTATTGCCTCTGGCCAAAACGTGGTCGCTAACACTGTTGGACGACATGTTGGCCACGATCAAAATGGTGTACGTGACGTTGATGTTCATCCGTCGTTCGATATTCAACCAGGACAGTTGGACGAACAGGATAAACCCAGCGGCGTCCAAACTGATGAAGAAATTGATTTCCATCCAGACCAGTGTCAACGACGACGACGGTCCATAGATTTATCGTTACTTCCGACTCTCCTGGGTTCGTCCACGGCCGCAAGTGCAGCCACCGACGGGATATTTTGCCATTTTACTGCAATATTACTCAAACGATATTGTTCTCTAGAATTAAAAAATAAAATTACATATTACACAATATAACAATGATGAAATCATAATATTATGTTTCATATTACATCATTATTTCAGTAGGTACTACCAGAGTTAGGTGATTTTCTTTTTTTTTATCAATTACCGACCAGTTTTGTAACAAAAAAATAAATGAATTAAAAATCATAATAGAAATTCAATATACATAATATGCAAAAACAATTTCGTATTATTCTTACAAAAATAAAAATACAAAAACAAATCATACATTTTTTCATTATTTATATTTTAAATATTTTAAATTTATATTTGTAGTCAATTCAAATAAAGTACATCACTTACTATCAGGATCGAATGCCAAACAGTCGTCCTGCCATCCGTTTGGCAGCCGCAGTGAACCTGGCAAAATATCCCGTCGGTGGCTGCACTTGCGACGTGGACGAACCCAGGAGAGTCGGAAGTAACGATAAATCTATGGACGTCACGCCGTCGTCGTCGTTGACACTGGTCTGGATGGAAATCAACGTCTTCGTCAGTTTGGACGCCGCTGGGTTTATCGTGTTCGTCCAACTGTCCTGGTTGAATACCGACCGACGGATGAGCATCGACGTCACGTACACCATTTTGATCGTGGCCAACATGTCGTCCAACAGTTTTAGCGACCACGTTTTGGCCAGGGGCAATAACCGATCGAACATGTGCCTAACCTCTAATATTTTCTCTAAATTTACTTCCGGAATTTTGATCGTTTCCCCTTCGATCGCTTCCGAAGAAGGGTTCTGAGACGTATCGCCGTCGGTTTCGTGTATCTTATTCTCGACTTCTGCCACGTCATCGATGTCCTCCGAAATTTCGTCTATCACCGATACACCGTCGGAAGCTTTCTTCGCGATCAATCGTATAATAACTCTCTTCAAGTCATCGATTTCGGTGCCATCGATTTTGTCTTCCTCGCGAGCTACCGGTCTATATTTACCACGAGTTTTCGTAGGTTTTTCTACCCATGCGATCGCGTTACCGAGTTCGACCTGTTCGAACTGATACGCTTTACAGATTTTGCGTTCCAGCAGTTGAATTCCCGTCAGACATTTACTTGAAACGTTTAACGTTTTTTCAGGTGTTAAACACTTTTCAATTTTACGAAGTTCGCTGTCGAGTTTTCTTAACTTATCCTCGGTGGACATACTCTCAAAGTACTTTACTTCCGGTATGCAGGTCTCCTCCGGTTCGGTACTCATCACATTTTGTGATGCAATCTTTATGTTTCGTTTCACCACTATGAAAATAATAAAAGAGAGTGGAATCAGTACTACGGCATTTTGAAGAAACTCTATTGTAAATAAAAACATTATTAAAATATATTGCAGGTTGACAGCACTCGGTCAAAATATTATGTATGAATTTCCTAATTTTATTTATACAATATTATATAATAAATAATAATTATACACTATAACATAGATTAAATAACTTTGAATTGTTTACTCGCATATTACTATGGCGATAAATAATTTTTGACATCAATTATTATTTTGGATTGTAAGTTTCCATCTTCCGGTTGGAAATTTGGCTGTCTACGAGTTGATTCCCGGGTACCTGTTTACCTGCATTGATACAGTTGAGTTGATTCCCTGGTCGTTATATATTATTTTCAATATTTAGTCAAATATTCAGCCTATTAGCTCAACCTAAGGAACATCACGAGGAGGTTGGCTGACAAGTTTCTAAAAAATGTTGTTCTTTTTAGTTTTTTCATATTTTGAAAATCATTACATTTTTTATTAAAAAATATAGTAGGTAAAAAATTATTATTAAAAAAATTAGTAATTAGGTAAAAATGATTATTAAAAAAAATGTAGTCATTTGGTAAAAATGTATAACACATTGTTTTTAAAAATTGGTATCTGGTGATGAAGTTAAAAGTATACCATGACATGTAATGACCAGGGAATCAACTCGAGTTACATACCTAATAACAGTGTATTATCATGGTTTCACATTATCATTCATCACAGAATAGCTCAGCTGGATATTGTTATCATTTTAATAACCAGTTTGTTATACTCGGTATACTCGAACACCGCCAACGATAATCGTTTACTTAATACGGGTATTCTCTAACATCATGCTGCGAAACGTTTCTAAAATATACAATTTCTGAATTTCTAATTTGATATTTTTGGGGGGCTTTAGCCCGAAAGCCCCCCCCCCTAGCTACGACACTGCCTAATAATGACCCGGGAATCAACTTAAATACATAAAGTAGGTAACGGGAATCAATTCACCTACTGCGAGAAATTTAGAAATATATCTGACTGGAGAACATATTATGCGGAGCTGCATCTCAATAGATACAATAATTGTTTTAACGACGATAAATGTTTACAAAAGCGCATATGCATGTGAAGAGGTATAATTTATGTTGAATAATATTTAGGTGCCCACTACACATCGCAACGACGTCGCCGTCGTCGTAATAATGTGTACTTACGCGACGGCGTCAACAACCGATCATTTAACATTTACAATAATATTATAATACAGAACACCGACGATGATGAATAGGTACCATCGACGTATATATACACAAACGTATTATTATTATTATTATTTAATACTACGCTCGAGACGTAATTAAATGAAGAGAAATGCGCCCACACATATAGGTAATACACGAAATACGTTTCGTATAAGAATGAGGAAACGACATATCTCTTCGCACGATAAGTGGATGAAAAGGTCGTGTGTGCGTTCAAAGGCGAGCAAGAAGGCGGAAGTAATAATATTGGATAGCGGAGACCGGGAACTGCAGCAGTACGACGGAAAAGTACTATAGTCTGAGGAAATTGATTATAAAATACATACAATATATATATTATGGTATACCTACCCACATAATATAATTTCGAGAACAACACAATTATATATAATTTGGCAGTCGCTGACGAGTACTCGTTTCTCATATTATATGACTATATACGTAAACAGAGACATAATGACATATAATAATAATAATTGAGTTATATGTAAATTATAGATAAATAGCGGGTCGCAGTGCACTGCCAATCACCGCGCTTGTTTTGAAGAATTTTACCAGTCAAATTTTAGTATAATATAATGATGCTCAAGTATATGACGACGAGTAAAAGGTATACATTCGTCACGAAATCAATTTTTACTTCACTCGACGTGATATTATAATATTAATACGGTGAGATAACTAATCGTGTTCATGCTATTATTTATGTATTACCTATATTCTAATGCGATGCGAAATATGGTCCGAAGTGTCCGGAGTATGGTCATCGAGCACTCCCACTACTTTTCATCAGAATTCTGATAATTTGTTGGTATACTTAAGGACCGCATTTCAAAATAATTTGATATCTTATACTCGGTAGGAGTATCCCGTGGCGATACAGACTTGTTTTATTCAGACGAGAACCACTGTTTTTTTTTACTGTGAGTTGTTCACAACATTTTTATGAACATTTTAATGCATGCAAATTAAAATATTAAATAGCAGTTTTTGAGTTATTCAAATTTATTGTTCACTAAGGATAATAGGCCACCACATATAATAATAATAATAATAATAATAATATAATAGGTACATTGATTTATATATGTATTATAGATTAATAGCTGGTTGCAGTGCACTGTCAATCACGCCGCTTGTTTTGAAGAACTGTTCGAGTATATAATATAATGCATTAATGCGTAAGTATAATAATGAGTAAAAAAATATAAATTAGTCACGAAATCAATTTTTACTTCACTCAACATAATATTATATTAATACGGTGAGATAACTAATCGTGCCATTATGTACTACCTATATTGTAATGCTATGCGAAATATCGTCTAAAGTGTTGGATTTTGTCCACAAAAAATGTAAAACAGAAGCAATTTAAGCAATTCATACGCCGAATGGTTCATAAAGCACGCCCGCTACTTTTCATCAGAATTCTGAAATGTTTGAAATTTGTTGGCATACTTATAAGGACCACATTTTCAAATAATTTGATATTTTATACTCGAGGAGTATCCCGTGGCGATACAGACTTATTTTATTCAAACAAAAACCACTGGTTTTTTTTACTTTGAATTGGTAACAACGTTCTTATGAACATATTATTATTTATTAAATAGTAGTTTTTGAGTTATTCAAATTTATTGTGTACTAAGGATAATAGGTCGATAGTAATATGTTTGGACTTGGAAGATAAGGAGTCTATGACTATTTGAAAACTTTATAGTAGGTAATTAATCTAATCTGATTTTGTTATAATATGTAAAAATTGTCTCAGTACCTATAATACATCTATTTTATAATTTGTGTAAAACCGTTATTAATTCCTATTATATATTGTAGATAAAGTTTAATAACTCCAGTATAGCTACTCGTTTAATTTACATAGGTACATCAACGTTTTCCAAAAAAAAAACATAATATTCTATAAACAATTTACAGTGAAAAAGTCTGGTTTTCATTTGAATAAAAATAAGTCTGTAGAGCATATATGGGATACCCCACAAATGCTATATAAAATCCAAGTGTTTGAAAATATGGTCCTTAAGTATACATGAAAAATCCAATAGTCAAATTTAAATAAATGTGCATTAAAGAGGATAAAATAAGGTTGGGATGCTTGCAGGTAGGTATAAGAGGAGTATATAAGGGGTAGTTTCAATATTTATCATATAATCACCCTAAGATTGGT
Source organism: Macrosiphum euphorbiae (assembly GCA_949089665.1). NCBI lineage: Eukaryota > Metazoa > Arthropoda > Insecta > Hemiptera > Aphididae > Macrosiphum > Macrosiphum euphorbiae. The sequence goes on along the minus strand of CARXXK010000004.1, from coordinate 42,550,324 downwards.
TATACTTAATAAAGTTGTCTCATTGGTTAACAATTTAAAAAAATATAATCTTATTATAACTATAATAGACCAGTGAAGCGTAGGTGTTCTTCAAAATTAACGGATGGGCTGTAAATTTCAAAAAATATTAAGAAAAATGGAAATTTAATCTAAAAAGTATTGTGTTAACACTTAACGTATTGAGTTATTTGAGTTGTTTAATACCTTCCTTACAGGGGTGGTTTTATTACTGAAATTTCGTATAAGGACATAATTGTATATTTCATGACTAATAGACACAACCTAAAACCCCCAACCTTACATTTGTTTTGCCTTACAATTAAAATATGAATACTAAAAAAATATAGAGTTTCTTTATTCTTATAAACAAAATGCTAAATGGAATGTGCTTTATTTTGAATGTAATTATATAATTTTACAATATCTTATAATATATTATTATACTATTCTTTTATAATTTAAATATTATAAAAAAAAATTAGGTAGGCACTTATGTTATTAGTGACAACGTATCTCGACAACTAACTTACAATTAAAAAAATTACTAAATTATTTTAACAATGTGTAAAATAAATTATATAAAATGTATGAAATATTTTCATTCTTTTGACTAATAATTCTTTGTTTTAGTTATCCAGAACGACAAGATATTGAAATTTTCAACAGGTGAACGTAAAATAATTTGGTACGAGCTGCCCACCTGTCAGTACCGTAGAATGGGGTGTAGTGGACCTGGTCGTGTGAAGTGGACCATTCTCATTTTTTTGAATGTTCATCAGTATAACTTTAACACGGTTGGATCAAAATTAATTTACTAAATTTTACCTCCATAGCAGTATGACAATGAACATGTTTTGATACTAGTGATAACAATTGTATATGACGATCCTGTTTGTACTCAAAATATTGTCTAATTATTTTTTAAAAATGTAATTTAGTGGTCCACTTCAAAACTAGAATAGATTGAAGTGGTTTTTAATAAAAAACAAATGACTGGTCCACTTCACCCCACATATAAAGGTAAAGTGGACCACTTTTGGTACAAAAAAAAGATTAAAAAAAGTTTAAAAAAATAAAAAAATGCCATTAACTGTAGCATACATCCGTATAGATTATATATTCCAAGTTTCAATCGTTTTGATCTAATAGATTCTTCAGAATCTTAAGAAATATACCAAAAACTGGTCCACTTCACCCCATTCTACGTACGCTAGAACTGCTACTGTTTATACTTACCTATTATGCTTTGGATATTTTGTCATTTTGAATATTACTTTTACATACTTTTACAATTTTACTTTTATATTCTAGTGTATCTCGACATCTCATAATAATTAATAATTATTTAACAAGAATATGTTGTGATCTTATAAATCAGCTGTTTCTATAATATATAAGTACCTAGGCATTTTATGATTAAAATTGTTGTTGACGTGCTTGAAAAATATTTGCGTACCTATATATTACGTCCTTTCGTCATTATAATATGAGTACAAACATACGCAATAAGCGCCCTTATTTAATTTGAATTAGAGGGCCCGTTTAGAATATGTGATGGATCTGATAACCTATAAATTATATAATATATGACGTCATGTTTGCGCTTCAACAGATCCGATTGAAAAGGCGAAAGAAAAAAAAAATCGCTGAGTGTCATTTTTTTTTTATGCTTTATAGCAGCGTAAAATGTTACTTTTTTCAAAGGTCTCGTTAAAAAGATAAACTGCTAACAATCTGCAATGTCAATACTCGCGGATACTCGATATAGTTAAAATCGAGGTACAGGGAAATGGATTATTCAAATCTTACCATCTCGTCTGTGCTGTTTTTCTTTTTCTTTAAAATTATAATATTAATTTATTATTAATACCTACGTGCGAAGTGGTTGCATAATTTCTTATTGCCGAATTCTCAGGATCCTCCAATTAATGTTTTCAAAATGAACGAGTGTTTCGTGTATAAATTAATGATTTAAAGTTTTTTTTTGTTTTTTTTTTTTTTATTCTAAAAAGGTGGTATTTTTTATTACTTATACTTAAGGGCTCGGTCGCAATTCGATCAACACCTACAGCTATTATTAACCGTTTTTAAAAGTTTAAAATATATTATATAGTGTATATACCATTGAGCTTTAAGGAAAAGTAAAAGAATATAATTAATTATAATGCGCAACTGTTTAAAAAAAAAGGTTTTGGCAAGAGTAAAAAATACTCGGTAAACACAATTTTATAGTTTGTTCTCTTACACAATTGTTTTAGGTTGTCGCAAATTCATATTGAATCAACCTAAACCTCAAAAAAAAAAAAAAAACGTGATATGAATATAATATTATTGTTCGTCGTAGATAATTGAACTGCAATATAAAATTTATATAGGTAGGTGTAATAAAACTTCGGTAATAATAATAAAACAAATTCCGGAAAGATGATTTATGAATGTTTCCTCGGAGTCTATAATAATATTATATAATGGTGATTTACCTCCAAGTATGTTTGCCCCCCCCCCTATTGTTTCCTTTACTGAAGAATGTATTAAAATTCTGATTTTTGGCATTTTAAAGTACAGTAGAATTCCGTTTATCCGAACGCCAATCAAACGGACGTCCAATTAACCGGACGAAAAAAAAGGTCCTAAGCTAAAGATTATTATGTTATACTGTTATAGCCGGGAATTTTGGAACATAATAGTGAAGTAACCACTTACAGCATTTTTGTATTTATTGATAATATTTACTTCAAAATAATCAAAATATTATAGATTAAGTCTTTTATATTTCCGGGGTGCACATTTTTAACTCGGGGGTGCAAAAGTCACCTAGCACCCCCAATGGTCAGTTGTCTAATCGTCGCACAGTTTATAGTCTGTCAATTGTTATATTATTATAACTAGTGAACTGTGTTACAATGTCCCTAAATAACTTTTAAAATGTCATATGTCAATCATCCGGATATTTCCTTATCCGGACCACCCTTGACATTAATTAGTCCGGATAATCGGAGTTCTACTGTATACATAATATGAAGACCATATTATTTTCAAACACATAGATTTTTTACCCAATTTAAGAAATTTCTTGTTACGAAACGTTTCAAATGAGCACCAAATTTTTATTGTACATTATGAGGCCAATGATTTTTATTCTTTTTTTAGAACAATTTTATTCGTCTTCTTTCGAAAAAAAAGAAGAAAAATGTTCCAAACGTTTTTATTTTTTTTTTCGTTTTGAAGATAAATATTTTTTGAAAAGTTTTGTTGTATTGAATATTAAAACGAACTTTTATACGTGTTCGAGGTATAAATTAATATAAGAATACCATGGTGAGAAGAGGAGAGGAAGTGATTTTATGTTATCTGCGTTTTTAAGAGTATACTGCACTCCTACTGCTTCTATATAAGCCCAGCAAGTATAAGTACTTTAAATTATGTATAAAATAAATTCAAAAACACAAAAAATTGACCGCATTAAGTGCCTTGTTATAAGTTTAAAATATGTGGATATTTCCAAAATAGTATACTGTACTTACTTTTCGCAGACATGAAATATTTTGATAATAGGGTTTGCGACTTGCAATATTATAAATTTATAGCATGTAGTTAGCAGTCCGGCTATAGATTTATATAGTTTTTAAGAATCTCAATATAATATTGAGTCATTATGTTTCGTAATAATTAATAATTATGAGTTTGCTGAAAAGTGAAAACGTGAGAATTAAAAATATATTATTTTTAAGCTGAAACATACAATCTTTGACTTCACAATATGCACAATAATACGATAAATTATTTATGAATTCGAGTCGTGTCGGGAAATAATGTTGAGCCGTCCTCCATTGGCGGTGACTCCATAATAATTTAATTAAAAATATTGTACTTTATAATAATATGTATCCATATATTATAATCACGAATGAAAATGCTAACCATAACTCGAATATATTATATTGTATTAAAAATGACTTAACGTAATATGAATCACTGTGGAGCGTTTTTAAAGCCTAAAGTCATACACTATAATAATATAATAAAAGCGGCAGTGTTTATGCGATAGACTTTCATTTTTAATAGTCACAAACTCACAACTCACAGTTTTGCTCGTGGAAAAGAGTTGAATATTTACCGTCTACAGTCTCTCTACCATCATATTGTCTTATTCTCGTGGAATAATGGCCTAAATAGTGATATAAATATATTATAACTATTATATTATTTATTAATAATTTAATACTATACAATGTTCAAAGTAATTTACTCGTCTCTGACTATTTAAAATGAACTTGCAGACGTGGCAACTGGCAACTATTATGCGGCCATTGGCTGACACAAAAATATTATAATGTCATCAACTAATGTAACTTCTAAAACATTATATTATTATTATTATATATTACATATTTTTGTTTATTATAAAATATAGATATAATGTAATTTTATTATTACGATACGTTCGAAATAGTTTTAAATTAATTTGTATATTTGTATGTGTTTGAGGAAGTCCAGTAAGTTTTCTGCGGATAAAGGGCAGACTGGCAGAGATTCGAGTCTGACCATCGATTTTCGTTTTACCCAGCCGAACATGACCAATTATTATTGATCCAAGTCCCTAAGAATGGCTAACATAATGAGATGTGTCTGGTTTGTTGAAAACTGTAGTTGCCCGATGGCTCTTCGAGGGCTATTATTGCCATTGTCGTTATTGCTCAACAGACATATTTTGATCTCAGCGATTGCCTCGGAATCAGTGTACACATACCGATGATAGTAGAAGGGTAACGAGTATCTATAATGATTCAGAACGACGAGAATAAATATTATTTTAAACACCGCTAAAGTTTACCATTTCCGGGTTAGGTAGACGGGATTATTATTTTCACACATAAAAAAAAAATATAGAACCTTAATCAACAAGTTGAACGTATTTCATTTCTGGCTGCGCTTGAAAATGTGAAATATATATATATTATAATATATTTATATATACAGGGTGGGACGCGTTTCTGGTTTAAGTTATCAGAAAAATGGAACGACACAGTGCCGCGGTGAAGGTCTACCCTGTGTGCGGATTACATTTTGAATTTTGTCACGAGTACAAGCAATCAATTTAGAGAGAAGAACGAAATGGAAAATAAAATATAGTTTGAAAAGTTCATCAGCCACTTGCAAGTTTGTGTTTAAATATTAAAGTGGAAACCATATTATAGGCGTGACCTGATCTTCACGGCAGGGGATTAGCTCCGTCCCCCCCCCAAAAAATTCGAGCATTACTCCTTAAAATTGTACGATATATTTTTTATTTGTTTTAATAATATTGTTCATTTTATTCACCATTAACTGCACAAGTCAATTTTATAGGACCATGATTTTTGTAACGAAATTAGCGTGCGCTACACCCTTTGGGAATATCTTGCACATTTTGTAATTATAGCTGTAATTTCGTTACAAAGATCATGCCACAATGGGTCTATATAAATTTGACTTGTGTGTAGCATGGTGGACATATAATATTGTCGTATTGAACAATATTATTAAACAGATAAAAAAAATAATGCCTACATACAATTTTAACGAGTACCTAATGGATTACCCATTATTGGATTAGCAGGATAATATAGTGCAACAAATATGCTGTATTTTTAAGAATATAAGTTATTGCTTTTCATTTATTCAAAATTCAACGAATTTTAAAATTATTTTTTTCTCCATATCATAAGTGAATAACTCTACAAAATGGCTATTTTCAAATTTTTTTTTAGACCATGGTATAAAAGAGAGACTATTAGTCATAATATTATCGATATATGAACATATAATTACCATAATATATAACATTAAACATTAAAATCTCGTGAATATCGTGAACTAACTTAGATTTTTTTTTAATTTCTTTTAAAAAGAATGCGGAATTGGTCGCCAGAACGTCACAGTGGTTAACAGTGACATAACACTTTGCTTATCAGAACCCATTCACAATTTCGTATCCCTCCCCCCCTGGTTTATTGTGTCTCCTGTCCTGCGTATTTATAGTTTCCTTCAATTACTTTGTATTCACTTTGTAAATTTCGGTTTATTACTTTGTACTAAACTGCTAAATTCTTTGTTCCCCCCTTTTCATGAAAGTACATATAAAATATTCCCTTTTTTCAAAACCATTTTCTCCCTTTTCGTATTTTTTTGTTTCTCCTTATTTCTTATTGTCGAGTGTATGGGTCAAACGTTACAGATTTAACGTGTTACATATTATTTTCAACAAAACTCTCATCTTGATAGTCGTTTATATAGAGTAAAATGACCATAGATCATAGGGATCTGCAGTATAAATGCTACACGAATATTATATTATGTTCCAAGAAATATTTAAACCCTCAAACACTTGTAACTAAAATAAAAAAATAAAACTTGTTTAAATATATGTTTGTACATAATATTATATTTATGAATTACCTTAACTAAATTATCATCATCGCCCGGTTGATTAAATCCATCACTTGAATCGTCATACTTGGAGAAGATAGCGTTTACCTCGGAATAATATTTCTCGTTAATATATAATATATCGCATAATAATTGTATTTATGTCGCGTGTTTATCTCGATTATATTATTTTGTAAAATAAAAATATTATTAATATTGTTAATTAAAAATAATAATATATTATTCATATTATATATGGCTGTAAAATAATATGTACCGACGATGAGAACTCGAGAACAAAACACTTAACGAATTACATCGACGCTCACCGAATTTATAAATATACTTACTGTGTTGATACCTACACATTATTACCGTCGGTGAATTATTAAAACTATATATCCAAAATATAATTAGGCATATTATAAATTATTTATAAGTTATGAGGAAATATTATAATACAGGCACTTCAAATATAAAATACAATAATTATAATTTAAATTAAAAACATTAACAAACCGTAATAAACTGCACAATCAAATTATGAGAAGTATTATAATGCATTTTATTTAAATATCATATATATACAGGGTGTATCTTATGTCATTGTACGCGGGGTTTTTTGACGATTACGGAACGATGATATGGAATTTCGTTAAAACGAAAAAAGACGTGTTTCTTTATTCTTAACAAGCAATTTTTTTATAACAATTTCAAAATTTTTAAACACGCAGGTGTACCAATAGCAAAATCAACTTTTTTTTTCAAATGGTAACCACTATATTTTTTAATGGATTCTGGTAAAGCTTTTTTTTCTGAACATTTTGGTAGTCGAATTGTCAATTTTGGTTCGCTAGTTTATTAACTATGGCCCTCCAAAGATTAGTAAAATATGCATTAATACTTTTAATTAAAATAATGGGTATAGGTTAAATTTACAAGCGCTAAACAATTTTTTCTTATAACTACCATTTGATACACTACAATTGTTGAATCGGTAATCTAATGACACCCTCAAAAAAAAAAAAAAAATAACAAACATAATTGTTTGTAAACATACTTCATTATTTTTATTTTAACATACGATCATAAAAATCAATATTATTATTTTAATTTATTATTATAATCGTAATTAATTACTTTACATTTTTTTCATCACAGTTACTTTTCTTACAATATCATAAATTTGAATTCTTAATTAGGTAGGTAGGGCTAAGGTAATAATGGTAAATTGGTAAATGGTATTCGATTGTTGACATTAATATGTGCAACGAAAAAAGTGCAATGTTTGTGGTGCTCTTTTCGTAGTGGTATAAAGTATAAACGTGATATTTTAACCATAGATTCTATAAAATGGTATCGCATCCAAAGTATGAACTTAGGAGTTGTAATTCATCCCTTTCCATCCTTTTTAATTTTGGATATTAAAATAATAATATTGATTTTTATGATCGTATGTTAAAATAAAAATAATGAAGTATGTTTACAAACAATTATGTTTATAACAATTATATACCGTAAGAGCGGGATACTTTACTCCAGGGGTTAAACATTGCTCCAAAAAAATTTTTTATTGATATCAATCGTAGCACATTACGATTTTGAGATCAGAGATTGTAGTTTTTTTTATATTATTCTTATTAACATTACTAATTTTTTCAAACATTACGGACATGAATCTATGAGTTTTCCTCCAAGATTTATATCATGTAAAAAATGGTTTTCAAAAACACAAAAATACATAACGGAAAAGTTATCCAAAATCTAGGGGATTGAAATTTAATTTAAAATGTATTGAAAAAAGACTTTTAATCAACTAAAAAAAAAAAAAAAAATATATTATTAAATTATATTAAGTATAGGTTCAAATAAGTTAAAACACAAGCACTAAACATTGCACCAATAGTTATTATATGCATTAAAGTAAGGTAATTTTAATCATTGTGCAATGTAACCTGCAATGTATTTTAACTTTGCTCCAAACTTTTGGGAATAAGTAAGTAAGTCACTAGTACGACATTCGGATTTTTTTGAATTTTTCTTACCTCTTAACATCTATACATATAAAACAACGCGAACAGGTAATTTTTATCTTTGTTATTGAAGCTATAGTATAGGTTCAAACTAAAAAAGAAATATATTTGGAGCAAAGTATCCCGCTCTTACGGTACAATTATAATTATATACGTGTTTCGACTGGCAACTGCAGGCATTTATAAAACAATCAACGTATACTTTATGATAAAAATCGTTGGTAATTTTCTCACACTAAACAAAGTATAATATTAACCCGACGGCCACGACGAGCCCCTTTCATCTCGGCTCGCTGTTAATCGTTATGTGTATTCGAGGGTGCAGTGTAAATAATAATAATAATAATAATATTATAATCACAATATGGCGGGGGCGATAGTTGATAATATTATATTCAGGTGCGTGGACCGAAATGTATACTAAACTATATGGAGAGAGGGTACTGTATATATAGGTGCCAGCTGCAGTGTGCGTGTATTATAACCTGCTGGAATATAATCTAAGACCCATAGGCCAATAAAAACCATTGTTGCGCGCTTATCGAAACGTCGCGCGTGCGGAATATTATACAATGCGAAAATATGATTAATGGCTCGGCGGTGTCCGCGGAAATCGCCGAAAATCGCCGACGCACAGCCACGCTGCACCCCCCCGCAGCGAGGGCTCAAAGGCGACGATCAGTTATCAATCGTTTCCGCCCTTCTGGCAAAGTTCACACCGTGTTGTCAATAAAGTCTGGCCCGCGGCTTTTTCCATCATCACCTTTATGCTTTGGCTTATTTACACACGCCGCCCACACCTCTCGTCTCGTCTCTCAGCGAAGAACGCTGCTGCGGTGTGCCACCGCCAACTACAGCAGCGAGTGTTGCCTCCCCTTCGCCCTCAACACCGCACACACACATGGCAGCCATATTATACCTTTACTTTTTGTTTGCCTCTTTTTCTCTCCATCGGCAACTTTTGCTATCCGTCATCGTTCACTCGAGTCCCGACCACGTCGTCGTCCCGCTGCAGCGCCCTATGTACACATAGTATAATAATACGCTTTTATACCCGAGCAGCGACAAACTCATAAATTAGCTTAGATACTCCATACGCGCCTACGTGTTTCATATAATACCCATGTACGCGTACAGAGCGATTCACCGAGCACGCTCATCCACCCCCCCCCCCCATTTTCCGGTTTAAGTTTATTTGAACTCTGCTTTTTAGAATTTTTTTTGTAGTACCGCCCCTAATAAAGACGATTTTTTCAAATTCTCGAACTTGCAGTTTATACCACTTAAAGAGCGTCCTGTGGTCGCGATAGTACAAACTTTCTATCTTTCAAAGAGAACTACTTTTTTTTACAGTAAATTATTTAGTGGATAATTTTTTTGAAAATGAGAGTTCTCATTTGAAAAAAAGAAATTCCACAGGAATATCTCCTCAAACAGTGCGGAAAATGTGAAAAATGTGAACATTTTGGTATTTAAGTATATTTAAAAATTCCAAAAATTAGCATTTTAATAACTGTATTATTGAGTAAAAAAAAGGGGGGGTGAGCATGCTCGGTGAATCTTCCTGTATATTTTAGGCATAGCCTCCGAAGCCGGTCACGTTTGTTTGCTCCGTCACGTCGTCGGCGGCGGTGGAGGCCACTGCAATTCAAATATTATTACAATAATATAATATAATATATTATGTTAAAACGTCGTACGTAGGTATATACGAATTGCAACACACCCGTGACCGACTAACGTGAATAATATTATTATATACGATCGTGTACGAGGTGATCTATTATTATCCTTCTAATTTTGTTCTCGTACATTTTGTTTTTTGAAATTTTCGAGCAACCTTAATAAACATAATATATTTATGTATTTTATAAATAATTGAAATTTTCACAGAATTCGAATAATAATATTTGTATATAATACATTTTTTGGCAGAAGCTGATTGTTTTGAAAAAAACTCGTTGCGTATTTAAATCGAGTGGTCGTGGAGATCACTGGTTGAGTGTTATTCTACTTTATTATGTGCTTTAATAATGCAACATTCTTTTGAATATTTTTGAATATAAAATGTATTCGTTTGGTTTTATATTTTAACGAGTCAACACGAAATAATCAGGTCAACAGTTGATAAAAAAAAAAAGGTAACAGGTGGTAGGTTCTCGTTTGAAAAAAAAAATGTTTCTATCGTTACGCTGTCACAGTACATAGAGAGCAATGCATAGTTGAACTTGAAAAGAAATGTGTGCACTCGTGTAATAGGCCTCTGGCCAAACCACCGAGTGACCCATCAATTAATTGCCTGCAATTACCCGTATTGCAAGCAAATGTGAAATTAACTATGTTGTGCTCGCTGAATACAACTGCGCATGTATATCGACGACAGCCTCCCGAATGGGCATTTATACTTATGGATCGGTCAAACGATTATTATAGTTTGAATACGATTCGTTTATAGCCACGTAATACAATGTGAAAATTAAGTGAAATATTTTGATAGTTCTATGAAAATAAAAATATCTGAATGTAGTTAATGTTTCACTAAAAAAAAAAAATGGAAGATCAAATAGCGAAAAATGTGAAATCTGTACCAGTTTTTACCGTTAAAATTTTTATTCGCTTTCTTGACACTCATAAAATAATTAATATCTTTTACGGAGGAGTGAAGTCTGCGAATATGTGCACCGGAGTAGACGTGTAATTCATATTACAATAATAGTTTTGACGGTTTTTTGGTTGAACGTCAAATACGTTGAAGATCAGTTGTTTTTTATAGATTTTTTAATATGGTTATATAAATTAAAAATGCCATGTGATAAAAAAAACTCATATAGATCTTTAGTTGACATATTTTTTCCTAAACATTTAAAGTCTGAATTACTGCTGTAAACTTTTGGAATTTTATTACTACATGTTGTTTTTACAATTTGTTACAATTTATTGATGTAGGTACTACAATAATTATAATACCTAACTTAACATTTTTAAAAATTACAAATTTATCTTACTCACTGCGTAAATGATGACATGATCATTAAAATATATATTCCAGAATTTTTACAACGAACTCTCTTTGAAATTAAATATTATTTATTTACTACTTCACTAGTTGTTATTTGGTACTTGTAACAATGTTGTTACATCTCAAAACACATAAAAAATCAAAATAATACTTAATGTATTAATATAGTAACGTTCATTATACATATTATATAAATAATAATAAAACCTGCAATAATATAATATAATATAATAATATAATAATGTTTGTTGCAATATTCTCGGAATTTCATCCCCCTAATCGACAAACTAAAAATTGTTATAGATTCAATCAAACAATGTTAACACCCGCGGAGTTCAGTCGACGTCAGACATCGCCATCACAAGAATTAAAAATTTTTTTCCCAACCCATTTTTTTCTTATCACTAATGACTTTCCACCAATCTGGGATGGTTACCAAACCTCACTCACTATATTAGGTATACATCATATTTTCGAATAATTTCTGAGATATGAATCGATACCCTTAACTCTTCAACCAATCATAAAATATAATTGATTTCAAGTTTCAACTGTAAATGTAACTTCCTAGTTGAACTTATCACTGTATATACATTAGTCACTCATAAATATTGTAAACAATAAATATTAGTTTGTATATTAATTCTTTGTGTTAATCGAATAATGGTTGTATACAAATAAATGTATAATCTAATCCTCAGTTGTTGGAGCTTAAAGATCTTAAAAACCTCTTTTAAATATTTACTTATTATTCAATGGCGTATCCTCATATCGTCAGTATCGAATCTCAAGTCTACAAATGAAAAATACAGTAAGTCGATTAAAGGATTATAATTTATAATAAAACTACCTAGGAAGACGAGCCGAACGCAAAGTTAAATGTATTAAAAAAAAAAAAAAATAATTTACCGTATCTTCACTTTCTCTTTCTCTCTCTCTCTCTCTCTCTCTCTCTCTCTCTTGTATTGAAATTAGTCAAAGTAAATATTGTTTTATGTTTTTATCAAAAAACTACATCAGGTGGACACCGTGGGGAGGTTTGCATCGGAATCGTATAAGCGTGTTGGAGACGTGTAAGTTTTCTACAAGTTTCACGTCTTTTGTGTTCTATTTTTCGCACAGTTAATTATGTGAGTAAAACAACCCTACGGTTTATTGAACTAATTCAATTATTATTGTATAGGTATACACCGATATTCGACAGTGCTTGAATTAGAAGACAATTAGAAGTCTTAAAAAAATAGTCAGGATTAATAGTTAGGATTTAACTGGAAGAGTACGCATACATTTTTTTTAAAAATTCACATCCCCCTTCAATTCAAACAATTCAAATACTATACTCAATGTGTGTACTGCAGTACCATGATAATAATACGCGTATTGTGCATATTATTGTACCTACGCATAATATTGCTCTCCGGACGGAAAACTTGTCATCAGGTGTTCAGTACTTCGTTCAACCCCCCCCCACCCCCAACCGGAAAAGTGGTGCGCTGTGAAACAGTAAAACGTTAAGTAAAAAGTGGGTGTTTGCAATTAGGGCGCTTCTGTGTTTAAATATTTTTATGAACGTAGACGTGTTCACGAGAACAGCAGGTGGTGCAAATGAGCCATATAATACCTGAACTTTTGCCCTAGGGCCACCGGGAGAATACGCGCAGCCATTCACTCGAACCGCGCACTTTTGGTTAACAGAGGCTGAATTTATATTTTATGCTTAAACGTGTCATCAACAATATTATTTCAGATAAAATACAATTTACAAGTTTTACATTAGAACAATAATAATAATAATAATAATGATGATGATAATATAATATGTATTATTAGCTCTATACAAAGTTACGCATGCGTAACAGAGCGAAGACCGTGGAAGAAACTATAGTATATGAGGTCGTCTGTGTGAGCAAAAAAAAAATTACCAACTCTATACAATATACAACATATGATCCTTGTATTTTTATTTCGAGTAAATATTTGGTTTAGCTTATCGGTATTCGATTATTTCTACTGAAACTGAGTGTACGAATAGTTTTTGAAAACGTAAGCATCGTAGCTGCAGCTGGTAGCATATCATCTCAAATCGTTATAATATTTTTTCGTTTGTTATTCTCATGCTATCGTCGAACTATAGTCGTAGACATACATATTATTATTATTATTATCATTATCATCGTAATGACGCTCCACGATGTGGTCAAAACCATAGGCGTGACTAGACTCCGTCGGCAGGGGCAGCCTAGCTAATAACCGGCGCTACCTTATTAGTGAACTAAAAAAAGCCCTATACACCCAATTCGTATTTTTTCAAGCCCCCCTTCACAATGAAATATTTATATAATTTAAAAAAAGTCCAAATCATCTATTTACAATAATAATCTACAGTAACCTCATAAATATTATTCATCTACAGCCTTGAATTGCACCACCTAACTACAAATCAAAAACAATACAACAATAATATCAATAATACCTCGATGCATACCGTAGGTACCGTTTTCGTCTGTCTCAAGTCTTTATAGTAAGTTTTTCCGATTTCGGAATTAAGAAAATCAATCTTTGTAAGTAAATGGTAATTATAACGATACCCCACAAAAATCATGGTTTTTTTAAAAAAAAAAAAATGTTGTAACCCTTCTGACTTAAAACTCGGTTGACCGGCACCTTTTAAAAATTGAAGGGGCAGCCCAGGCACCCTAGGATGCCACCGTAGACACGCCTATGGTCAAAACTTAATCGTCTTCAAATTCTTGTCCGAAAAGAATCCACCACAAGGGAAACGATAGTGAAAAAAAAACCAAAAATTAGAAAACAAGATAATAATATAATGTGTACAATTTATTCTATCGGAAAAATAAAATGCGAACGGCGGTAAGTTATATTATGTAAACGGTGTTCCTGACTGAAATGCTTTTAACCAGAAATATCTCGAACCCACGGTTATTTGTCTAACGATTAGATCGCTGGTTGGTTTAATATTATTATCGTACCGCAACTCCGTCCAATATGATATAATATTATTATGCTACATATAAATATATAATACATATACTACTCTTACACTCTGAGTACCCTCATATAATGTATATGAAATTACGTGAACCGATGCGAATATCAAAGGTCTCGTCGTCGTTATTACCGCGAGTATTTAAAATTGTTCTCGGAAGGCGCCAGAGACGTTCCGTGGGTACACAAAAATTAACACACAATCGATTTTTTTACGCTTTCTCCCTAAAAGTGGCCCGAGAAAAGAAAACAAATACCCTCTAGCTGCAGGCTGTGACCTATTTTCTCCTATTTTTTGTTTTTTTTTTTTTTCATTTTTATTGTGTCGAGAATGTTAAAAAAAAACCATTTCAATATTGTAATATAATTATGATATATACGTTCGGAGAAATACGCCGCTCGATTATATACACATAATATTATAATATACAACAACACTATATAATATACTGTTTTTAAGCTAAGGGTTGCTCGGGTTACCAGATTATTATTATTATTAACAATAATAATTCATGGAGTCCACACGACCTCAACCGTGGTATATATACCTATACCTCTCACGCCCCGCCAATCACCCTGCACCGGTAATCCGCAACCGGTGGAAATCTTCTTCTTGCATATTTATGGCATAATAGTGGAAAGGTAAACGAAACAAACCCCCGAAGCTATATACAGTAGGTCCCAAAAGTCCCCTATCACCCTTAATATCTCCATGTAAAATCACTATATTTAAACGCGGTTTTTTTTACAGTACTAAGTATGAAAATTCTGATTGAATGGCATAAAATTCATTTATTTTTTTCTTTAAATTCAAAAATTTTTTAAGCATTGAAGAATTTAAAATTTTTAAGATAGCCATTTTGTTGAGCATATTTTTTAAAACAGTTCAAAAAAAAAAAAAAATACTAAAATTAAATAAAAAATTGACCAAGTTAGAGCAAGTTATGTTTTTGAATAATTGTAGTAAAAAAATAAATTATTGTTTCACATTTCAATAATGAAATATCTAATTTCAGCACACGACCATACTTTTACATTCCTAATTTATTTTTTTACTACAATTATTCAAAAACATAACTTGCTCTAACTTGGTAAATTTTTATTTAATTTTAGTATTTATTTTTTTGAACTGTTTTAAAAAATATGCTCAACAAAATGGCTATCTTAAAAATTTTAAATTCTTCAATGCTTAAAAAATTTTTGAATTTAAAGAAAAAAATAAATGAATTTTATGCCATTCAATCAGAATTTTCATACTTAGTACTGTAAAAAAAAACCGCGTTTAAATATAGTGATTTTACATGGAGATATTAAGGGTGATACGGGACTTTTGGGACACACTGTATATACATATACTTAGGTTTGTGCGAATACTGTACCGTATATAAATGTACGTATTTGATTTCGTTTCCGTTTTCAAAACAATCGTTCGCTTTGGCTTTTACGCATATAAATATATATTCTAATATTATTCGAATCGTATATACGTTGAAAAAAATTGATCGACTGCGAACACTCGTTTTCTCGTTCTCTGCGACGACTTTATTGGGGGGGTGCACCAACCGATGAAAGTCCTCTGCCGCCGACGAATAATAAAACGATAAATGCGTATAGGTAGTGATGTCAGCGTATCGTTTTGGTTTTTATAGTTTTGTTATATAAGTCGGGCCTAAGAGCGGTGGCGGCTTGAACTTTTTTTCCTCGACTCACATATATTTTAATATTTTTACACCACCGACTACACTAAACGTTTTTCACTGCTCTCGAAATAGTAAATCCGCAGGTCTGTTAGTGGGTGGTTAAAGAACCCTTAAAAATTGTTCAAACCGACTTCCCTGATCATATATATGGGACACTCAGCCTTTAATATTTTCGTGAATCGCTCAAAATCATAGGTACCTCGTATGTGCCGCCAATGCCTACGAGGGTAGTACCGGGCATTGCAGTGGACATTTTGATTCTCCCAATACTATAGAGTTCAGCACACTTGTGTCTATTTGACTTGCACATTTCGGAAGAGTCCTGTAGCAGGTTGTCCTGAGATTCTCGGTATTTATATTACTTTCGTCACTATTTATAGTACTATACTATATAGTTCGTCTGTCATTTGGAAAATACGAGTATTTTAACTTTCAAGACATTATCTTTGTGTTGCGAGTTAAACTATTCAAACGATTTATTTCGATTCTAACGATCAAAGTCGGCTCTGTTCTATTTTTATTGGATTATTGTTTCGTTTATTTCACACGCATTCCTTGCCTATGCGTAACAACAACATGGCTGAAATCGATGTTCGAAAAACCATTATTTATATAGGTAAATCGCTTATACAGGTACCAGTGTACCTGCACCTACCCATATATGTTGGCTCGTTCCGTTTTCGTGATTTTCCATGGTCTCAAGCTATACATTTATAATAATATAGCTCTCGTGCGAATTGTGTCTTACACAAGTTTCCCGTTTGGTATTTACACGCCAAACACGATCGTGTGTGTCTAAACGGCAAGCTCGAGGCGTGAACGGCAAAGCGATTGGCGTGAAAAAACAAACCAGATTACATATTATACCATATACCTAGGTAATGGAAAGACGTGGCGTGTTTAATTGTCGTAGTTTCTGAGACCCGTTAAGTGCGCTCGTCGGAAATTAAATCATTTGAACATATTACGCCGAGTGATCGCACACATCACGTGTTGTATTGATAGAGTTAATGTGTAGTGATTTAAACAGTTTTCGTTTTGCCAGGATTTAAACACAACAGGTGTTTTGGAATGGCCACATATTATTACTATGTACATTTGTATTCGACACAATGTCTTATGAAGTGCACACTGTAAACTATAATATTTTAGTATATTATCATTCAACTATTCAAGTATCTATATAGGTACGTTGTGTGTTTAATAATAATTTTAATATATTTCATACGCATCTGATTATCTTATCTACACAGTCTTCAATTCTGTTTGCATCATAAACCGGGCTTCTGAAATTATTTTCACTTTCGATAACATAATTTATTCAAGTTTATATTATGAATATTATTAAATAATATGTAAATGTTTGCTGTTGCAACAACACCACCCTCCCACATCACGACGGGAGGGTGGATGGAGAGGACACACGTACCTATTCAGACTTTTAAAACCATGATTTTGAAACGAAATATAATTGTGTAATAATAAAAAGGTGTGTCGAGACAGCGAGTCGGATAAGGTCATTGAGAATTTTTTTGCACCCTTTGGCTTTTTTTCTGCGGACGTCCCGTGCGTGCTGCAGAATGAATGCAACGACAAAAATACAAATGACACGTTTCAAACAAATTCTAGTTGTTTTGTTAATCAATAATATTCTCTCAGACGTAACATAATCAATGTATAATATTATATCATAGCCATATAGGTAATAGTATTTTAATAAAGTGTCACTAACAATAATTGTTAATATTAATTAATAATTATCTGCAATATTTATGACGTACCTAGTTATTGTTTTCCGTTTAAATAGTTTTTATTTTCTTAACCAGAATGACTGGACTAGAAACTATTTTCAAATAGCTAATCCTCCGGTTGTTCAGTAGTAATTTTGAAATAACCACAAAAACCATTTCTACCAGAATAGAAATGCTAATTTCAAACATTTTAATCAAATGTTGTGGACAGCTGGCCGCGTGCACTTGTGACTCGTGGTATTGACCTTAATAAGAGAACGACTTCACATCCGCAGTAATGATTAATCACAATTCACATTGCGTCCGCGGGTTGCTGATGATTGATGAGTGATGATGACATGATGACTTAAATAATACTGTATTACTATTTAGTATTTACTATTATCCATATATATATATATTTAATTGCTTTGTGTTAGTTAAACCCTAAAACAGATGGTATTGATTAAATTAACAAACTAAAATTACAAATGCGTACCTCTATTCATATACTATACATATAATATAATATAATATTTGTAACTATACAATTTCATAGAACATACAACGTGTAACAGACACAAATGACAAACTAAATAACTTTTGTTCTAATTAATATATAAACATTTTTTATACATCATTTATAAAAGCTTGTACTACAAGTACAGTATAACATTTTCTTTTTTTTAATGCTGAAAATAACATTTTTTTTAAATTATATTAATTATTAAACCATATTTTAATCAATTTTTTATGGTAAAAAGTAAAAACGTTTATTTAAAAGTCAACAGTTTATTATTTTTAATTTTTATAAATATCAATATTAATTTAGAGTAAATTAATTTTAAGGGCAATAATAACTTTTTTCAAAATCTCTTTTTTGGCATAAGTATATTTCTTAAATTATTCGGTACACTCATAATTTTCACAGTTTTTTTCATACTTTCAACTAGTATAGATTTTTATTGGCCAGGTCTTTCTGTTAATCTCTGAATACGTTTTGTAATCAGCTTATTGTACTTATACTATACAATTTATAAAAAGAGGCTATTTATAATACGAGACTTTTAGTACTTTAATGAACAATATAAAAAAAAAATTCTGAATTCTACTATATCCGTAGCACTTCGGCGTGAGGGTGTACCTGGACGGCTGGATCGTAGGTATGGTTACTTATAGATGAATACTTGGTGCATGCTTTCATCGAAAATTTTTCCTCTTTTTCTACCATAATTTTCCAAGTTGGTACCAGTTTGACTTAATATAATTTACTCTGTCCCACGAGAGATTAATCAGTAATTTTTTTTTACTGATTCTCATCAGTACAGCCCCCTCCCCCCGCCTACTACCAGTTGTTAGCATGATCACGTGGTTCTCGACGCACCAATCGAATCATTCGTGATGCGCGAAAAGTGATTATTCTCTCGTGGGACAGAGTATAGTATAATGTCGTGTGCTTATTCATACCCGTTTCGATTTTAATAATTCCATCGCACGGCGTAATAGATAGGCAAATCAGCTACACCAATGTCACGAGTGTTCATTTTACCGGTATCCCATGGCTAATATAGCGTATATTATTATCCCATACCATTATTGATACTTTATTGACACTTGTAAGTTTACCACCTGAACTGGATATCCGATATACCCCGACATACACCGTATACCTGAACGTACTTGCTTCCACACCTAGGTGCACCTGAGCCAAGTATAAATCGATGATAATAATATCATATTGATAATTTACCGATTTAAATAAATCAATCGTGTCAACAGACTTTACAGTTCACGGATTATTTGTATCAAATGTAATAGTGTCTATATAGTATTATTTTAAAAATAAACAAACTTTAAGCAGTGCTTAAAGTTACAGTGGTCCATGGGAGTTGTTAGTATAATATTAAAGAAAAAAATATAAATACCGAATACTGACGTTCGTTAAAACTTTCACTAATTGGAAGTGTCCTTTATTTAGAGTAGTGTATTGTGTCTATGTATATCAGGGGAAATATTACTATATCATAATATCTTACTCGTCATAAGTCGATAATAAGTTAGTAAAAAAACCCTTATTGATGCGTATCTCATGCATATTATGTTTTAATCTCAAACGGATTTTGTCGATTGACTAAACTCTATGTGAGGCAAAATTATGTAATCAAGACCATCTTCTGAAATCTTATATTCAGCTTGTATACGAAAATATAATTTATATAATCCACCGTAGTTACCGATCGCATACACTGAACATCCGTACACAAACCTTATATTATATTATTTTGTTCTATCATTAGATACCTATTTTTCTTATTTGTTTGTGTTCGCGACCTTGTCCGCCCCTTTTTCTTCCGAATCCAACTCTAGCTATATATACCGCAGTGGACTATTCGTCTTGTCACATATTGCACTCTCTTTTGTATCTCTTACCATTTCTCTTTTGAGTCCGCATCGTTCCGCTTTTCACTCACGTTTTCTAAAAATATTTTTCGGCGTCTCGGCGACGTAGAAAATTTTTTTTCGATAAACTAAAACCGCTCGGACTTATTATAGCAGTATACACAAGTGTAAAAACTGCTTTATCCGTGCCCGTAATTTATGATTTGCCGATAAAGTTTCAGGTTTTTGATAACAGGTCAACAGGAAGAAATATTATATATATCATATCATATTGTTCAAAATATATACGAATTCGAGTGTCAAACTATTTCATCCTCTAATATCAACAGCACAGCGCAGCTCACAATCCAAACTTTATATAATTTATTTTTGTTCTTATTTTTTATTTATTTCTTTAATAAAACCTATGAATATTTGGGGTGAAAAATTATTACCACTAAAAAGAGTGATTGAAAATAATTTCAATAATTTAAAAAAATGCCAATTCTTACAAGTTTCAAACTCTGTTCAATTCGTTATACGATATTTGAAGTAATGGTGTAACAACATTTAAAAAAAAATCGAAATAAAGAAAATCTTTAATTTTAAATCAGCGATAATATTATGTACCATATTTTTTTACGGGCAACCAATTGTTAGCAGAGATAAAGAAACGGTTATGTTTTTAATCCATGTGGGTATAAAATTATAGTGACTATAATAGCAAATACAGGTTAAAATCATATCCAATCGTAATCATAATAACAATTTTATTTTGTGTAACCAAAGATAAAAAAAAACACTAATTTTTAATATCACTATAATATTATAATCTGTAACCAATAATAACCATTTATGAACAACAACAAAAAATGCGATTTCCATCGTGAATAACCTAACTGTGTAGGCCTTTTTATTTAAATGGATTAAATTGGAAAATCCGTTCTTATAGTGCACCATTACATGGTGGAAAAAATCAAGTCCTTATAGCTTTCATATAGTGAACATTCTACGTTTACCAGTCAGGACGCGTTCGATTTTACATGCAGATACAAGAGGTTTATTATGAACACCTATGACCTACTTCAAATTACCAAAATTAATTTCTCCCCATATTTCTTAATATTGGAGATAGGTCTGTTTAGTTTAATATAATATTGAAATCGAGTTTTGAAATCCCCGAAAAATTCTTAATTTTCTTATCTATTAACATGTCATCATTCATTTGAAAATAACCCTATATATCCGGAAATGGTAATAGGTTAATTAAAAAAATATAAAATTAGTAATAATACTAACACTTTTAGTAATCTCTTCCGTAGTGAAAATACACCAAAAATAAGTTTATAGATAATGTATGTAGCTTTATTATTGTTTATATATTTTAGCACTCATTTTATTTGTAAAACGAATTATGGTTTGGATTCATTCGAATATCACCTGTATGTAGGTTTTCATTATACTACCTGTACCTATAATATGTTGTAATTGTTAATTTACTGATCAGTAAGACGACTAGATTGCGATACTAAAATCTTAAATGTTATTAGTATGTTGTATAAGTATTTAAGTTTTAAAAATTTGAAATGGAACATTAATTAATTAATCAAGCATTGTTAATGTTGTTAATATAAAACTAGTTTGACAATAATATAAGTGTATGACTAAAAACATTATAATTTCCTTAAAATAAATATGATTTAATGGAAATATGTAGTCTAATACAATAGAATATAGTTAAGTCAAAACTTAGAAATTCCATATAATGTGACTAAAATTAATTGACCTTATTATGTCAAGAAATTCATTTTATAGTTTAGAAATTTCCTTCGGAGGTTTTAGTATAATTTATGGATGTCTATTGTCCACAAACAACTCTTATGTTAAAAGTTTATTAATATCTTTGTAGTTTTATTCATCTAAGTTTAAAAATGTTATGTTTATAAATTGTTTAATTAATTTATACTTCAAATATTTGAAAATATTCGCAAATGTGAACAAAATAAAAATTTAAAAATGTTGTTACTATATATAGTAGGTTCTTAGTTTGGTTTCATGAAATAAAAATTGACAGTTGTTATAACATTTTAGTTTGAAATTCTATCGGAAACATCTATATAGTGTGAGGGCTGTTAGAATACTCTTAGTGACTATTATTTATTTTATTAATTAAATTTACAAATTTACAATTATCAAAATAAATATTATCAAAAATCATTAAAAAAAAAAAAAAATTACTATTATTAAGAAGTACTTATTAGTTATTACACACGCCCTAATAATATTATATAGAATTTCGTTATAATATAAAGTTTTATTTTTCACAGTAAAATATTTACATTATATTATTATAATATATTAATATTCATTCGAAAATATTAATTAAAAGTTGGAATGATTTCGTACGGAGATTTAATCAAAATATTAAAACAACGCTGTGCGCTGTACATCATGTTAGTACTGAGGGAAGATTATTTTGGCCTAAATTATAATATTATATTCGCTGTAAGCTATAAATTATTTGTTTTTAGTTTTAATTTTTTTAACACGTTATGCGTGTAAATTAAATAGAATACGCATTATTGCACAGGTACGCGTAATGTGTATATTAACTTTGTCATATATTTTACCGTTTTAAATGTTTTATATACACATAACACATATTTTTGTTAGCGTTTTTTTATATTACAACCGATACGATAACTAAAGGGACATTATAATATTATGAATATTTATTTAGTTTTGGCAAATGATCAGCACAGTATATTTGGATTTGGACAATATTCTAAACTCTAGTTAAACAAGACACGATGATATCTGTTCGTAGGGTACGTATTTAAAAAAAAAATACAACCATTAATCATATTCGCTTTTAACGCTATATGAGGCGATTTTTTCCGATGTTAAGTGTTAAGAGTTTAGAGGGGTGCGTTAAGTCCGTCCCAAATAGCTTAAAAAATGCAAACGCGTCATGATAAATGTATAATGACAGACTACTGGCTTATTTATGTTCTCATTGTGATGTTTTTTTTTCTTTTCAGAGATCTGCTGCAGTAGACGAAATTATCTATATAGGCCTCTTTAAAACAACCATTAACTATTTTATTTATTGCTAGTGTTGATTGGCTTGAAAACGAGATTAATTCAATTAGAATAAAAAAAAACATATTATGACATTATACTGTCACAAAATATTTGAAATGAAATGTATAGTTGTACGCGTTTTTGATGACTTAAAGTAATTCATTTACCTCTATTTAAATAATTAAGTGAACAATTATTATGAAATTAACACGGAATAAAACATAAAGACGTAATAGGTAATAATAATAATAATGATATTGCATTTGAGTATTTGACGATAAAACGGTAGCTCACTCCCGAAGTAGGTACTTATACCTACCTACGTTTTATTTAGTAAACAAATTAAACGAAATGGGTAGTTGATGACAAAGATATAATTAATAACTATATCAAGTGTCATAGAACGTCATAAAAACTCAGTTTTAGCGCTCGATGCAGTAAATCAATAATTGCCCACTGCAGGTTACTAAAATTGTTAATCTGCAGAATTGTAAGAGACCGTCGTGACATAATCATAATAATATGTCGCTGAGTGACTGTAAGGTAACACGTTTGAGGGTTGGAGATGTGGGATATAAAATACAACTGTAGGTGCTAAATTTTCAGTATTGTCAACGTTTTAATTGACGTAGAAACATTACTATGATGTATTGAAATAATTTTGAAACAGAAAAAAGTTTTGTATTTGGAAACACTATAATTATACCAATACGGTATTCACACAAATGTCTGATAATATATTCAATAACAATAATAGTATTGTAAAAGATAAGTCGGAGCTGGTAATTTTATGCCGAATAATGCAAAATATTTAAGCATGATATTTATAGGTACCTTTTGGCTTTTTATTTAGTAGACAAATCAAACGAACAGGGTAATAGATAACAAACGACATAGATAATAACTATAAAGTGCCATAAAAAGAAATGAAATTTTTAGTTTTTCAAAAAAGACCGTAAATCAATTGTAATAATAGCCTACGGGTTGGTAAAATTGTTTGTTTGCAGAATTTTACGAGACCATAGCTCGTAATCATGTGTTCTGAGGTCAGAGACTATAACACATAAGCCACAAGGTAACACATTTCAGGGGTGACCATGTGGGATGTATTATAAACCTAAAGCTGAATTTTCAGTGTTGCCAGATTTTAGCTGATGTCCAAATATTATCATGAGCTATTTGATTGAAATTATTGTTTAACTGATATTAAATCTTAATACAAATTGAAAACACGAAATATATTATAATATTATAACTTATAAGCATATTATGTATGAATTTAATGATATACTATCTATAACTAGGTACAATAGTATTGCAAAAGATAGACTGGAGCTGGTAATTCGGTGCCAAGGAATACAAAATGTTTAATATGCCTCTGAATCAATAGAATTTTTCACTGCGTTTGAATTCAGGATAATAACTATCTTTTAAAAAAATTTTTTTTCTAACTTTTTAAAACTATTGATTATTTTCAAAATATAAATATTTTCGAACGTTTCTATTCGTAAGTCTCATTTATAAAGGCATACCTAATTTATAGAATTTTTTTAATACATCTTATCTTCAGAAGTGATAATATTTACAATTTTATTAACTGATATAAATAATATTTTAATGTTTAAACGATTTTATTTTATATATTTTCGTGTGATATAATATTCTATAGTTCAATTGTTGAACACATTATAATTATGTTAAAATTACTACGTCATTTTAAAAACAAGTTTAATATAATATTAATCTCGTACCTACTATAACATTTTATGTTTCTATATATAAGTAATTATTATTTTTGTGTACTGAGGAAAATATAATAAATTCTTCTGTTTCAGTAATAAATAATCAATCAACCACTCTATCATGAAAATTTGCATTCCCATCATACCTTATGTGTAAATACTAAATATAGTGATTTACAGTCGGCCTAAACCATGTTCGCGCACATCCCTCTCCTGCAATAAAAGCCTACAGTCCGAAAAGTGCGGTGCATCCGAATTGCATGCCAAAAAAATAAATATAAATCGGGTCGTCCGAATTGCATGCCGTCTCTTGGAGGGGTCTGTCCGAATTGCATGCCATCTCTTAGAGGGGTATATCCGAATACATAACTTACTTTTCAACTGGAGAATCGGGATTTTGTTACATTACAATAAAACATATAAATATTGTAGAAGGTGACACTGTGAATAAGAATCATAAAAATATAAAACTATTTTTTTTTCATCGACAACAAAGGCCATAAGTTAAATAAAACTATTGTAGTTTAGGCCGTTTAGGGTCATCAAGTGAATGTATTTTAAATAATATTATTTTTAAATTTGGTGGTTTTTTTTGATATTTCGGGCACACAATATTACAATTTAAATTAAAAAAATAATATATAATAATAATTCATAATAATAAAATATTATTAATCTGTTGTGAAACAGACCGAGACCACAATACACTACATTACTCATATATATTTATTATATATAATATAATATATAATATATATACTGTTTGGGAAAATATTTACATGGATATAAAAATATTTCAATCCAGAAACTAATCACTAAACAGTTGTAACAACCATACATAAGAGAGCGTTTCTATACATGCATTATTTTTTTAAAAAAATTAGGAAAGTCCAAAAAAAAGTTTAAGTTGTTTAAGTGCATAGTAAATAAACGTGTGGTGTACAGCATGACAAAACCCTCTAAGAGAAGGCATGCATTTCGGACAGACCCCTCCAAGAGAATACATGCAATTCGGACAGACCCCTCCAAGAGATGGCATGCAATTTGGACATTTTTTTTTTTGGCATGCAATTCATGTGCAGCCGAAAAGTGGTAAATATATTTTTATTTTAGTTTGTACCCCCCCCCCCCCCATCCTGAAAACCGACTTATGCGCGCCCCTGCAGGTATAACTGCTAGCATATTGTTATCTACATAATTATTATCGACAATGGCTATACATAACAATATACACATAGAGTTTAAGGGTACCTATCTATATATATATGTATATGTTCTACTGTTATGCACGGCGTGACATAATATTATTATTATAATACTCACGGTGTACATATTCAAATACTATACATATATATAACGTACATTGTACATAATGTGTATACTATATATATATATATATATACATTATACATATATCATATATAATATACATGTGTGATGTGTATATAGTATAACGTTATGCGAGGATCGCCGCGGGACGCGCGACGGCGGCGAGCGGAGGAAACCGACTATTCTATATACACTCAGCGGTGGTGACCGAGAGAGAGCGGGCGAAGGGGTGCGAGCGGTGGCTGTACGGAGGGGGTGCGACCTGGCGGAGAGGGTGCGAAACGACGAGAGGGTGCGACCGTGGACGGGACGGGATTCGCGCGCTGCGACCGGCATGCGCACCGGCAGACGGGGGTGGGATAAAACACTTTTCCTGCAGATTTCTCCCCAGTCGCCCCGTGCGAACCCTTCTCGCGGTGTACACGGAACGACATCGTCGCACTCTCTGTCCGCGATCACGGGGACGAGAAGTTTTGACCCCGTTATAAGTCGGTTTCGCGTCTCTGACACCTGTTGACTGTACAGTGGTAATTCGCGGCGTGTACCATAATAATATTCGGTAGGTATATAATTTTATCCACTCATTACTCGTGTGCATTTGTAACACTCTACATAATATATAGAGTATACACGTGGCGGTATAATTAATGAAAACGGTTCATAATTGTCAATAGAACAAAGTACGGCAATATTATACTACAGTAGGTATTTTCGCGACGAGGATGGCGACCGTATCGGCATGTGCGTAGTCGCGGATCGAGTGTATTATTGGCAATCGCGGTGCCGTGTAAATTATTTTTCCAAAACCACTCCTCGATAATTAATTGACATTATAATAATAATTGAATTTTATATATCATCCCCGGCGATCGCGTATCATATACGATATCTGCAGTTGGTAACGAAAACGAGTCGATTCGCAGCTCCGTTGTCGACCATACGAATAAGGTTTTTCACTAAAATATTACACAATCAAATACCTAAGACGCGTCGTCGGTCCTGCCGAGTGCGATTCGGTGCGGAAAAGTCGAAAACGCGATAGAGTTTCGCGGTGAGCTCATCAATTTTCCGTCACCTCAACCTCGGCATATAATATTATTGTACACATTAGCCGAGTATAAGCAGGTAATTTTACATTTATATTATTATAAAATATGACGTGTACCGTGTATGATAATAATATGTTACCCATATTTGTATTTTTTTCCTCGTCGTTGTTTGCGCATTGTTTTATATACGAGATTTCCGACGGGTGCATACGAGCACCGGATTGAGGGTCCCTGCATGACACATTGGTGTAAAAATAAGCATCCCTCAGGGCAGTCAGCCTAAAGGGCGATCGTTAGCAGAAGTCTGGTTTTTTCGGTTAAAAATAATATGCACAGATCTTCTAGTATATCTAATTAATAATATTTTTATTTTATAATAATATTGAGATCCGTTAGCCAGAGAAAGGACATCCACGCGAGGAGGCGATTCTCATTATCCTCCAAAAATTATTCGATTGATTAGATTTTCATATTATTATTAAAAAGTAGGTACGCAAATTCGTTATTATAGTAGAATTTAACTATATATAAAATATGTATATAATATACTTTATATTTATTAATATTGTAGGTCATGCTCATTATATTTTATCGGTGAAAATTATTGGGCCGAGCTCACAATCAACCTTTTTCATTACCTGTAATTTCCCGGTCGAGTTTACAACAAAAAAGGCGATCGCGGGCTTATATAGTTGACATTTGCCCAGCCTAAAATTGTAATCAGGTGACGATCGTTTATAATTATTTTTTTTTAGTACAAATAAATAAATAACAAGTAACATTCTTATTATTATTATTATTATCATACGAATTATTTTTAAAAGAAAACTGAAAATAAAATATTTTATGATTTATTATTACTAACACTTTCTATTTAAATTTTAACTATATCATGTTCGTTTTAGTTTGTTATTATTTTCAATTTAATTTATGAGTATATTATAATTCATCATTTGCGGTTCCTATATGCGTACTTATTAGGTATATAATCGCTATACCTACTATTATAATATACTTTATAAACGATTGGCATATAACATTTTTTATGTCCAATCTGGTTGTGTGAACATTTTATTATCTTAGTAAGCATTTTTTTCCGGGCACATTACAATGGCCGTACTGTTAGAAAATATTATAAAGTCGGGAGCACGCAGGGCAACCTGGGTCACCGATGTCGCTCAATGTCAAAATCCTCGACGGACCAATGAGATTGTGTTTTTTTTTTCATCGATCGACCAAGTATCGACCATATCTATGGTGGACTTAATCCGGATTTGGTCGAGCGTTGTTTGAATAATATTTTTCTAGGGTTATTGTTTCACACACATGACGATAATAATTTTGAATTTTCTTCTATTTTAGACTATACTCGCGACGGACAAATCGATTTTCGACTGCACAATAATGCACATATTATAAAGGGAGTGGACGTAATGACACATATTATAGCTCACTATAATTCTCACACGAGTCATACGTACCTATATTATATTATAGGTACAAATTGTACTTACACTCCGCGAGTTTAGATCGGTCATATGTATTGTCGTTATTATTGTCCTTACTAATATTATTATCTATTATGTATGGCTCGGAAAACAAAACTAGTTTAGTCGCGATACGTGCGCGAACAGCGTGAATTTCTTTAATTGTACGTTTTAAGTGTCTAAAAAGTAGCCACGGGGCGAGCTCCCCGTCGCGTTTTAATAGGATTTTTCCGGACCACCCACAACCCACTTGCGGGTGTTAGTGCGGATATTAAGGACCGAATCTATTACACGGCCGGAATAAATTAAATTGTTTTACCCGTCTTTTTCCTTTCGTTTTTTTTTTTTTGTCAACATTTCAATACGCGTATCACGAGACGTCGATAAATATTATACTGCAGGCACCTGTGCATACGATTTTCCCCGTGGATTCACGTGCGTGCTCGTGCAGGGTAAATAATTTTTCGCTCGTAAATCATGGCGTTTATACATAATGCAAACATATAGGCCATATTCGACACGATCGACGACGAGGATTACCTACTCGGAAAATTGTGAATTTGTACGTGCGTGATGGTGCACTCGCACCTGCATGCAGCCCCTATTTTTCAAAAAAAATTCGTACTACACATTTTATTTACAATGATATTATGACACAGTGACAAAGAGGACCAAGAATTTAAATTTAAATTGATATATTATTCAGTAAAATATGGGGGGCATAACTTTTTATAAATTTAAGAGAGTCAAAATCATAACACAGAAATAACTAAAAGTGTCCAACCTTCATAATAATTCATTAGCGATTCAATGTAGAGAAGTAAATATCAATTTGTTAAAATGTAACTGAAAACAATTTATTTTTGGTAGGTACCTATCATAAAAGATTTTCATTTTTAAAAAATATTTTTTAATTTTATGTATACTTAGTGTAATATGGCGTTTATACATAATGCAAATATATAGGCCATATTCGACACGATCGACGACGAGGATTACCTACTCGCAAAATTGTGAATTTGTACGTGCGTGATGGTGCACTCGCACCTGCATGCAGCCCCTATTTTTCAAAAAAAATTCGTACTACACATTTTATTTACAATGATATTATGACACAGTGACAAAGAGGACCAAGAATTTAAATTTAAATTTATATATTATTCAGTAAAATATGGGGGGCATAACTTTTTATAAATTTAAGAGAGTCAAAATCATAACACAGAAATAACTAAAAGTGTCCAACCTTCATAATAATTCATTAGCGATTCAATGCAGAGAAGTAAATATCAATTTGTTAAAATGTAACTGAAAACAATTTATTTTTGGTAGGTACCTATATCATAAAAGATTTTCATTTTTAAAAAATATTTTTTAATTTTATGTACCATACTTAGTGTAATATTAGTATATTACATAATATGTACTGTGTAGATATACTATATTCTACATCATTACCTACCAATTATAATCTATTTATTTGTATAGTCTTATTCATTAGTACACACTTATCAAATCCGTAGTGCACACTTTCAATTTCGGACTACACACTTTGTGTCTACTAGGTTCACTAAAAAATAGGGCCTGAGGCTGCATGTCGTGTTATATAGAACATAACAAAATTTGCTTTGAGCAGAACAAATATTTGTGCGCATAGGTTTAAGGGAGTGGACATATTATTATCTGCAAACTTAAAGGTATACGAAACATTATCTGTGTGTTCGTACGTCAGATTTTTAACCATATTTAAATGTTCGAGCGAGTTATGACTGTCATCGGCGAGAAGGTATATTGAAATTTAAAAATGCTCATAACTTCAGCTTGAAAATTAAAATATCGTTTACGACTTACAAACACGGATAATATTCTTACATCAATCGATGACAAATCGAGTAATATAAGAAAATAACAACACATATTTGGTTCTGCTGAACGCAAATTCGTCATGTTTCACGGTGGAGACTTACACGCGTCCTGCAGTAATTAACATATTAATAATCCGTTATGCGAATATATGAATTTTATTAAAAAGCGACCATCGGTCAAAATGTCTGCAGATCCGACCTACGCGTATACCACGAGCTTCGATTAGAATTTATTCGGTTTATCATCGATTTTTAAATTTAACAGCGTTTCGAGCTCATCGTCAACTCTGCTGCGTATCTCCAATATACAGCGGAACCTCGAATCGATAGGAATAAAAAAAACTCGAGTTTTAGGGAAAATGGTATGCCCTTACACTGTTGCATTATTATATAATATAGGTTCAGGGACCGAGACATTCGCTTTCGAATTGTCGCGAAAATTCGACTGTTATAGACGTTCGATTTATCGAGGTTCCTCTGTGTTGACCTATGACATAATATTATATAGAAGATTTTCAAGAGGAAAAATTCGATACTTATCGATATGGAATAGTACTACTTACCGACAGGAATAGTTGCGTAGGTATCCGCTTGTATATTGCATGTCGTGTAACTTCCTGAAAGCTCTCGAACTCAAATTTCTTCCTTGAAATATTGATAGTGCAAAAATTGTTTAAATTTATATTTCGGTATAATATTTTAACACGTATCTTAATAACTGAAGCGCGTTTTGCTATGATCGAAGGGCCCGGCAGCGTAATTTTAAATCGTGTCACGGTGGATCCTCGATATTGCCGTTAGAAAATTTAGGCAAAATACATTTCATAATTTCAAAGATTTAGATGCGATAGTTGAAATCATAAGTATTCACACCAAAGTTATAAGACCATAATTCTCATTGTGAGCTAATTACAGGCGTCTGCGACATAGTATTTGATAACAAATATTTGTTTAGTCTAAAAATGACCGATTGAATATTAAGTAATTTCATATTAGTATAATTTAAAGTATATATTTTTTATTACCCTGTGACCCACTTGGGGAGGTGTTGCACAGCAAGTCGGGGGATATTTTCGATTTGCGGAGCGGAGCGACGGCGCCGAGGAGCGTAGCGACGAGTGCCGCTAGCACCGCATCACTGTACGATGTTTTTTCAAATTGGTGGCTCGGTGCAATAAAAATGCAATTGATTGAAAAAACGGCACTCGTCGCTAAGCTCCTCGGCGCCGTCGCTCCGCTCCGCAAATCGAAAATATCCCCCGACTTGCTGTGCAACACCTCCCCAAGTGGGCCACAGGGTTGAGAAAATTGCATTTTTGTTGCATTAATAAATATAAATCCCAGCTATATAGGTAGAACACATAACATTGATAGACCGCATACTATACTCATGTTTATAGTTACGTAGCACACAAAACGGAGGTAGACCGCATATTGGGAGATAGCCCACGGTCTTATATACCGTGCTAGTAATAGTATACTATATAATAGCACAGAACAATAATAATTAATAGTCTATTTAGTCTTATATACCGTGCTACCTAGTATAAATTATAAATTATAGGTCTTTTTGACTATTACTTACTACACCTTGAGGTATTGCAAATGGTTAATCTGCTAAGTGATAACAAGGTTTGATAAGAATTTGGTATCGGAAATTATCTTGTCGCGAGACGCCTGTCTACAAATACCACGGACTAAGATATACAGGACTGGACACGACAAGGTTGGAGGGTGTGGGGGGTTGACTACGAAATGTAGTACAACAGGCGGTGTTCGGGGGGATATTTTCCTTTTAGCATTACTAGCGCCGTCTTAGTGGATACTTTTGGAACTAGATGACAATAATGTGATCTAGTTCCATAAGTATCCACTAATACGGCGCTAGTAATGCTAAAAGGAAAATATCCCCCCTAACTCCGCCTGTTGTAAAACATTTCGTAACCACAATATTCATCTCGTGTCCAGTCCTGTATATCTTAGTCCGTGACAAATACATTGAAATCCAAAGAACCGGGTATTTCCAATTTTAGAAATCGTTCAGGGCGACCATATTTTGAAAATGCATTATCCCACTATTGCTCCCACGGAAAATAATCAACGATATTCACGAAAACTCCGAAAATAATATAACCGGATTTATATGGTTGTTGCACCTGGTTGTAGCTGTTTCCTCCATGAATACGATTTCATGGAAAAGTCACGTTCGAAAAAAAAGTGGAGATTCCCGGTTCTTGCACAGGACCACATAGAACATTAATGTTCCACGACAGGACTGAGGTCTGAGGTACAATTAATTATAATATTAAACTGCGCACTGCGGAGACAAGAATATTGTATTTGTGACACATTTTTCTTTCTCACATCGTACGCGCTTATACATAATAATAACATTATTTATTAATTGACGTATGTGATGGCATTTTTTTTTTTTCCAGCAACGGGCCGCAATGCCTCGAGACGGGGCCAAAGGCAAGCATCAATTTAAACGGCGGTTCAGCCTACAGCCCTCGTCGTTCTTTCGCGATGATTCACTGTCGTCAAGTCACTCGATCGCCAGGTAAGAACTCATTTTCACATATATAATATAAAATAGTAAACGCCTTATCACGTTAATAAGTAAATGCCCGTTCGCGTTTCGCGTCGTATAAGCGCGCAATAAATTAATAGTAGCAGTCAATGTCTAAAATGTTTATTCCCATGTTTAAAATCTGACGGAATACAAGTTTTGACATAGGTAGTACGTAATATTATCATCATTAAGTATATTATTATAATTATATTAAAATAAACTCTATTACATATTTTATAAGACGTATAAATCGTATACAGAAAAATCGTTATAACGATCATCATAAGAGTATAATATTATTATCCGTGGTAACTGCAATAGTGTTTTGTGGGATCGAAGAAAAAAAATCTGTCAAATCGTCCGGATGGAGAGGTCAGCCTAATAGACGTACGGGTACGACGCGTGTTGGTGATTGTAGTATTGGTGGTTGTACGGATATTGAGCGTACGGATATCCACCGCTGTAACCGTAGTTGTATCCGTTGTTGTAACCGGTGTAACCGTTGTAACCGTTGTACCCGGTGTAACCGTTGTACCCGTTGTACCCGTTGTACCCGTTGTAACCGTTGTAACCGTAGTTGTACCCGTCGTGTCCGGTTGAATACGGCTTGCTGTACAGTGCCGTGGCCACCGTCGCCTTGTTGTCGTACTTTCCGGCGTGGTACTTGCCGTCGTCGTACTTGGCCGCGTGATGGTGGTACTTGCCGTCGTCGTACTTAGCCGCGTGATGGTGGTACTTGCCATCGTCGTACTTTCCCTGCAGGTGCGATCCGTACGGGTAACCGTAAGCTTGACCGTAAGCTTGGCCGTAATGGCTGCCGTACACGGTGTTGTAAGGGCTGCCGTACACGTTACCGCCGTAAGGACTGCCGTAGTATCCGTAAGCGGCCGCGACTGTAAACACGAAACGAAACGTTATAAATAAATTCAGATATCGAATATTTCTATGAGACCGTGCAATGATTTCTGTACAAAATAGGTACGAAAAAATTAATCTGTAGAGAAAACTTAGCATATTATCTAGTAATAGTCAGGCTATAATTAAAGTGTCTTGCATGATATATAGAGTATAATATGTGAATTTAAAATTGTATATGTCTACATTTTAATATTATATTAAAATTATATTAGTAATATAGTAATATTACTAGTATATTTGTAAAAAAAAAAAATAAAATAAAATATGTCAAGTTTTTTTTTGCATATATATTTTTTTGTATATACAATAATTTCTGTACAAAATAGGTATGGAAAAAATCTGTAGAGAATACTTGGCATCTAGGCAGGCTACGTAAGAGTGTTTTGAATAGTTGAATATATATAGAGTATAATATGTGAATTTAAAATTTGATATGTCTACAATTTAATATGTCAAGTTTTTTTTTTTACCTTTTATTATGCTAATGTCAATGGTATTTTTTTTCTAGACCAATCATTAATATTTATACTATACACGATATTAATTATCCGGCAATCATATTATATTATAATATCTTTACACTAGGTATACCTACACGACTTAACGACTAAACGACGCCGTCTCGGTATAGACAGTATATCGTTCGTGATGCACAGATAGGTTTGATCGTGAATTATTACGTCTTCAAAAGCACTTAATAATATATACGATGTATATATGTATGACGTATGTATCACTGTACACTTACGAGTGTAATTTAATTTAATTTTAATTTTACTAAAATTTGCTGGGAACAACCCCGCTCGCCGACTCGAATTCGGTCGTGTTTGTCCTATCGCACTTTCGCCACACTGAATATATTTTTTTCTATCGACTTTAGCTGAAAAAAATTGGCCGCAAGCACTCGAACGACGTATAATTTGCCTGCAGCTGATTAGTAAACCCCGCACGCACAGGCAATGGTAATATCGTCGTGACGTATTTATCGTCTGGTTTAGGGTGAGCAAGTTTTAGGGGCTGCTGGTCGGCGCCGATGCCTGCCGTATTATTATAGTGTACTATGATCAATGGACGCTGCGCATAAAATCGTTCGGAAAAATGCTCGCCGGCAATAAAAACGCTGACTCTGAGCACTTTGAAAGTATAGTTATAATAATTTGAAAATTATGTATGAAATATAGATTTATACGTATCGGGAAATTTAAAAATTCCATAAATTCCTATATAGTCGACATAGTGTATTTTGAAGTCGAAATCGATAAACAGATATACGCATATCAATATAATGCACGTACACTAGGTACCTTATCGAATAATATGCTAGGTGATTCTTCGATCACTCATTATTTCAAAAAGTATTAATGTTTTAGGAAAACATAAGTCTTACATCGTCCAAGTCTTTAAAAAACAACAGTTTGAAAAAAATTTATTTTTTAGTAAGTTTCATCCTTCTAATTTTTTAAGTATTTACTTTTTTGAATGACAATATACACAGTTTTAATTTAATATTCCATAGTAGGAATATTTTTCCAAGGAGTAGTACCTATACGAGTTATAAGCATTTAAGATTTGGAAAACTTAAGAACAGACCTTAAGTTATAAGGATACACTTTTTTTCTTTTTTTTTTTGTAACGACTTAAAGCCATGTGAAATAAATAATTTTCGAAATAACGAGTGTCTTACGTTAAATACAATTAATCACCCGGAAGAAACTGTGCATTTTCAGTCAATGTTTTCCACTAAGGCTATAAAAGTGAGTAGGTACGTAAAGCGATAAATATTATTTTCATGCGAAAAACGTCACTCGTGGACATGAAAAAAAAGAAATCATCTCCGTTTTGATTTTACTACCCCATATTATACTATTCGGGGGTATTTTAAAATCATTTAATTGTTATTTTTTTTTCCGATGACGCGAAAACACCGAGCACGTTAAAATCTCGGATGACTATAATAATATGTAAATTAATTATTATTATTATGACAACCGGGATTTTCGTATCAGTCCCGTAGCCTAAAAGTCAGTTCGGTTTTAAAATATTATCCCCAGCGGAATATCATAATATTGAAAACGAAAAGCGTACGATTAAAAATAGTGTACCTAGAATATAATAATAATCGTTATTTTTAGACGAAGCGATGACTATAATAAGAATGTAGGTAATAAACAGATACCTACATAAACAGGCTGGAGGTACACCTATATTTAGACACTGTATAAATATACAATACAACACTATAGAAGGTTTTATAATTTTTTACACAGGTATTTTTGCACAAGTATTATTCTGGGGTTTTGAACGGCCTCCACTTCACTCGATTCGTGTTGTTTATACTTTTCTATGTACCTATTACTTATTGTTTTTATAGTGCACGCGTGTGCCCATTTTTCGCTACGACTTTCCGTTTTTCCGGCGCGACGAGGCGACTATTGATTGTATTGTATTATTTTTCTATGCGATTTTCGAGTGCAATTCGTTTCCTTAAAACCATCGCAAACGAGGCGCCACGCCACCCCCCTCGGCTCCTGCACAGGTCCGCCGGCATTTACATTTTTATTCACTTTGCGATGTTCCCCCCCGGGGAGTAAATTAATATTATAATATATATCGCTTGACGAGCCCCCGCGAGCGTTTTTTTAGAGTGGGCAATTTTTTTATTATTATTATTATTATTATTATTACTATCGCCATTAAACTAGCCGTACATTTTGATATATTATTATTATATTGTCTGCACGTCGTCTCGAGCGCAAACAGTGTTCCACCACAGCATGTATTTGCCGTGTATAGTTTATCGGTTTTTTTTTTTTTTTTTAGTGAGCGCTAAAGATTTTAATGTTTTTTTAAAGAAAGAAAAAAAATTATCACGTTTTTTTTTATTCGTAAAACGAAACACAATACGCATAATATATTATCATCATATCATATTATATTATACCTCGTAGTACAATAATTTATAATATGTTTTTTACAAGAGAAGACAATTTTTATTCTCTACCATAGATTTTAATTTTTTTTTTTTCATAATATTATATAAAACGTTTCACTTGATGACGACTAAAATAAAAAAAAAATATAATGTCACGAACACCAATCGCATGAATCGAGAATAACGCGAATGACGTCGAGTTGCGCGTAAGACTATGTTAAGCTTTAATTTGTTCTCAGAGAATTTCAAATGAATTTTTATTTTATATTTCCAATACAAAATAATATGTAAATGTTAGAGACCTGCAGCACGTCATGTAACTATAAGCCTAGTATTTACTTCATCAGATCAAAAATATTGTCGCTCAAGGTTTGATTTCAATCGGTAATTTATTAATATATACCTATCACAGTCATTATTTTATTTACGGATCACTTTATTATTCATACATTTTATGATGATAAATCGTCTAAAACACATTTATAGTAGTTTTAATTAATAGTATTCATTTTTTTTCTTCATATCAATTAAAACTGCGTTTTCAATTATTTTGTTATAGAAGTATTACAGTTAGTTCTAAAGTATAAGACAGGCTATATAATAATATAATAGGTACCATCCAAAGTATAAGACAGGCTGTATAATAATATAATAGGTACCAATTTAAAAAAAAAATGTTAACCGGAAAACTTCGACGACGGTGTGCAGCGATGAAAATAAATTACATATTTCAACAATCCGATTATGAATGAGTAAACATTAAACGTGAGAATTATGCACTGAATATATAATATATATTATTATATAGACCGACCGACTGCATAATATTATTATTACATATTGACTTTATTAATTTTGCAGTCCGATACCCGATAAAATTGCTTTGCTCATATAATTATTATATTCGCCATAATATACATATAGCGTTCATCTGTTTTCACAGTCGAACGAATTATAAACTGCCGTTATTTGACTTTCAAACGTTGGCAAATTATTCGAATCGTGTATTTAATTGTGTAAAGTTTGAGAGACTTTAATCTGATTTGAAAGGTAGGTATAGTAGCAGTTGTCTGTGATTTACTCCACCAACGCGGAACCGCGGTTGAACTTAATAATCGGGCGCATAAAATAATTATAATATTAACACATACTACGTCTATACATAGGAGATAGTTGTAATAAGTGAATAAGTTTTAGGCACATACCTAGGTATATAATAATCATGGTTAGGAAAATTATTTAGAATGTGATAAATATGCTTATGGTTTTTTCGTTTATTTTTTTTCTCTGGATCTCACACGCACTAAGTGTTGTCTGTTTGATTTGATTCCTTACAGGTAATAAATTCATAATTTTGAGAAAAAAAACAAATAAACGCATGATATTTTTATACTAGATATTATATCATATACTATCAAGATTTAGAAATAAATTCGTTTTAACGGTGTAAAATATTACCAGTCAGTGAATTTAACGCATTACACAGACGGTCTCGTGTGAACGCAGATAATCAAAACTGTAATCTTCTTTTTTGATTGATAATATTATGTTGAGATTATATGTGATAATTCCGACGATTTCCAACAACCATAAATTTAATACATCCCACCCATTTAACTTTTCCATACTTTTCCCACCCATAGGAAATTTTTCGTAGGAATTCTGAAACCTATTACGTTTAGGAATTCTCGAGAATTGCTAAAAGTTAATTGGGTGATGATGGGAACATTTACGTATATTATGTACTCTCTACAGTCTATATTGTACACGATACGTTTTTAATATTACTTATTTTATTCGTCGTGTAAAATGAAAATCAAATTAATTTCATCAATACAAACACATATTTTGAACCCATTTTTTTTAAAGCGATTTTTAGTGTATTTTTTTTTATATTTGTAAGGTTTATTTTCACGGGGGTTTTTTTTTTTAAGAATATTTGTTTAGGTCATAAACATAATCCTAACCGTAAGGCTATAACAGTACAACACTAAATATATATATATACAAACGTACCTGAAGCAGGTGGCGGGATTACTGCAGCTTTCTTCACCCTCTCGTTTTCGGCGGCCGTTTTCGGTGCATCCTTTTCGGCGAAGACCGACGACACAATGAGCAGTGCGGCGAAACAAAACTTTGGCAAAAAAAAAAAAAAAAAACCCATAAAAAAAACGAAACGACGAGGATCATTCACGAGTCTGATGGACGTCTATTATTGCGGCGACCAGAAAAACAGCGTGATGTTCATTTCGAGAATAATATTATAAATATTATTATATTGTCATGAAAAATAAACACCGAGAATCTGCTGTCGTCGCCTCGCCGCTCAACAATAGGATTTTTCCGATGTACGTTTTTTTTCGTTTACTTACCATCAACTTGCAAGATGCCATTTTTTACGAGGTGGCTGCCGACGAGAGTCTTCGATGATAATATGATATAGTGTCGAGTAGTTCGAGTTTATCTCGTCTGCAACAATTGGACGCGGAAAAAAGACTCGTGAGTGTATCGCGGTGTAGTAATACTGCTAAAAACGAATATAATTCTTAAGGCTTGGACCACTTGCAGGACCGAGGGAGGCGAAACGAATGATTTGACACCTGCAAACGGCAGGTCCTTATATATCTCTATGGCGCCTCGTCTTTCCCTATAATGACATTCGTTTTTTTACGATTGTTACGCGAAAACCCGGCGGCAATGCTATTGCAGTGTACTATAAATATAGGTATATATTATTACTATATATATATACACTATGAACTTATAATCGTTATCGTCGATATCGCTTATCACGGCGCGGAAACTCGGGAGTGAGGCGCTATCCTTGGACGTAACGATAACAATTATTTTAATTGCCCCGTGTTTCGTTTGTGTTTATTTATTTATTTATTTTTTTCGTTAATTTTTTTGTGCGACTGCGGTTAAGGTCGCCGACTGCAGATTATCGTTATTATCATCATTATTGTCATAAGCGTTTCGGGTATACATTATTATATTACTGCAGTGGTCTGTGCACTCCGCGAAAACTGTCGGAAATCAAATCAAATAGAACTTGGGTACATACCTATATAATTATAATATACGATATATTATATTATACCGTATCGGCGGATCGTATTCCCGAATTACGCGCACTTAAAACAGTGTGCGTGCAGTAGTTATTATTACTTGGGAGAATGACGTGACGTTTATCATACGCCGACGTTGTTTGAGCGGGTAATAGGTAGGTATGTAATAATAACACAATAATAATTATAATTATAAATTACACATCATAATATTCGTATAAATATATTATTGCACCGTCGTCGGAGGCGGCGCAGCATCGTTTACGGGTTAGTCAACCGTTTTGCAGGTATGTGGCGAATAAGTACGACACAGACGAAGCCACTCGCGAGGCATTATAGTAATATTATTTAAATACTAAACACGCAAGGGAACCATCATAACCATTACTGAGGGTTTTAACGCTATATAATTATTAATTCACGCAAGGTTCAATATATTGTTTCTGCAATCGTCTAAAACACGGGAATATCTTTTGGTTCGATGTGATTTTGTACGAAATAAACTCCGCTTTCACACGTCTCTCCGGTCGTATATATACGTCATATTATACTGATATCGCAGCGCATAATTAGTATTTATATTATTTATTTATTATTTTTTGGTATTTACTAGTGTACCTACAGTATATAATCCGTTCGCAACGATCTTCGAGGGTCCTATAGGGAATCAGATCGTTGTATCCGAACTTCGTTATGCCCTGATGACAAAAACGTACGTGAGATATAAAACCAACCAACAAATATACATGGCTGGGAATCGCGATTTATCCGGAATTTCGTGATATGCGCGGGCGGCATCGTAATGACCGGATTCTGCTGTGTATTATAAATTAATATTTAAAATATATAACACAGAAACGGGGACACAATGACTTGGATACTATTGTATTTGCTCAGTAGCCTATACATATATTTTTGAATTCCGTTTGCGGGACATCGGACACGACAGCGACTTGGACTATAAATTCCGATGACTTTACTCTTGTATTTTGCGCATGCGCAACAACTTCTACTTTTTCAAGTGTACTCTGTTTTTTTGCACACCAGGTATAACGGAGATACGTATCATCTTCATAGTCTATAAGGCACAATATACTAATGTCTTCGTATGCGTCTGAGCTTTGTGCACCTCGTTATGTATAGCACGTTATAGGCGTAAAATTGTTTAGCTGAAGAGCACTCTATTATAGGTATATCTTGTTTTTATCTTTTAGAAAACTATTATACTATGTATTATACGATATATCGATTGTTACACGTCTGTGCAGACTGATCTTATCTGATACCTGTCAAGAGTTATATTTGTCGTAAATTTTCGTAAAACAAAAACACCGACCAACATTCGATAGGGATTTTATTTTTGCCACAAATAATATATAATCACTCATGTTCTATTGTAGGTACCTAATTATGTATCTATGACTATATTATTTACTCCCTAATCATAACAAAATAACGAAAATATATTTTTGATAAAAACGTGTGTGCTGAATTTTCTCTGAAAATGTATTCAAAACAACTTTTTTAAACTATCATCTGTGTCCGATTCGAAACGCTAAAAGAAGCTATGGAAAACTTTTGTAGTCTTCCTACCATGGAAAGACGCGCTGGTAATGTAATGTATAGCTCTAAAGTTTGTATGAGAAAAATAATTCATGCATGTTGGACGTTGGCATATTTATGTGTATATTTATCATCCTTCTCATACATAAACATTTTAATAATACATTTAGATTTAATTTGGGTTAATTCGTAATAATATGTACAAAACAACATGTTTTGAGCGAGTTTTGATAGATTCATTCATTTACTCGTGTTTATAATATGTGCATTGACTTTTGATCTCTTTACAGTCGTCCATAAAACTACATTTTTATAAGTTTTTCATTTTCTCATAGAAGTTTTTTTACGGATAACTTGATACTATATTTAAGAATATCGACTCTTTGAGCGAGTCAAAAGAATCATACTGGACTTACACGATATTAGTTCGGACGTACTTACGTGGTATTATTATCATAAAAGTTTCGTGTATTAATAATTTATAGGTAATATTATAATATTGAAACTAGTAAACGGAGTGATCCATTTCACTGGTTACATGCACAGGTCGCATTATTTCTTTGTCAAAAATATTTATATTGCTATATCATTACAAAAAGATTGCATATTTTAAACAATTTTTCCATTGTGATTTTTTAGTTTTGTGACAACCTAAAGAATTAATTAAAAATTTTGGATCGGAATATAGTTTTCTAATATAAATATTTTGATTTATTATCGGATACCTATTGAACAAATATAGCTATTGATTCACATAAATAACATTTTAAGTTATGATGAATTGCCGAGTAGTAGTGACTAAAATACTTTTGAAGGGGTACCATCACTTGTCATTTTAGTGTTTTACACAGATAATCACACCTTAGATACAACTATTATACAACAATAATTACGATAAATATTTTTTTTGTGAAAATGTACCTTCTAAGGATTATGTCCTTCAAAACTTAACGAGTGACGCGCAATCATGCATCAAAAGACCTTGAAATATTCTAACCAATATGATCTAAAAATTCTTAAAATATGCGGAAAAAAATTAGGTAGGTACATGTAAAATTAGTGATAGCGCAAGACTTTTTTTTCTCGAGGGAAATATTATTTTTCAATGTTTATTGGGAGGTCTATCGTATATCGAGATATACGGCATTTCAATATTATATAGTTATGCCTTCCCTTATATATTTTGATTAAAATATTTTCTTATACAACAAAACATAAAAATATAAGTTATAGAAGATAATTAAAAATCAATATCCTTCTAAATACCTTAAATTATTACACACAACAAATTTAGATAATACAAAAATAATGTTTTAGCTAGTCATGTAATTTAGGTATTATATCAAACAATATTCACCAATTTCATGAACGTTTTAATTCAATTTAAATTTGTCAGGACAAGCTTAGGTAGCAAATAAAAATATAGAGGCACTCACCCCCTTTCACCTTTGGCACCACTGCACCAGTAGCCCCAGTGTGGCTGCCCCTAACAGTATAACATGCAAATAAATGGTATGTAATCGCCATGTAACAACTGCATATAAATAATAACAAGTAAAGTACTTAGGTTGATTGTCATTTATTGCAAGCGACTTCATGTTCATAAATAGATCACTCGCCGACTTAAGCCCAATTCTATTACTTGATGTAAAGGTCAACAAACATTGGCAATAGGGGAAGCAGAATATAAAAAAAAAATTTTTTTATAACTTTTAATGGTGGTGGGTAAAACTATATCTTGCTATACCTGAAAAATATGGACGTCATGATAATACTATTCAATTGTGAATTCGTATAAAATTAGAAATTTATCGTTCTACTAGCATAGGTACAATAAGTACCTATAAGTTATAAACTATATGTATGCATAATATTTAATAATAATGCAACAGGAATTATTGGGAAACGCACTTAATTTTGAAATAAGAAATTTTTCTAAAACGTAGGTGGTGATGGGGGGTGCTCGGTTTGCCCCCTCCCACCACAAAAAAAGTTATTGAATATTTTTCAAAGCCCCAATTATTATTTTGTAAAGAAATACTTAAACCCCCCCCCCCCTTAAAATGCAATCAAATCTCCGACGTGCAGCACATCGATAATCGTTTTAATGACTTTAATTTCCATTAGGTGTACCTACCTATAATGATTTACGCATATCACACGACATTATTGAAATATTCTGATATCTAGCTCATAAATATAAATGATAATCTGTTCGAAAAAACAGGCCGGTAACATTAGTCGATATGCTTATAAAAACTATAAAATTCAACTTTTTTATAACAATCGACAAGATAATATCAACATGAATAACACACAAAAAGCGTATAATATTCTTATAGAATTAAGGGGAAACACAAATTAAATTATTAGTTTTGTCATATTAAACTATACAAACCACTTTTATTTGAATGTGCAAATGGTAATTAAATACAGTGAAATATGTGATTGACCTTATAATGAGTGTTCCGTGAGTAAGCAGGCATGGAGGATCTTCCTTGGCCGCATGTGGATGTGGCTTAACTTATAGGAGACCAAATAATATATTACCTCTTCCCTATTCTAGTCATCGTTTGGTTTGGGCCATGGTAGTATTATTACCAAGCATTAGCAATATTACTTAAATTATCTTAAATATTAACGTAACATTATCACGATAGTAATTTATTGCGCTCCGAGATCGTCATAATATTAAATGTAAAATATCCGGGAGGTCGTGATAACCACGTCGCGAGTGGATTTAAAATATATAGACAAAGTACAAACGGTATTATGGTATAGTGTATGCCATATTACATTAATTTTATATTTAGTATAAACCATTGTTACGGGTGGTTATCCTTAATAAGCACCTACACTAAAGTTTATTAATCACTCAGAAACTGCTCGTTTGGATGTTGAATCAACGTTTTCAAATAAATCATGTATTTAATAATTTACAGTAAAAAATGGTTCTTGTTTGAAAAATAAGAAGTTTGGATCACCACAGAAGTACGCTGCAGGACCCTACTTAAATAGTATAACAAACCTGAGTACCTATTCAAAATTATGGTTTTAAAGCATACTTGAAAATTCCAAAAATAGTAATTTGAATAAAAGCATTAT
The DNA here is from genome assembly GCA_949089665.1 of Macrosiphum euphorbiae. NCBI lineage: Eukaryota > Metazoa > Arthropoda > Insecta > Hemiptera > Aphididae > Macrosiphum > Macrosiphum euphorbiae. The sequence goes on along the minus strand of CARXXK010000004.1, from coordinate 42,505,338 downwards.
TAAAGGATAAAATGAGGGTAGAAAATACTTGTGAATCGCCCTCCAGTAATACATAGAATATTATTCATATTTTGTATCAAACTCGGTAATATAAAAATCGGTTAAGTTAGAATTCAAAAGTTCTTTTTTTTTCCCGTTCCTGATAATATTTTGAAATATAATCAATGCCTGGAAAACATAAATTTCTGTACTCACTACACTAGAGCTCTTGAAATCTAGTCAAAAACAATAGCATCGCTGCAAAGCGTTGAGGGGCTGTTAATCAAAACAGAAAATCTGACATACACACCGCACACATAATCCGCCCACAATAAATATAATATCTGGTGCATCGTAAATATAGAAGTATAAGTGACTGAATCACAAATTATAATCGAGCAGGACTGTAGTAGTAGTAGTAGTATAAAATATTTATAATATTATATAATATGGTATGAACTCCGATCTGTAGTAGTCGATATTGTGATGATGGTATTTTCCTAACTCTCCGACAACTTACAAACTATACCTAAAATTATTTATATTTTTTATCTTTAAATATGTTTTAATCATGCTTGTACCTATATTAGGTACATAATATATTAGTATAGTAATTTATAAATATAATATCTAAAACTTTAAAGGCATAGGTACGACACTGTTCTTATAATATTATTTTCGTGTACGATCTACTACGTCAAGTCAACTCGATGAAACATCGTTTTATAAACTTTAAACGGTTTGACAAAAACAATGTAACGTTATTTGTACGATAATATTAATATCTCTATTATATAGCATTGTGTAAAAAAAAAAAAATTAAAAACTAATTTTAGGTACCTACTCAGCTGTAGCTATGTTTTATAGCGAGGCGTATAATATACATCTATTGTAAATTAAAACGAATAAAAGATATCGATTTCACGCCTTGATATACAAACTTGATTGATTGATTTGTGCGCCATCAATTTTTACGATCTATTCATACTAATTCCATAGCTGTTACAGTGTTACTCGTATATACATATTTTATAATTCATTTAAGATCAGACAACTGCAGTAGGTAAATTTTATATTATATGTAAATAATAATATTACGATGGTGGGTAATATAGTTATACATTCTTAAAAGTGTGTATACACAGGTAAACATAAAACGCCAACATTTAATGATTTTAATTTAAAGTTGATAAAAAACTAAACAAAGATTTTAAACTTTGAAAACATTAGACATTTTACCTACAAAGCATCTCTATACTGACATAAATATGACGGCGTTTTAAAACTTGTTCTTTAGACAACATTTTTAATTAAAAATAAAATTGAATTTACTAAGATGAAAAATAAAATTACGTAACCAATTTTATTGAAGATAATTTAAATTTAATGAATGGAACGCGAGAGACTGTATAAGCAACATAAACTATTAAGACTTAATTATATATATAATTTTTTTAGCATAATATTAAATAATAATAATCAAACTGCACAAATAAATATACAGGTATACCTACGGTAAATTATTTTATATTGGTAATTGTTTTAAATTAAAAAAAGCAGTCAAGTATAATATTGTTATATACTGTAAGTAATTAGATTTTAATAAATTCGCACATGTTTTGATCATCTTAAATTACAACGACGATGATGACGATGACGATGTAGATACTTACCTATAATAATATAATTATTTTTATTTTAACGACAAACATAATTGACGAATACTGTAGCGGAAACAGCTAGGGGTGAAATTAAAAAAAAAAATTGGCAATTACTTCTTCAATTTAAAAAAAACTGTATGATGTCTTGTCGTACAACAATTATTGTGTTACACATATTATATATTCTTACAATAACTAGATATCGACATAAATACTTATTTGGCAGTATACTATAAGATTTATATAATGATACTTAATATATTATAATATGTTTAACAATTTGAATAGTGAAGGAGAGGTAATAGGAATAGGTTAATTTAACACATAGTTCGAGAAGGATAGCGGAATTGACAGAATGTCGAACAGATCGTTGAGGGACTTTAAAACTAATCGAGGATAGGAGAGTAGATGAGTCTGTTTTTTCCAGATATTATATTATTGATTGATCAATTGTCTGCTATCAGTAAAGGAAGCTAAACTCAGTCTTGTTGCTATAGGTATTATTGTAATCATGCTGTGCAGAGCCACTATAATTGTATGGAGTCACATTTCAAAGTACTATCCGCACCAAAGTGCTGTAGTGTACCTTAATGGATAATCCATTTCTGAAGGTCGAATAATAAATCCAAGTAATCCCTTACGACATATATACCATGTCTATATTGGGGGTCTAGAATCCTTATTACTCGTTGGTTTAAAACCACAAGGTATAGTCAAGTAAAACGCTATTAGATCGCACTAAAGTAGTACCATTTACGTTATACCTATAATCAAACAGTTGCATTGCTTGTCGACGTCACTCTGTGGTCTGTGTGTAATATTATATACCGCAGCAGGCTGCGACCATGAAGTCGGTATACCTAGGAAAACCATGAAAGATAATATCTTTATATTATTATAAAACGACTCGTCGGTTTGTTGAAAAAAAATATCACATTTTTATTGTTAAAAAATTGTTATAAAATTATCTTAAAAACTACGTTTGTTGCCGGAAGACTTGGAAGGCGTGTTGTCGGGGGAGCGTGTTCAGTAGTGGTAGACGGCTGGGTAGGCGGACTTGTAAGCTGGGTAGTAGGCCTTTGCCTCGTATTTGCCTGGCCAGTACTTGCCGTCGTCGTTGGCGTAAGCGTAGCTCGGGTAAGAGGCGTAAGCGGTCGGGTATGCGGCCGGGTACGAGTACGAGTACGGGTAAGCCGACGGGTAAGCCGATGGGTAAGCCGAGTACGCGTACGGGTAGGCTGCAGAGGAGTAGGCCAAAGCTGCTGTAAAAAAAAAAAAAAAGAAAATTATTATTTAAAACTACGATCGATTTGGTTTCACTTCTGGACGACAGTCCGACACACAGTGTTGGAACACGGCGAGAGTTCTGTAATTAAAATATTTTGATAATATTTTATACTTACGGGCAGCGATGAAAGCTTGTTTCTTCACTCTGGCGGCTTCAGCGCCGACTTGCTCTTCGGCGACTGCGGAGTACACGCTGAGGGCCACCAAGGCGACGAACATCTGTGAAAATGAACAAATACGATAGTTAAAACCGATAGATATTTCTTGTAATTTTACTCGAGTATCGTATCATATTATGCTGTCCGCAAAATGTATAAATGCGCGTGTCTAACGACTATCGTTTTTAGTATCTAGTTATCCATTAGGTATAGGTGCCCATACTCAATATTATGCCAGTAAATCGCGGTACAATCGTCGAGGGTCCAATCTTAGTTGGTACGAATGTAAAAAAAAAAATGGGCAATTAATTCATAGATTTTCGTTTGCTCTTAGATTTACGAAAACTTGGGTAGCCATTACACATATCATGTAATATATAGGCAGGTACCGCAATCGTATCTACTGCCACTGTAGCTTAGCTACGCTGTAGCTCGGACGTTTCATTATATTACATAGGTACATATATTATATGTACTATATAATAGAAAAGGTTTATATTTTTCCATTAAAGCGTCGGTACAATAATATGTATGTTGTAATAAGCATGTATAGTCGTGTAGACGTTTACTAGATAATCGTATAATTGTTTATTATTGTCGGGTGATCTCTATATATTCCACTCGTCTCCATTAGATGTAGACATGTAGTAAATGTTATACCTGGACCCTGGCTTTTTTTCTTTGATAAATATATTATATTGTAACCTATTATTATTTTATTTTATAATGTACACTAGATTTAATTTTACTTGTTGAGTTATTTCTATCTCCTAATATTACTGCACTTGTACTTGTGTATGTCCGTGACCGAAAAGTAAAATAAAAATAAATATCGACACGCTCGGATCGTTTTTGAAACCTTAAGATAGTATTCGCTATCAAATAGGTATGATAAATTATGTACCGCAGGCCGATTTCGATATATCATTTCGGGTACACACTCACATGGACGTTATCGCAGAGGGATGATTTAATATTTTCTTTAAAATATATCGAACGATTCGATCGTTGCGACAATCGTTGAGACGATACACTGCACAAATACGATCTGATTGTTCGGCTCCGAAAATCTTACGAATAATACTCAGACATAATATTGTCATATAGTAGGTACCTATATACTAAAGTTATCTTCATCGACGTGGAATTTCCGATTTATATCATAATATGATGTGGACACCCGATCGGCGGTCGAAGAATCGTGTGACGATAAACGAGACGCGTATGGAACGAATCGGTCGTATTATCATATATTATTTTACATTTTTATACGAATATTACTCGGACTATACGGATTTAAAGGAACGATTAAAACGAATCGACGACCAAGTCGAATTTATAAAATAAAAATGTTTCTGACTTACCAGATACTTGAAAGAAGCCATTTCTGTTTTGGTGTTTTCGTCTTGCGTTGTGTGCGACTGATCTGCAAAATTCAACCGGTGGTTGTCGATGTGAACTCTGGATGCGGTGTGATGCCAATGTCGGGCGTCGTCCTCCTTATATACTCACGAATTATTTAAATTTTAAATTTAATGCATGATGGGACGTGGGAGGTCGGCACTGGAAGCAACTGCAGAAACTGTATTAAGACCTAATCATACATTTATTTTTTTATTTTTTTTGGCATAATAAATAATAATAACCAGGCTGCGCAAATATGCGCGCAGGTATACGCCTTGATTCCGAAAAGTTGTTCTATCGGTATAATTGTTTTAAATTAAAAAAAAGCTGTCAAGCGTACTATTATTATTTATACGGTAATAAGATTTTATTAAATTTGCATAATATGATTTTATATTATTAATATGATTTAGATTACGATGATGATGTATCTATATAATATAATACGATTATTTTTATTTTTATGATCGACTACGTAACTGACGAATACTATTATAGCTGTGGAGGAAATTTCTCGGAGCGTAATGTAAAAAAAAAACGGTCAAATATATTCCTCTTAGATGGCTAAGTTGGTTAATTTTATGTCGTATTAATATGCATTTTATAATTTATAGAATACTAATTTTCATTTACACAATGATGGATACGCTTTTATGATCAAATCTAACAAATGTATAAAATAAATAAATGCAAATATGTAGTCGATTCGTGTGCATATATGAAGATACTTATAAACAATTTTTTTTTAAATTGGAACTCAAATATTTGTCACCATGTGTTTCAAGAGCAAACAGTAAATTATTCATACCTAATTTAGTGACCCGTCGAATAGTCTCAGTACTTGTGTCATTTTCGGGCATTTTTAGTTTCATTGAATAAATAGGAAATTATTATTTATCTCAAATACGTATATATCATATATGTATACGTTTATATATATTTATTAAATAAATATTACTAGGAACTAAAATTATTTGGAAAGTAAGTTACTATTTTTTACATTGGTTCTTTTTCTCAATTATAAGTACCTATCATATTATTAATATAACCAAATTTCTATCAGCTGTAAATACAAATTTTCAAAAAAAATTTTCGTAATTAATTTATTTTTTAAAATTAAAAATATATTTTTTCAAAATATACTAAAAATGTTAATTGGTTGTGGGTGAGTATAATAACTAAAGACCGAATTTATATGTTTTTACATATCGTTACTAGGTCTATGCAGTCTTATGAAAGTAAAAAATGTGAACGATTCATTCGATGTTTTTTTTTTACATATTTGGGAATATTTCATGGGTTGGAGAATATTTAACCCATTTAGCATATTTTGGAATATTTCGTAAATTGTGAGAAAAAATTACAATTAATTTTTTTTTATCATTTTGATAAAAATGATAAAAAATCAATATAAAAATCAAAATATATCATTTTGTATTCCTAGTTTCTTCAATGCAATTCCATAATGCAAGTGTAATTTAGTAAACCACTTAAATAATTATTATTTAATGATTACCTATTGATTAAAAATTTGTTTTGTTTTATTATGTTGTAATATAGGTATATTAATATTTGTTTTTTTTTTCGCACTGTGACTAAGTGTTTCATACAACTTTTAATTAAAATATATCAAAGGCATATTGTTTTCATGTTTTAATATTACACTGTTATATTTATATTATATTCCTATGTCCAACTCTTACTAAAGTGCAATGGTATTCTAGGAGGTATAATACGCAACTTTTAATACCTAATTAATTCCTCACTATTAAACTAATGTTGAAAACAAATTTTAAAAATGCATATTAAAGCATATAAAGATGTTAATTGATTATTTTTGCATATTTTAGCATATTATTGCATATTTTTGAATTTTTGAGGGAATAATATAATGACAATATTTGAAGGTTTTTTAGAGAATATTAGCATTATATTTTGGGTATTTTAAGAGAATTTAAATCCGGTCTTTAATAATAACTAATAACTTATATTGAACATTATTCTAAAAGTGGGATTTGGTTGAAGGGTAACAGCAGAAGAAACAAATATCAAAATTATGCAATGTAATCAAAGTTGTGACTGCAGATTTTTCAATAAAATATTATGTAATATCTTTTGAATTAAAGTTTCATACTTTTTTCATTCATAATAATAACTTCGGGAGGCGATACACTTTGTATGATGAATTTGAGTATTCGATGTAGAATTACTTTAAAAAAAGTTGCAGTATTCATAATTTCTTGTTATAAGTTATAAATTACTAAATGTGATAACCTAACGGATGTATATATAATAACTTTCAAATCAATTTTGTTACATATCCAGTATTTTGTTTGACAACAATTCATATTTTCTTATTTCGAACAAAGGTATCCGGATTCTTCAATTCAATTTTTTTACAAGCCAATAATCAACATTTTAGTCGCGACTGATACAATACTAATGAGTAATGTTGTTGATTTATTTTAATAGTTATAATGGCATAAATAAATATTAAGTAACTAATAGAATAATATCCATACCGATTTATTGAATATTATACGAGCTGAAATATAGTAAATTCTGACTTGATAAAATGTATAGAAAATCATTTCAAATTAGATTTTCAATGTACAAATTCTGCTAATTATAAATGGTTATATTGACGTCAATACTCATCCCTCAAATAAAATAATTAAAAAACAAACATTAATAATATAATATGTATTATAATCTATACTTTATACAATATTGTCAAGGATTATAATTTTAGTATAAGACAGATAATGTATGTTTTATGTTACCTGTTTCGGAGGAATGGACTCTAAATATTAACAATAATAATAGCTCAATTGACTCAACGATGCTAAGTATATGAAATACTCAAAAGTATTTTCATTTTGAATAAAAATATTTGTATTTGTATTTTAATACGTTTTTTCTAAATTATTTTTTTAAGACTAAAATTGTATCACGAGTACATTTTTCTATATTTTTTCGACATTAAATAATTAGGTAACAATTATTTTTGTCATTATAATGATTGATTATTCATGTAGTGATTAATAACGAGTACATTTTATCGATTGTTTGAAATCATTGAAGCTTCTTTTGTCTTTGCCTTTTTTTTATACATTTTTCATTTCTTATACTTTGACAAACTATAGAGGGTGGCACGCACTTCATTATAGTTAATGATTATAAGTTTTTTTTACTATAATCTCCTTCGAAACCAAAGTTTCCGCTCCAAATCTATAACATTTTACAATACACGTTTCACCTCGAGCGAGTTAAGACGTCATTTGGGCGTTTCAACTTCAGATGACTTTCTGTGCACGCCTCGAAAGTTTTAGGTTAACTTAATTTGACACTCTACACAAAGATGGCACGTCATTAACAATACGGTTTAGTGTTCATACCGATCGTGTACGGACGATAAGGCTACACTTAACATTATAACTATGAACATTAAACAATGTAGTGCAGCGAGCACAAAGAATCCTCGATGTTATAATATATTAACAATATTTATAGGTAACGACGAACGTCCATCCTAATTATTGCTGCGGTCATAGTCAAACTCGTCACAACTTGCGGTCTTATGAAACCGATTCTTTTTTGGCAAATGAGAAAATATTTTTTTGTGTTCAAATGGTCACGGTAAAATGTCCGATGGACATCCAGTAGAGTAAGATTTTACTAACTCTGTGTCCACTAGAATAAATAGTAAATTGTAGTTACTATAATAAGTAATAACTACAATATTATATTAATATAATTATTATTTTTTAGATTCCTCTTCTTTTTTATAAAAAAATATACGTTTATTTATCATACCTAATGATAAACGATAAAATTAAAATATATTTATTAGTTAATGTTTTTTATCGTAAATAGTATTTGAAGGCTTGGTGACGCGGCGTGCTGCTCTTTTAATTCCGTATAGAAATAGTTATTTCTATCATTATTCGTGGCCATGGCCCATGGGTATATGAATCCAACTGTTAGAGAAGTAACTGGACAGGTTACTGCGAGTTAAGAAAATGGGGTCTTTCTGTTAGTGAAACTTATTTTTAAGGGTTTATGAGTAGACACGCAGTGGTTATTCACTAAAAAATGGCCTAGGAAACATATAAAGGCGCCTTCACAGCTCACCATGAAACGTGATAATATATAATTTGTTCCCGTAAAAATATTCTTAACCACGACTGTCAACCATACGGTAAACACACGCTCTGAGTAGGATTGAACTCAACTATACGGTATAAGCGGTATAGATAAGGTATTATAAGAAAAAAAATTATGGTTAACCATTAGATAACCACATGGTTCAACCAATCACAGTTCTAGAATACACCACGTTTCACGTTTCACGGGGAGCTGTGAAGGCGCCTTAATACTTAAATTATTTCCAACGCTATACAATATCAATTTATATCTTGCGGTGTAAGCATAGCCGCATTGGTATATAATTTATTATCTCTTGTAGTTCAACAATATTATTATATTATTTTTTTTTTCATTAAGTTAAGGCTTCAACATCTGAGGTCATTAACCTGAAGGTTATTTAGACGGTTTTTTACTTTTGAGCTGAGGGTACGGTTGGTTAAAAAACGTGTAAGTATATGTGGCCAGAATTCGTCACTAAAAACCCAGGTGGTCACCAATCCGGGAGTTAGCTACACTGACTGATGCTTTACCTCCAAACACGTTAGTGGCTTAGGCTAACCACCTCGCCACAACAATATTATTGTGTTACACATACTTATTATATACTAAACAAACGGCAATATTTAATTATTACGTATATCTCTATACGTACAGTTCTAAATATTATGTAGAATTCAAATTATATCTTTCTGAACTTAACATCACCACTACAAATTAATGCGTATTATAAGTGCGATGTGTAACCACGATGCGTTTGATTGTAATTATAATATTTTATTATAGTTGCTAATGTTTTATTGGCTACAAAATAAACAAACATCAATATTTGTCGACGTCACTGCAACAGCGTGGTCCGTGCAGTAAACATTATATACCGCAGTTACCGCGACTATATATAAGAGGTGTACCAAGGAAAACGATGAAAGATATAAAACGACTCGTCGGTTTGTTGAAAAAAAAAGATCACATTTTTATTGTTAAAAAATTGTTATAAAATTATCTTAAAAACTACGTTTGTTGCCGGAAGACTTGGAAGGCGTGTTGTCGGGAGAGCGTGTTCAGTAGTGGTAGACGGCTGGGTAGGCGGACTTGTAAGCTGGGTAGTATGCCTTTGCCTCGTATTTGCCTGGCCAGTACTTGCCGTCGTCGTGAGCGTAAGCGTAGCTCGGGTAAGAGGCGTAAGCGGTCGGGTATGCGGCCGGGTACGAGTACGAGTACGGGTAAGCCGATGGGTAAGCCGAGTACGCGTACGGGTACACTGGAGAGGAGTAGGCCAAAGCTGCTGTGAGAATAAAAAAAAAAAAAACAATTATTTAAAACGTTCGATGTTGAAACATAAGTTTTGTAATTAAAATATTGTAAAAATATTTTATACTTACGGGCAGCGATGTAAGCGTGCTTCTTCACTCTGGCGGCGTCAGCGCCTTGTTCTTCGGCTTTTGGTGCTTCTTCGGCGACTGCGGAGTACACGCTGAGGGCGACCAAGGCGACGAATATCTGTGAAAAAAAAAATTGGACATTTTAAAACCGATCGATTCTGTTGCGATATGGTACCTAAATATCGTATTGGGTCGGACTACAAATTAAAAGCGTGTCTACAACGGTTTTTAACTAACCCGTTTTCAGAGTACCCACACGATATATATATTGTACGCCAGTGAATCGCTGCGCAATTGTCGAGGGTCCGATGTGGTGCGGCGACGAGTTCTTATACGAGAGGAAAAATAATGGATTTGGCCAATTAATTCCGAGAGTTTCATTTGCTCCGAGATTTACGAAAACTTGGCTTGCCGGACACGTATCGTAATATCAAATGTATATATATATATATATATGCACTCGTATACCGCCTGTGGATAGCTTACCAACGCTATGGCACGGGCTTTTTATTATATTATATACGAAAAGTCATACATTTTTCCATTAAAGCTTCGGTATAATAATATTATATAATATATATGAGCTACACGTTTTCTCGACGATCGTAATTGTATATTATAGTCCGCGAGCAAACTCTACCTACCTACATCGAATCATAAACACGGTCGAATCGTTTTCGAAATCGTCGGGTAAACGTCATATTATTATAGTTTGGTATCGAATTAGTATGTTATAAAACGCAAATATCACAGCGGTCTGATATCCACGTCGTTGTGGTGACCTACGCTGTGGCTGTTATCGCAGAGGGACTGTCTAATATTTTCCCTAAATACAGAACGATCGTCGTCGTGCAGGCACAGTATACGATCGTTCCAACCCACCAAAGCGATCTGACCTAACCTTGAGAAGAAGACGCGGACATATAGTAATTGAAACCATATACATGGTATATAGATATAGAATATTATATTATTATCGGATTTTACGACGATATAGACACACCGAACGACAATAATCGTTTGACGACCGACGAGACGAGTGGAACGAATCGGTCGTCGTATACGACTCGGATATCGTATACGGTTTTGAACATTATATAATGTGCGAACGACGATGAAGCCTTCGGATACAAAAACCGACTTACCAGATACTTGAAAGAAGCCATTTTTGTTTGGGTGATTTCTTCTCGGGTTGTCTACGACTGATCTGCAAACTTCAACCTGTGGTCGTCGATGTGTACTCGGGATGCGGTGTGATGCCAACGTCGGTCGTCGCTGTCCTTATATATGCTCGAGTCAAGACGAACCGTTTACCATAGCCGATACCCCTACCCGACGGCAAGGGCGTTGCCTGTTGTCCTATTGTCGGTCCGAAAGGCCAAGATCCGGATCGAGCGCAGAAGAGCGACAGAAGTGACGATGACCTTGGTGATCGCGGCGGTCGGGGGGGATATGCGACGACAATAACACCGAAACGGTTGGAAAAAAAATAATATATATATATATATATACAAATATAGCCATATAGCTGGTATCTGCAGGTATAATATTATTTTATATAAAGTATAATATCGCAGAGGTAGGTATGTTCATCTAAGATCGTGAAGTCCCCCCATTAGGCGTTGCCGGACGTGTAATACGTGGACGTATCGGGACGTGGGCATTATAATAACATTATATATTATTAATATCGACGATATACGCAATACGCATCGGTTCGTTGGGTGCAGAATCCAGAATCTTGTAGAACCGCATTACAATATTATTTTAATTATTATTGTCATAATAATATGTATACCGTGCTCGGTATAACGCGTTTAGTTTGACATTGCAGTGTAGTAAATCGAGCAGGCGTGCGTAGACTTCGATATAATTTCTAGTCGAACAATCAATGTCCAAATAATTGGACAAAGTCCCTATTTTTATTTTATTTTCAAAAGATACATTCTAATATCGTAAATTAATAATACTAATGTCTCATATAATGGGTTTACTTGTGCTCAGCGCACATCGAAAATGTAAATTTATATTACTAAACACTATACACAGTAAACGGTGTTCACATAATATTATACCGATTAGATTATTGAGGGGACAGTTCGAGTGGTCTTTCATTTGAAAACGATCTACTTATTGCAAAGGTATGGGGTTTTTCTGTGGAGCTGTGTATCCTCGACCTGGTGCTGGTCCACTCATCTTAATATTAAATTAACTCATAGATTGTTTGACCAGCTATTCATATATTATAGTTATCAGTGGCGTAGCCAGAAATCTCTCAAGGGGGGGGGGGGCCCACCAGATATAACACAAAAATCATACATTCTGGTATATTATATTTTATATTTAATTAAGATTAAGACAATTAAAGTACTTATATTAAAGCATGTACAATTTAAGTAATGTCTATTATTTTGACCAGTCTTGTAGTTGCATTCTCCTGGCGGAGATTTTTATACTAGATTATACTAGATTTTACTAGATTCTTTAACGACTACAAGAAATAATTATAAAATTATTATATTTATAAATAATCAAGGGAAATAGTTTTTTTTTATGTGTAATATACCTGGTTGCCTGATCCACCGCCTGAAAAAGCAAATACAACACACCATTTGCAATAGGCTCCTTTATTAATCTCACTATAAGCTAACCATGGAAATATTTCTAAAATTTCTAAATACTTATATTAAAATTTTCTATTATGTTTGCCTTCTGCACGTATAGGAAAATCATACTTTGGATCGGGTATCCAAGTCAATTTCAAACAATTAAATATTTCAGAAGACTGTAAAGTGTGTTTGACCACAAAATTGGCAATATCATACAAATGTCCTAATTTCTAAAATAATAAAAACAAAAGCGTATTACATTACAATACTAAGTAAACCTACATTTTTAGTATTCATAGCTTAGAATTGAAAATTTAATACAAGGTTTTCTATAAGTTTTAAAATTTATATTTGATGAAAACTGTGTTTTAATTATTGTATTATACTATTATAATATGTACTACACGGGCCAAGGGGGGGGGGCGGGCCCCTATGGGCCCCTCCCTAAATACGCCACTGATAGTTATTGTACACGATGCGGTTTTGTTACACAAATAAAATTGGTGTAATCATATATATGCGGTAGGTACGCACAAATATTTTTAATTTTATTACACTATCACGACGAATAAAATGTCCACGATCTCCACGAACATGCGATATTAGTTATCGCTATAAAATATTATGCGTCGTAACAAAAAAAAAAAAGAAAATTTGATCATGCCTTAAAAAAATTTCCCAGTGCGCACGCCTACGGTCGTAAGTACAATAATATAGTGTACGAGTAATTTCTGTGCACCCGACGACGATCTTTGTTCGAATAGTTTGGCAACACGAGATAATGTTAATATTAAATTATATTCGAGGGACGTATAATCGCCACCCTCGTGAAGAAATTCGGAAAATGTGCTCCCTCGTTTGATGATGATCGCTCGCGTTAAGTCCGATTCGGCGAGGGATGAAACGACATAGGATATAATCCTATTTTATAATTCCAATATGTGCATATTATAATATATTGTTTATAAATCGGTTTCGGCAAAGATATTATAATGTATTCTCGTGTACCACACTGCGCAGTGTTTTCCACGATAAAACATTCGACATTTTCATATAAAAGATATAGGATGAAAATCGATCACAGCATAATATAATATTGTTATTGTGTCGTAATCGTGCAGTTATTATACTAGACTATACGTGACCTTAAAATCGGCTTGGCGTGTTTATTGTTTTACAGTACCTATCACATTATAATGAGCGCAATATTGCGATTAGACAGCTAATGATGTTATAAGAGATGTTGACCACTATTGACATTGAGTTTTAAAACATATTTTGTCGATGGCTAGTTTATATTTTAAGAGTCGAGCGTTTGACGTACCGGCTTATACAGCTATAGACATTTTCTTCTGTGCATGGTATTATTGAACAATATTTCTTGCATCGTGAAAATGGTGTTTAAAATTGTTGAAGTTTAGTTAACTGTACACAGTAAGAAATAAATACAATTGTACAAATAATATTACATTAAGCATCCAGATTTAACTATAAAGTTATTATATTTCACCAAGTTAGAAATTTCAGGTTTTTCCAGTATTGTTATTACTTATTATACAACTTTAAATTGTTGGACATTTCAGTTTAGTTAAATTATAATTTTACAAAAATATTTTTCCTTAAAAAACAAAAGGTATAATCTAAATTGCACTTGAAATTTGTAAATTTAAAGACCACGATGGGTTACATTTTTGATTACTTATTATTTACATCAACTATTATAATATTATTAAAAGTATATTTATTTTTATATTTATGAAATATTTCTACAAATAAGTAATTTAATTTAATTAATGTAAATAATAAAAATATTGTCTGTAGTTCAAATAGTATTCGTAAGTTATAAATAGAGCTCGGATTTGTATGAATTTGCATATTATTTATTTTGGTTAATCGTATATGATATTCATACTAAGTGAGCACAAAATTTATTTTACGACACAACGATTTAAAAATTAAACTTTTTTATTGCATATTTTTGCATATTTCGACATTTATCTACTTTAAGGGCCTATTTTACAATTTTTATTGCATATTTTATCTTTTAGGGCTTATTTCGATGTGTTACATTTTTAAAATATATACCATTGCAATATAAGAAAAAAATATTATATTTGTATATTGTTTCGATTAATATAAAAATAAATTAATAGGTAGGTATATTTGCAGGTATAAATGGTTTTCCCAAATATTTTTTATATTAATTGATTCCTATTTTTTTTCTTATAAATTAAAACTACCTATAAAAATATGAAAGTAAAAAAAAAAATTAAGAAAAGTACTTATAGTATAGGGTTCCATAATTTTAAATATATTGTTTTAATTAAATGTTCAATGAACACATTTTTTTTGCATATTTTTATTTTTCATGCATATTTTAACGTTTTAGTGAATATTTAAGTTTTTTTTGCTCGTAATTGATCGGTTTTTAATGCATATAAATCAGCGCTCTAGTTATAATTATAGGCCTTAGATTTACATGCACTAAAATCACGAAATATGTTATCAAATTATCAATATGCATCAAAGCGCACCATGTTATGAGGTAAAATACACTTGTAAAAACTATATATTTTTTTTTTTAAACGATGACGATTTTAAATTAATATAACACAAGTCATAGGTAGCAATGTTTATTTAATAATTTATTATTGTATAGTTGTAATATTTCTAAAAAATAATATGGTATTAATAATAATATGGATTTTGATTTTTTTTCAATTCTGCTGAATTGACAGTTTTTAATTTAATTTTATTGAAATTTTACTTAAAGTTTTTATTTATACGTTACAAAATATGCATACTAGGTATATGCCATAAAATAACCATAATATATGATCTTAAAATTGTAAAATATTCTCTAAAAACTGTAAAATTTTGTTAATATGCATAAATTATATTCTCCAAAATAATTAGTATTTTAATGTTATAACCACACTTTCATGGGACATAACATTTTGTGCTGAACATTTTAGCATACAGTTAAATTTACCAGTGAAAAAATGCGATTGCATGCAAATCCAAGTTTTAGTTATAAAAGTATATGTCAAGTGTCCCTACTATTATGTTGATTGGCACTATACTGCGGTCAAAATAGGTATAGATATTAGAAATATATAATAAAAATATAAAAATATAAAAATATAATATAATGTATTATGAAAAATGAGATTTTATATGCAATGTACCCAGGCCCGGCTCAAGGGGTAGGCGACATAGGCCCACGCCTAGGGCGGCACATAAGCAGCACTTTAGTAAGAGGGTGACATTTTCAAAATACTGATAATATTATATTATTAGGGGCTCAAAATTTGATTTCGCCTAGTTCACTATTTTCGCTTGAGCCGGTCCTGAATGTACCTAACCTAACCTAACCTAACGGGCACGATTTATAGACAAAAAAAAAGTAAACGTTTTAATAATGCGTATTATTGTGATTTTTGTCCACACAACACTTTGGCGACTCAATTAATTTAAAAAAATTGTTATTTTCATTGAAAATTGGGTAGGGTACGTAACCACATTCGAATGTATGGTTCTAAATTTCCCAACTACATGCCTATTAATAATAATTAGGGGCCAATTAAGTTGTAGTTTTTTTTTTTCGATCTGTGGAAAATCTAAAAATACAATGATATGACAAATACCTAATTAACTCTTATTTTTTCTCTCAATTGTTAAAACAATGTAAGAAATTCTTTAGTGTGTACTTAAAAAAATGACCTTAAGACAATAATTATATTAGGACGAAAAATGCAATATAAAAATGAGTTGTATATACCTATAGATTCGTGTGTTATTGACACACATTTTAAGCTGGGAAATCATCGTCTATAAGAGTCATCGGGCCCTACTAATAATAATATTATCATTCGATTATTACGTTTAAAAAACCGTAAGTCGACGTTATATTTATAATTTTCGTTCATATAAGGGTATTTTGAAAATAAAACCATCACGCGTATATACGAATAAATTTCTTTTCGCGCTGTTTCTTTGTTCGCTTGGAATTTAAAATTTTTTTTTTTGAGTTTTGGTGGTTACGTCAAATCTACGCGGTTTTGGGCGTAAGAACAACAACAACAACGACGACTCGCGTTCAGGTTCACGGGACTTATGACTTGCTACAGTCGTCTCCACGCTGGCAGACGGTCACGGTCACTGACTTTAGGTCGTCTCGTCGTCACAATTTATCGTGTAAAATACACGCGTATTATATTATGTGCTGTGTGTGTATTGATATGTATAAAATATATTATTATAATACGCGCGAACGTCTCATTTTTTCCCCCTTTTTAAGCATATTATAATATTGTTTTCGCGGTACGAATATTGTTTTTCGCAACACGCGATCGTCTACAGCGAGATGAGCGAAACTCGACACTGGTTTTTTATTATTATTTATTTTTGGTCACAACAAAAAATACCATGCTATATAATCGTATACCTATTGCGTGCGTATACTTAACGCTCGGGATAGCTGTCATACTTTAGAAGAACCTAACCTAACCTATCGTAATATTATTATCCTATCACACCGTCCGGTCGTCGTTTTATCTAAACTTCGCACATAATAATATATGCGTTCTAATTGTCAGAAACATAATATGCTGCTAACTTGCTAACGGTTAGGTAAATTAGTGCAGCACGAGATCTTCGCGAGACGAGTATTGACTATTGTCAAGTATATACTGTGGGAAAGTTTAATTTGTTTTCGCGTCATTTTACGAAAAGAAAACCTCCCAATATATATATACATATAACACGCCGCATACACAATGTATCGCGGTTTATATAGCCATTGAACCGTTCAAGTGTTATGTAAATGTTTAACTATATATTATAATAAACAACGATCGACGTGGAATATATACAGTATGTTGTTTTTTTATTAAATTCTCACTCGAACGTCAGCTGATATAATATTGTTATACTTGCGTGCAGCACTGCAGGGAATGGTTTTGAAAGTTTGTTTCGTCCTCTCGAATACTGCAAAAAATTTTAATCGTACGTCAAAACGTGCAACAATTGCCAATACACAATATAAGAATCGTATATATAGGCATTTGCAAAATTTGGAATTTAATTTACCAGATACTAATACCTATATATTATACCCGGCTTGGCCGGGAATTTTTCCAGTACTGCTGTAATATTATGTCAGGGTTTAATGTCGGTATCTTCATTTTTATTCGTCGCATAAAGCGGCTGTACGATATCAAATCATATTATAAAATATTATAATACCTATATAGGTATATATAACGGGTAGATCCCACGTCCGTTTCGTGTGACTGAACGACAATCGAATATAGAACCACCTGCGACCCTGACCAAATGCAAATGGAATAAGAGCTTGGACTACTTTCGCATATAGAATATATTGTAAATAAATTTATAGTATAGTGCCACCGACTGTATCGTATTGCCCGAAACGTTATGTATATAACGCGTTCAAGGTACGATTATCTGTTCGTAAGGATAACATATATACGTTATCGGCTGATTCAAATCACATCACAATACTATGCAGACTAACATAATATTACACATAAGTATTATAATATACGGCCTGTGTGCAGTCCTATTGTAGAGATGGATGGAAAATAAAATTACGTCGTGTATTGTTGAAATTTAATAACACTACTCCCACGTACTGCAGAGTTAACGGCGTGTAACGATGATATATGCATTTTATAAACAAATATAATAATAACAGAATCGTATCAGCTGCTATATATCACCGCTGGAAAAACATCGCTTTTCTTCGGTGTCAAACTATCGTACCGAACACATAATAATATACGCAACGCACTTACCGTTTTATTTCGATTAAAGTTTCGCAGACGGCTTTGCCTTTTACACTTTTGTAAGTCGACAAAACTATATTATGCGATACGATATGATAATAACAATATATGATTTACCCCCGCCCGGTGTACGATACAACTCTGGACGTCTATATATTACCAGCTGTATACTGAGTGATTCTTTTATCAAACAACACTCATTATTTCAAAAAGTGTAAATTTTTTTGAAAATATTTTTTTACATAGTTTCAAGTCGCTTATAAAACAACGTTTTTATAAAAAAATTATATTTTTAAATATTTTTTATCCTTATAATTTTTTATGTTTTTTACTTTTTTAAATGACAACATAGGGTTTTAATTTTATATTCTAAAGTAGAATATTTTTCTTAGTATTTTGATACATTAAAATCGAATTTGAGGCGAGTAGTTTACGAGTTATAAGTATTTAAAGTTTAGACGAGCGGAGTGGAGTGTTTCGGGGTTACCCCACGAAATGTTTGTCCACTTCAACTCTCATCAAACTTTGAATATTTATAACTCGTAAACTACTCGCCTCAAATTCGATTTTAATGTATCAAAATACTAAGAAAAATATTCTGCTTTGGAATATAAAATTAAAACCCTATGTTGTTATTCGAAAAAGTAAAAAACTTAAAAAATTATAAGGATAAAAATATAATTTTTTAATAAAAACGTTGTTTTATATGCGACTTGAAACTATGTAAAAAAATATTTTCAACAAAATTTACACTTTTTGAAATAATGAGTGTTGTTTGATAAAAGAATCACCCAGTATACCGCGAGAGCGGTCACGTTAATGAAAACCACCTGCGACGTGAAATAATAGTATAATAATATTATCGTGATCGGGAAATCATACTCTGATTGAAATCGCGGCTGTCGGGAAGTATTGAAAGCCACATATTATTATTTTAATACTTATCGCACCGACGAGTTTGTATGATTAAATGCATAATAATAATATGTGCTGTATCACAATGAGACTGCGATTGCGACATAATAATAATATATTATATCGTTCGTCGTATACGCCTTGATGTATGAAAAATATAGTACATGTGCAGGTCGTATGTGTGCGTGTTGTCCAGTTATGATATTGTTGTTATATAAGACGTGTGAGCGATTATTGTAAAATGTTCTCCCGCAGATGTACATAAATAACTGTGGGTGCATATTATAATATCATGTTGCATACTTGCGTTCGTCGCGATTCGAATACGTTTTTGTCGACAAAATGTACCTACCTACCAATGCAGATCTTCAGTTTCTGAACTTTTATGCATATAACAACACGCGGGACCAAAGAGCTCGTATCGACATTTTAAAGATCATCGATGACTGCTGCATCTTACTTTATATATGACGTCACGGGGTGAAATCCCATCACTGCTGCAAAGACCCAAAATCTCATTTCCCCCAAATAGATGTGAGTAGTGTTGGTAATGAAACCGAAACACGAAGGTCAACACAAATAAATAATGTTAGATACTGTAAAATCTTCTCCGGACAAACCCAGCTGTACATTTTAAGGTGCCTTTTTGGCCACCGCGCAGGCATAAGCTCGTATAACGCGTTTACGTTTTCGGCAGTGGTTGATTTGGGGGGGGGCGGGGGGACAGAGTCCATCTCCTTTTAAAATTTTTTTTTAGCGTACCCCTTCTATTTATTTGAAACGGAACGCTGGGAACGCACCATTTACTATAGTGAATTTGTAAATCACCGGTTTTTCTGATGCAAAGTATACCTATAACCTATAGCCATAATATTTGTACATATGAATCGAATATGAAAAAAAAAATTGATTGTTAAAGTGCTAAGAAATTGTATTATGCCCACATAAATATTAGCAATATATCCATACACTTATGGACCTTATTTAATTCGTAGTTTGTTTTTTTTTTTTTCTTTCTTTTGCATAATAATTAATTAGTAATGTTACATTTAATGTTCTAAAAGAAATAAGGAATAAACAAGTGTATTTTTCTTTTAAAATATTTTTGTATAGTAAATTTAATGATTTTTTTGCGATTATGGGTGGCTGAGGGGGGTGTGGAGGGCTTTGCCCCCACGGTAACGTGACAGTTAATTTTGTGTGGAACGTTCATTCATCGAACATCCGCCGAGTCCCCCTTCTAGTTTTTTTCCAAATCAAGCACTGGTTTTCGGTGTTATTTGCATTATTGTGTGGCCCCGATGGAACCAGTGTGAGTTATCGAGTTCAACTTATTGGTGGGCCGGACTGTATTTTGGTATATTGTCACTTATTGTCTCCAACCCATTTTAACCTGTAAAATCACCGATGATAAACTCTCCCTGGCCAACTCCTGCAGTACTACCTATCGAATACACGACGTAAACTCGTCCGGGTCTACTTAATTAGTTGCTATAGGTACCTGAAGATTACGTTTAAGCTCTACGCTCTACGGGTTCTGTAGTGATATAGTAATAATTTCGTTTATACATTACAATTTAATGTTTATTATAATAATATGAGCATATATAGATTTCAATAAACTGAAGGTGTTTGTATTTTGTTGATCTGTACCTATATATAGTCTATAACTGTTTGTGGTATAGTTTTAAATTTACTCGGGAGAATCCACACATTTCCTTCGGGTAAACATAATAGTATGTCGATCCGGGATTGTTTACTATTGTATTAAAAAATCGGTAAAATGGTATTATAAGTACCATATATAGAGTTAACCACCGCCCGTGATGTATCGAAACGCGTATAATATTCCAAGCAATCCCATCACAGCAAGAGACTGCAAAGACCCAAAATCGCATTTCTCGAAACTATATGTGCTTATTGGTCAATGGTAATGAAATCGAAACACAGAATATAATATATCCGATTGCGACACAAACAAAATACCTTCGACCAGTGGCGTATATAGAAATAATTTTTGGGGTGGGCTATAGTAGACAGAAACTATATTATAGCAAGTAATCTATTACTTAGAGGCTGCAGTCTACTATATATTTAACAGTTTCTATAAATATATTGGTATTTATTATTTTTCAACAGGCTATGAAATACTATAACTTATAATAGTACCTAATAAAATACATTGTTGTTCTGTTTAAAAAAAAACTGTAATTTCGGGGGGGGGGGGAGCTGCAGCCCACTGTGCCCACCCCCTATATACGCCACTGACTTCGACGATGTATAGGTAGCTGATGTGTAAAAACAGGAACCTAGCACTCGTTATCGGTGTAGTATCATTATATATTTTATATATACATAGATCTGGTGTGGTATATCGTGATATAGATGTGCGTATAATACATATTATTATTGTCCCTAATCGTGGTTGCCTCGTTACTGCCAGTGCAGTCGTATCGCGATTGGAGTCTCTAAAAAGGGACCATTAAGACCACTCACACTAATTTACAAAAAAAAAAATGTATTATAAACTGCGCTTTACTATATAATATTATACAAAGGTGGGCATTAACTAGTTGAAAAGTTAAAGCTCAGTTAAAAAGTTAATTTTTTTTAACTTTTTAACTTAACAAGTTAGTTTATTTTCTAATCAACTTATGAACATAAATAGTTTAATTTACAATTGAAATAACTTAGCTTTGCTCAGTTGATTTAAAAAAATCCATTAAGTTAAAACATTTTGAAATTGTTCGTTTATACTTAAATATTACGAATTTCGAACGCTCATAAAAATGTAATTTGACTTTCTTATAGACATTTTTTTTTTGATAAAGGTAGATAATCTTATAAGGAATCATGTATTACATTTTTTAAAACTTAAAAAATATGGAAAATGAAAATGTTCCTTAACAGTTCAAATCAAATCATAATATTTTGAAAATGTTATCGTGTATACAAAATGCAAATATAAACAACCCGTGAAAATTTCATGTATATACGCTCATTTCTTTTAGAGTTACACCAAAAATCAAAATCGATTTTTTGGAAAACCGATTTTGAGTAAAAATTCCCGTTTTTCCTTAATTTTTATGTTCTTTTTCCCGGTGCTTGTGAAAACTACTGGGAAATTTTTACTTTTGACACCCTCAAAGTACCAACTAGATTCACTTTCCTATCAGAAAAGATACTGTTGAAGAAAATCCAAGCACTTTTACTGTCCTAAAACGTGATGACAGACACAAAAATAAAAAAAAACACATAGGTATCATTGTAAAATCAATACATTCATCGTTTCACTCAGAATATTAAATAGATTAACTTTTTTTAAACTGAGTTAAGTTAATATTTTTTTCTATATGAACTTTTAACTTATCGAGTTAAATTTATAATTTGTTAACTGCTAACTTTTAACTAATCGATCTTGTGTCCTCTTAACTTAATTTTACTTGAGTTAATTATTTTCATTAACTTGCCCACCTTTGATATTATATACAATATTCCAAACCAACATCTAAACGATCCATGTATTGGGTTTGTAATTATTATTCTAGTTTCAATATTATAT
Organism: Macrosiphum euphorbiae; assembly: GCA_949089665.1. Classification (NCBI taxonomy): domain Eukaryota; kingdom Metazoa; phylum Arthropoda; class Insecta; order Hemiptera; family Aphididae; genus Macrosiphum; species Macrosiphum euphorbiae. Next base: position 42,482,425 of record CARXXK010000004.1, on the reverse strand, counting down.
TATATCAACCATCTCTCTAGTCATCTGCACTCTGTTATTTTGACCGTCATTTACGATAGGTACTTCGATATTCATAATAATATCTCGGGTCCTTATACACTGTTCCAAAGCGACGGGGCCCCAGTGCAATGCACCTTTTGCGCCGGCGGTTTATCTGGCGTACTACCGCATAAATGTTTATAATGATGTGGCGCATTGTGGACGCGAACAATTGGGTCTAACAAACGCGTATTGTTTTCAAATATGTTTTTTTCGTCTCGCGCACTCGACGTGTCACTATATATGTATTTAAAATTTTCTATCACCCACATAATAATATTACTATTACAGTCTGATTGCGAAGATTTTTTTTTTTTATTAAACTACCTGCAGCTTGCGTTATTGCTGAATGTCATCATACATTGCTGAATGTATATGGGTATTGTACTACTATATAATTCTGACTGAATGACAGTAAGTTGTGGAACAAATTACGAATGAAAGACAGTAATATAGTATAATGTTAACAGTTATGATTATAAATATAATAACACCTTTATTATATAGTAAGAATTAGTATAAAAAGTAACTATGCTTTATGAACATTTTTTTTCTATTTGTTCATAATAAAACCCACAACATTAATTCGTGTAATATAGCTTCAACACATATAATCATCTAGTAATATAATTTACTCTATTACAGCTGCTTATATATCAATAATAAGCAACGTATTACGGTTTGTTTATAAAATAAATAATAACCGGTATCGTAATGAAAAAAAAAAAAATGTCGAAATCAAGCTAATTATACATCTTATGAATAAATTTAAATTTAATTTTTTTGTAAAAAAAGGTGTATAAGTAAATCGTATATAATTGACAATTCTACTGATGAAAACGTAATGAAAATATAAATATTACCACAAAATAATGATATTATACTATCGTGTGAAACATACAAGTGCCAAGGATGCGAGGTTAATGCGAAAACAAATTAATCATGTCACTATATAAATTTTAGTTTTACTGTAACGTGTGAAATGAAACAACGTTTTCGTGAACTGATGAGTATGGCATTCTCTCTCATATATATAAATATATTATATAATTCACCATTACACACGACATAATAAAAGGAACTCAAGTCTACTAAAACCTGTGACTTTATTATATACAAACGTAAAGTGTTGTAAAGTTCTTAACAAGGCACATTTAGGAATACAAATGTACATCAAACAATATTATATAAAAAAAATACAATAAATACATATATATATAGAGAGAGAGAGAGGGAGAGAGAGATATCCAAGTTTTTTCCCTTGAAATGGGACGAACGTAATTTGATTTTTTATTATTATTGTTGTTTTTTCCTTTGTTGTGTTTACCGCTTTTCAGTCGAAACGTTCAAGATGTGAAACTGAGGTATAAATCTTCTAACCTACCTACCCCGCGAGTTGGACAAGCAATTTAAATTTTTTTTTTTTTAAGTTGATTAGTGTTATGAGTAACTAGGTACAAAGTCCAGTTTTAATGTTTTTAAATATTTTTTTTTCAGTATAAAGGAGATAAAAACGGGGAAGAATTTTAAACTTTTAAGAATACACCTAATATAAAAGTTTACATTAAATCATAAGAAATTAATATTAAGTATTTCTCATTTTGTATTTATTTTGTATAAGTATTCTACGTACCTACTCACCTATTGAGCGCATGTTCAGGAATTTGGCGTCCCACTGTTGTATTTTAAAAAATACATTTTTATCACCCTAACCACTCCCCACACACTGTTGTCAAACATTGACCTAAATTAATTTTTTTCTTATTTTACACATATTATAATACAATCAAATGAGAACGATAAATTTAAGCCAAAAAAACTAAACATGTGTAGGTATCCATAATATACTGTACACATTTTACATCATATATTTATTCCATATATTTTATTTTTATTTTTTACCTGCCTACTCCTTTCACGATTTGAAGGTAGTCATATATTATTAATACTTAAATAATATTACTATTTGTGTTAAATTTTCTTTGTGAACATTTAAATCACTTAACTCGTAGGTACTCGTTTATATCATCATCATATTTAAATGCTTCGGTCATATTGGGTACTACCTCATTATGCTACTAAAGTTCTATGATTAGGACTTGACTTTTAAAAGCTTTAAATAATAATTATTATAAATTAGCGTTTTATTTAAGATAATGATTGCAATAGTAAAACCTGTCATATAAAATAGATGTATGTATAAAAGGTCTAATGTTGACCTGGACTTACACTATTGGATAGGTACGAAAACCACTTTCCTTAATCAATACATTTTAAAAAATAGCAAGGTTGAAATGTCCAGAATATAGATTTTATTTTAAAATTTATATTTTTGATAAAAAATATTATAAACACTAGCCTTGCCCAAATACGTCAGTGTACACATCATTTAAATAGTTGTTTTTTTTTTTTTTTAAGAGGCTATTTTTATTTTAAAAAGTATATTTACAATCTATACAGCAGACATGGTATAATGAGTAAGTGTGTAGACATAAAATAACATTAATAGGAAGGCTCCCAGCAATGCCACCTGACCAGAAATATAATTTTAAATAGTTATGACTTATTATTATTATTATTATTATTTCCATACGTTCTATAGCGCTACCTATAACTACAATGGTAATAATGACATAATAATATATTGATAGAAAAGCTAATAAACTTCGATTTATTAACTATTACAAGTATACTCGCAAACAAACGCCATTATACATTGTTATCCTCGCGCATATTAAGGATTTTAAGACGATAATATTACTGTCATATTATTTTATTATTGGGCGGAATATAATATAAAATACTAATGTTTTTATTGCGAAATTGCACGTTATAATATTTTTGATTTTTTGTGGACACACACACAACAATCACGCACGTTGCAAAAAAAATCTCACGAAAACGACAAAAATAAAAAACATTTTTTCGTTTACACAGCGGCAGCGTCGAGGGCGGTCACCACCATCACGACCAGCTGCAACCACCGTCGTCGTCGTCCGACCCGGCCGACGTGACGCGGCACAAGATCGTGGTGATGGGCGCGGCGCGGGTGGGCAAGTCGTCGCTGATCACGCAGTTCCTGTACCGGAAGTTCTCGTCCAAGTACAAGCGGACCGTGGAGGAGATGCACCACGGCCAGTTCACGGTGGACGGCGTGAAAATCGACCTGGACATACTGGACACTTCCGGTGCGTACGAGTTCCCGGCCATGCGCGCCCTGTCCATATCGTCGGCGGACGCTTTCGTGCTGGTCTACTCCGTCACCGATCCCGATTCGTTCCAGCAGGCGGCCGCCATCAGGGACCAGATCATCGAGACCAAGCACACGGCCGACGTGCCGATCGTGGTGGTCGGCAACAAGCTCGACTTGGCCAATTCCGACCGGAAGGTAAACACTATATATATATCATAATAATACCTATTATTAGAACGCACGATTTACCGAATGAATCATAAATAATATTTTTTTTTATCGTGAGATTTACGGTAGGGGTAGCACTACATTGTAGCCGTGACATTTTCACCGGCCGTTTTGTATTCAAAGGCCAATCTCGCGTCCGAGCCTCCCGCTCGACCTTTGGGTGGATCCCAAAAACAATCGTGTTGATTCGTACAGGAAACAATTTGTGACGAGAATATAATTTAGGGCAGGTCCACAAAACGGTCATAGTTCCACCGGGTTGGTATGGAAATTTGAGCATTTGACATTTCAGATGTACCAACTGTTATATTAGCAATACATTATTATTTACTGTTTATTTATTGTTTATCGACGGTAGACTTTTTAAAAATTTTTGATTTTACTATAAATCCTCTATCCGCACAGTATCGGCTATCCCATGAGGAACCTTGTTAAGAATATTTTTTAAGAATACGTATTTAATACTTGGTGTAATTTTTATTTAAGCTATATTTAAATACAAGTATTCGAATACTTAAAAATATTGCCCAGCAGGTATAATAGCTGGGCGATAATCTCGTTATATTTTATTTAAAACCGATTATAATGACCTGTTTTTTTTAAACTATAACAATAATTTCCATAAAAATGATCTCTCCGTCGACTTTCTATTATGTATACATAATATCATTAATTATGAATACTAGTATTCAGTATCTAGTAACATAGTATTCATAATCAATGATAATATTTCGAAGCTGTGGCCATACATGAACGTTCTATAACGCGTAGGACATTTAGTCGACATTGCACTGGATGGTTCAGATATTTTCAATGTTTACAACAAACGATAATGTGACTGCCTGTGGAATTCTCAGAACATACGATTACATTATAGTACTCGAATCGATTGTTTAAAAAAAAAAGGCGTCATAATAGCCTCCCCTAAGTGTGACTTTGTAGTGCATATTCTATATATATAAAAATGAATGTATGTCAGTGTGTCAGTGTGTCTGTGTGTCCATGTTACCATGGTTACCAAGGTTGCCATGGTTACTAAGGTTACCAAGATTTCATATCAATCTATATATATAAAAATGAATGTATGTCAGTGTGTGTGTGTGTGTGGGTCCATATTACCATGGCAACCATATCTGTATATAAAAAACAGTAAGCTGATTGACTGCTATCAACGCACAGCTCAAACCATTGGACGGATCTGGCTGAAATTTGGCATACAGATAGCTATTATAATATAGACGTGCGCTAAGAAAGGATTTGCCAAAATTCGCATTTTAAATAGGTGCTGAAACAGGGACATTGAGATTCACGATAGAAATTGGAAATTTTATTTTTATTTATTTATAGTTGCCATTGGTTACAGTCTACATTAGAAATTAGCATTTATTTATTGGTTGCCATTGGTTATTCGGGCAGATCAGGTACAAGCTTGCATCAAATCGAATTATTGAACAATGCTTACCAGGGTGGCAGAGTTGCACTACCGCAGAAAATTACACCCAAAAGGAGTTCAACAATCATAATTTTTTTAAGAGTTGCGATTTTTTACGAGCAACCAAATTTATTATATTAATCCACAGTATTACATCAAAATAAACTTGGTATAACTTTGATACTTTAGAGTTAAATCATACACTTCCGTACAAACAGCACGGGGTCCGCGATCTACCGCAGGTAGATTGCCTACCTGATAATGTACTGCCGCGATTCAGAATTTTTATTCAGGGCAACGGGAAAGATAAGATAAATTTTGAACACCATACACGTTAATGAATTGAACAAAGTTTGAGTAGGTAGTATTGAGTTGATCCATTTAACGGGCGACGAAGTGCACGGGATCAGCTAGTAGTATTATATAATTTAAACTAAGGTTTACTGATGCAGCGATGAGCGTACGAGCTCCTGGCTCTTTCGCGATGCACTTGTCTCCCGCTTCTTGTCCACGGTAATTACAACCTACATTCGTTTCACGCACCCAATTTGAATATATACCACACAGGGCACATTACAGGTGTCATTCAAAATAGTATATGAGGGTGTTGACCAGTTGCCCCCCATGGCTGTTATCGAGATTTTAAAAATATACCAGTTGCACTCAACCAAATGTACCAGTTGCCCAAATAGGGGAGGTAAAAATACAAATAAATTTATAGTAAATAAAATAATTTAAAATAGGATAAAATGATAGAAAAATATTCATATGCTTGGATAATAAATAATAATTACTAACATTATAATATGAACACATTAGTCAATAAAATAATAAATATTATAATTATGTGGCATTCAATGTTTTAATAATTTTTCAACAAAAAAACAGTATAAAATGATAGAATAAATTCATAATAAATTATATAAATATTATGAAAAGCTGTATATTATTCAATGTGATAATTTGTGAAAAAAAAATAGTAAAAAAATAATATTATGGACTATATGTTATGTTATAATAATTACTATTTACTAGCTGATCCCGTGCACTTCGTTTCCCGTTAAATGTACCAACTCTTTATGACTCAAACATTGTTCAATGCGTTATTTAATATTCGGTGTATGATGTTCTAGATTTATCTTAACTCTTCTGTTGCCCGGAATAAAAATTTTGAATTGCAGAAGTACATTATCAGATAGGTAATTTACCTGCGGTAGATCGCGGACCCCGTGCTGTTTGTACGTAAGTGTATGATTTAACTCAAAAAGTACCAAAGTTATACCAAGTTTGACGTTTTTACTTAATTCCACCTACCTATAAATCCTAACCTAACCTAACCGTACTAAAATCCGATGAATAAAAAAAACCAAATTTAACCCTTTTTAAATTGGCGTATCTTATTCCCATAGGTCTAATCTACACACCGTTATTCATTTATATATAAGATATATTTACAAAAAATTATAAGACAAATCAAAAAAACATGCCCGATTAACCAATAGCAACCAATATCATATAATACACCATAGAGTAAATAAAGACAACGGTATCGAGTTCAAATCCCAGCCATCAATAAATAGTTTTTGCAGTTTTTCTAATTATTCAGTTGACTTTTGAAAAATTTTCTTTCTTAAACCTTCACCTGGCAATTACGAACATCTTAAAAAAATTTGAGCAAAATCGGCCCAGCCGTTCTCAACTGATGCAATTTCGAATTTGTTGTCTCCATTTTTATATATGTATATAGATAATTATTATTTGTATATTTACCTCCCTTATTTTACGGGCTATATATTGTAATCGTATATACATTTACATATGAGGGCAACTGGTACATTTTCCTATAGGTTGTTTGGGAGGAATCGGTATAAAAAAAAGGTACTTTTAAGGGAAACTGGTACATGCCCGTGTACGATTGTAGGCTGACTCGCCGGTGGAGACTCATTTGCGCACATATTAATATATTTTTTAAATTTACGACAACTCATTTGAGCACAAAATAGTAAACAATGGAAACCAGCTTTTAGGTACAGTTTTGGGTGTACAGGGTGTCTTAAGCTGTCCAACACGTTACACGTTCAATATTACTGATATCAATGATCACCCGTTATTGGAGTATCTTCAATATAGCCTTATATAGTCTTAAAGCATAACGTGATTTCACATCAGTTCTTATCTATCAAAAATGGCATTAATACTCGCCAAGTACACTAGTCGTGTGGGACAAGCTTTAATCTTTATTATTGATATTATTGCTATATCTTACCCTATTTTTGTTAAACGTTAAACCTAATTTATTGTAATTTGACAAAATTTGAATGACTTGTAAAAATTATTGTACCTAATTTATTGTAATTTGACAAAAATTTGAATAATGTGTAATAGCTAAAACAACATTTTTAAACCGCCAGTCTATAACATCAGAATATGATGAGACAGAAAGTCCTAAGCCTTCTAAAGGGTGAAGGAAAATGTTGTTTGAGTATAATAATTGTCCACTATCAGTATTGACCAAATCGAAAATATGGTGGTACGGAGATTATGTACACTCTATACGTGGATACAATTTTTGGAAAAAAGGTTTCTATTGTTCGTAAATTGTGCGCAAATGAGTTGAGTTTTTGTGCGCAAATGAGTTGTAAAAAAAGGTAAATGTGCGCAAATGAGTTGCACGACTCGCCGATATATGATAATATTATCATAGGTAGTTTATATTATACAAGGTACACGCCACGATGGTATCTATTAACAATATTTGTATATTATACCGCTCAACCAAACTCGTATAATATAATAATGATATTGTTATATTATGATCACAATTATTAATATACAACCTACGATGTACCTTCAAAATGTTATAATATTATATTTTACGATCGAAGCACTTAATATAAGCTATTGTGTACGAGCGTGTCACGCAGTTTGTTCCCGTACCGTAAGACGCGCCCGTCAACTGCACTGGTATACCTGTCCTCCACATCATACCTGTCTAAACTTTATTAAGACTTTAATAATTACTATTTTTGAATATTTAATGGAAATTAACAATTTGGCTTATGCATGTCAATTAGTTCTATAATATTATATTATATCATATTGACAGACTGGTCTTGAAGAAACGTTTAAACTTGTTTGCAAATTATTTTTAAAGTACCTATTGACGTATGTCTGGAGAAAATTTAACGACATTTTGGGGGGGGGGATGGGGTGGGTCGGCAAACTTCACACAAATGCTTTATTATAGGTAGGTATAGGTAGTGGAACGTGTGGAAAATGTCGACTTGATAATATTGTTATATATTATGTTATCGTTTTCGAAATGTCGGATTATTCGATTTCGCTTGTGTGGAATGTGGATATAATATTCAACAGAAATGAACAATGCAATTTAATTCCTAAAGATTTCGTAGGATATATTTTCATCTCCGGCGAATAACTTCTCGCGTACGGCAACGAGTGACGACTAAATCGAATAAATAAATATTATATATATATTTTTTCTCAAACACTATTGCAAATTGTTAACTTGAATCGATAAATACTCGTGAAAAATCTACTATCAATCAGTTTCAGGCGTCTAAGCCTACTCTCTCGCTATCTCTTGACAAGCGGAACGACGACCACGGATATTCGTCTCCAAACGACACGACACAAAACCAAAGACGACGTTATAAATATGTATATATATATGTTGTACGCGAATCTTGAAACGATCCATTGTCGCACGTAGCAAAATACTTATACAAATATCCATTAGCAAGAGGTTTAAAAACATAAATGCGATTGTGACGGTGAAAAATAATTTTAAAAACACAAAAGCGCACGATACATTTTATAATACTCTTCTAATAGTACATTCGCAAATTGTCTTATTCGTATCAAAAAAAAAAAAAAAAAATGTTACACAGCAGTAGAGGTATACCTGATATTATGTAGGTATATACAACGCATAAAATATTATTAAACCATTTTATAATATTATGTGTATGAAATAATACAATGTGTACTTTACCTGCATGTATTTAGAACCTGTTTTATAACGTCCATTTTTCTTGGAGTGACAGATGTGTATGTATTATGATAGGTATTGCATAACATGCAGTTTTAATATTTGTTTAAAAATTACTGTAAAAAAAAAAATGTCCAAGCTCGTGACTGAGCGATTATTGCATTGAAAAAATCATTTTTATTCCTAAATGTTCAAGGTTTATAGTATTATTATTGTGATGGTCAATATTTATTGTTAAAAGTAAAATTAATACAATGCCTATGACATAATATTATGTTTATTTATAATTGAATATCTATATGTATACTGGATAATATTAAGTAAGTAAACGGATTAAAGTATTTAATATTTGTATTCGATGCCTTAGAGATAATTAAAAATCGTATGGTATAGTACATTATGTGTTGTATAATAGTTGTAGGCGTATACTAGGCACGTTCATACAGTTATAAATTGTAGCCTTGTTAATCTTAACAAAAACCATAATTATTTATATTTCAATGGTATTCAACTACATCATTCACTCTTAACGTATTAAAATAATAATAATAATTATTAATATAATTAATAACACTATACTAATTAACAGCTAGATCTCGAAATGAAAATGTAAAATCATGACCTTCATTAATTTGTTGAGGCTAACTTACCTCATTTTAATGAATAAATGATAACATTTAATACACGAAAATAATAATGATACAAATTGGTAAACTTGAGTTTTAGAAGGTTGAATGGACTTGTTGGTGTTAAAAATGTGATAAATTTCATTATTTCGACTCAAATAGTCTTAGTTAAAGAGCTTCTGAAAAATTAAAAATATATTTAGTTATGGTTAGCCGCTGCAAGACAAGAGTTGTATCATCATTTTAAGTTATAATTTATGCAACAGACACGCCTTAATGACACACAAGTTAACTGCAAATAAAATTGTTCACGGAGAGTATTCGAAATGAAAACAATGAATTAAAAATTCAATTTTTTTAGCTATAAGCCGACGTAGGTAGTGACGAAGCGTAACGATGGCGCCTATAACAGAATATAATTTTGTAAAGTTCACAATATCATCTATACTTCTAAAATGTATATTTATACATATCAATATTATATTAAGCGGCAAAATAAGTTTGAATTTTTCCTGAACATAAACTCACATTTTTTAGTGATTTTATATTATTTTGGGAACAATACCATAAAAATCTCTTTTATTATTACTGTTTTATTTTTTTCTTGCAATGACAAGTGTCTAGTTTATTTGTTACTAGAAGGTCTTACAGCAGTATATTATGCTATTTTAGAGCGAGAACGAGCAAACTATTGTTTTTTAAAAATAATGTATAATGTTGTTTTATTTTACATATAGAAAAACAATGTGAAAATTCTCGAAAGTTATACCAACGTATCCTTTTTATCGATTTTTAATGTTCGACACATATAGGTACAACGTGTTATTCTGGCATCAAATAATTTCGAATTCAATTACAATTTTCCGAATATTACATTGGTACAACTGACACGTCTCTAAAATATATTATGGCATTTGGTATTGAGTGTATTCAAATCAACTAAAATCTTCACATGCATTAGTTTTTGGTTGAAAATAAAATTCGATAAAATATACCAGACCTCCCGACCTATCTCCAAGTATATATTATTGTTAATTAACACAACGTCATATCTATTTTCTTGTTTAAATAATAATTATTGCGCAGTACTTTTGGTACTCACGTTCAGTTGCGTGTACTATTGATGGGTTAGGTAGCTAAATATTATATAATGTATGTCATAATAGGTTAAATTTTAGACTGTTACTAAACGAGCTGCCTACTTATTATAAGCGTATTAAATATAATATATAGTTTAGTAATATATATTAATATTAATTATAGTGTATAATATATTAATAAACCATTGTAACATTTTATTGTTTAATAGATCTGTTTCATAGTGGTAAACTGTAGACATTTCGAAATAGATATTGATTATATTATATACGTAGATATGGTACGTTTAAATATTTAGCTAGCAAAATTAATTTCTTGCCATTTGTTTCAAGGGTTTATTATACATGCCAACGATAACTACACATTTTAAGCAATTGCGTGGAACAGTTCAAAAAATAAACGTGGCTTTAATCGATTGAGTAAACCGAGATATACAATTGATGGATGAATAACAGATGTAATATTGTGCAGCTTTAAGCCCATTAAAGATCACGATAACGAAAAGAATTTAGCCTACAAGATTTATTATCTACTACCCTCCCATTTTTAAGCTATCTACAGATAAACTAATTGGTCCAATTCGTCTTGTGACCCGGACCACTCATTTAAGACAATTGTCTTTTCAGTTTCGTTTAAAAGCGTCTACCGCAAAATAATGAAAGAAAAGAATTGATAATAAAAAAAAAAAACCAAAAATATGTAGGGTGATGTCTCTTTACTGCGTTTACTTCCGTCAATGTCTTTTGTTTTACTCAAATTTTTCCATACGATTTCAGAGTTAAATTATCATCTATATAAACTCCGATTTGAAGTATTCATATAGAGTAATGAATTTCCAATATTAATTATGCCATACAAATTTGTTGATCATGTAAGAATTCAGAACAGAATGGATTATGAATAATTAATATCCTCGTGCACAGTTGCTTAAAAAATATATTAATTTAATGGTTCTCAATTGACGGACATACACCATGCGAGTTACTCAAATAATTTTTTAAAATACCATTAGATTGCTATTGATTCGTGTCGAATGTCTAGTGATTGTTTATGCAACCTGGCATTAATGGAAATTAATAATAAATGTAATCGACAAGTTAATGAAATAGTTAAAAAAAAATAAGCAAATAAAAATTGTATTGATGGGAATTGCGAACAGCCACAACGATAATGGACGATAACGGTACCTATACTCAAGTATAATATTATGCATTCTTAAATGTTGTACGATCAAACATTTTCTAGGTACAATAAATAAAATTAATTTAAGAAAGTTGTAGTTCGAAATATTTTACATATTATACTATTTTATATGTTTTTGTTTAATAAAATTCAATAGGTGTAAACAAAGAACCAAAATAATAGGTAGGTACATAAAGAAAAACTGTTCTAGACTTAATAATAGCTATTAAATTATGCCTATATAGCATTACATTTTGAATGGTTAAGGTAACCTCCTACATTAACAAATATAATTGTCGGAGGAAATATTAAATTACTTTAAATACTTTGAGGTCATCATTTGTAAATAATAAGAGCTGACGAGAATATAAAAAATGTAAATCATTAATAACAATTAAAATATGGAATGGGAAAATTTTAATCCTCAGGGAAGGAGAACGTCAAACCAAGGAGGAAAAAAAATGTTTTTATATTTTTATTGCTTGTTAATGATCAAAATAAAAATAAATAAAAAGGATTCACACTAGCCAAAATAATTTTATTCTTACAGAGAAAAAATCATTTAATGTTTACAAAAATAATACATCTACAAAATATTAAAGGAACGATTATTGTGTTACAAAAGTACTACAAATGCTTCCAAACAAAATAATAAATTGCTACTACATTATAATAACTAAGAGAAACAATAGACATTTGACTATTGTGTTTGACAATCATATATACCATGATACCAATATATACCTACCGTACATTAAAATTTTTTTTTCCAACATGGATATAATTATTATACATTTTTGGACTTTGTTCAACTTTTTATTTTTCTAACCGATTTTCGTAACGATTTGTAGCTCAGTGAATGCCATGGAAAATTTCAAATCAACAATAAAAACAAAAAAAAAATGTTATTAAATTCCTAACGAAACGCAGCATGTTACTATAGATATTTTTCCACTACACCGTACCCAAAAACATATGAATTTTCTCTGAAGAGGAAAAACATCTCAGTGGAGCATGCTGTTTTTAATACGTACGAACAACGAACGACATTTTCATTAGTCATATAATATTGTCATAGTACAGTTAAATAGCTTTTTTAAATATTTGGAAAAAACATTCGGATTCCTGATTCGCCATTGATTTACATAATTATTATTATTAAACAGTCCACTAATGGATGGGAAAGGATGACGTTCAAAACATACTGTCAGATTTCAATCAATCAATCACGGGCCTACAACTGTTGAAGTGATTAGTGATCACAGTGACAGATTGATATACTGTCCTAAACTAATTAATTAGAAATCGTAGGCGCATCGACGACTATCATCGTAATTAAGTTATTAGAACGAAAATGACCGTGGAAAATTGTTCGACGATGTTTCGCAGTCTTCGTTTGTGTTAGATTATGATAATATTCATGGCTGTTGTAGATTAAAATTAAAATAATATTATAAAAATAAATAATTATTATTATACGGTGTCCGTCACTGCGCGAAATAACGGGGTCGAGTAAAAAACAAATAACAATAAAAAAAAAAACGATCGTCGAGAATAAAACCTAAAACGGTATCGCTGCCGTGTTGCAAAGAAAAATTTAAATTATGATCAATGGAATTGGGTTATCGTACCGATGGCGACGGATTTGTAAGTTTCATATTTTATTGTTGAGCGAATAACAATATCCGATTCGCAAGGCGAACGTGTATTAATCAGTACAATAAGACGTGCGCATTAAGCCAACTGTTTTGAATGTATAGTTCAAGATGGTACAATATAAACTTTTAAGTAACATAATATTTCAAAACGAATATACCTATTGTGTTCGGCGAACGCTTTAATCTGTTTAATCGTTATTCGTTATTAATTTAAAAAAAAAAAAAATGTCATTTCGAATACAAAATGTTTAATGTTGTATAATAAAACGCTCTGCATATATTATGTGACAGATGAAATTTATCGAAGAAGGAGAAGAAGAATATTTACGTGATACGCCATCATGATTACAGTGATATCGAGTATAGATAAAAATACTGAATAAAATATTTGCGAAAATAAACTAAAACATGTCTCGTCTGTAACGAAATTTAAGTTGAAAATTCATAATGAAGCTTGCACCACGGTTGCTTTATATGTTTTAATCTTTTCAATTTTATTTCATGCCTGGCAACAATAATATGTAATTTCGAATACAAAATGTTGTATAAAACGCTCTGCATAATATGTGACAGATGTATTTTCGAAGAAGAAGAATATTTACGTGATACACCATCATGATTACAGTGATATCCAGTATAGATAAAAATACTGAATAAAATATTTGCGAAAATAAACTAAAACATGTCTCGTCAGTAACGATATTTAAATTGAAAAATATTGAAGAAGAATATTTACGTGATACAGTAGGGGTGGAACCACAGTTAGGGAACTGTGGGTCAGGACATTTCAAGGGCCCACTCATTAAAACCTGATTAGAAATCTATACTTGTGTACTAGGTATATAAAACAAAAAAAAACCATTTATACTGTATGTGTGTTTATTTAAGGGTCCAAGTGACCACCAACTACCCAAGATCTGAAAAGAGGCCAATTTGATCAGCAAATATTAACTGAGGGTCTAGATAAAAAAACACTGAATACAATATTTGGGAAAATCGACAAAATATGTCTCGTCAGTAACGATATTTAAGTTAAAAATTCATAATGAAGCTTGCTCCACGGTTGCTATGTTTTGATCTTTTCATTTTTATTTCATACCTGACAACAATAATATGTAATTTCGAATACAAAATGTTGTATAAAACGCTCTGCATATTATGTGACAGATGTATTTTATCGAAGAAGAAGAATATTTAAGTGATACAGTAGGGGTGGAACCACAGTTAGGGAACTGTGGGTCAGGATATTTCAAGGGGCCACTCATTAAAACCTGATTAGAAATCTATACTTGTGTACTAGGTATATAAAACAAAAAAAAAATCATTTATACTGTATGTGTGTTTATTTGAGGGTCCAAGTGACCACCAACTACCCAAGATCTGAAAAAAGGCCAATTTGATCAGCAAATATTAACTGAGGGTCAGTTGTCCTCCTGAACCCCCCCCCTAGATATATCCCTGTGATACACCATGATGATTACAGTGATATCGAGTATAGATCTGAAAAGATCTGAAAAGAGGCCAATTTGATCAGCAAATATTAACTGAGGGTCTAGATAAAAAATACTGAATAAAATATTTGGGAAAATCGACAAAATATGTCTCGTCGATAACAATATATTTAAGTTGAAAATCCATAATAAATAAGCTTGCGCCACGGTTGCTATGTTTTAATGTTTTCATTTTTATTTCATACCTGACAGCAATAATATAAATACATTCACATATTATATCGTAATGCTATTTTCCGCGTTTTCCTTGAATAATCGTATGATATATACATATAATAATATGTAATTGCATCTAGAAAACGAATTTATAATAGACATATTAATCTAATGTATTTCATAATTTCAAAACAAATAGTAAGATTAGGAAATATCCAAGCAATCTACATGTACTCAACATTTAGTTTGAATATAAATTTAAACGCCTATATTATAATTTTACTAGATTACGCCAGAATTTAAATCAAACGAGATTGTTATGTAACCAAATTGATGAACGGTTGCACATGAAGTTAAATTATTATTTACATTTTTAATATAATATAGTGCCGCCACCGGAAGGCCCTTATATAGGTTGGATACTCAGTAAAGAGGGTGTAGTTGATTTCGAAAATCATGTCAGTGCAAACTAATGATGCATCCCCATACTGCATTTGGTAATTTTATATATTATATTATTATAATATGTACCGATTTAAATTCAGTGATCTAGTATAAAAAATATCTGATGACAATTATTTAAAACATGTATTATGCACATTGTGCAATGGTTGAGATTGAATCGGTGCATACTATACTTGCGTCCTGGCTGCAGGTTGTATATTTTAATTGGTAAATTGCATCCGAAACAAAAAGGTCAAAATCAGGCCATATATTTGCATAGGTACACAACATTTTTTATAACTTAGTTCCGTTCGAAAATTGTTACTAAAATCCATAATTTTAATGCACTCTGTTTAATGTATACAAAGCACAATGTTACAAATAAAAGTTATAGTTATAATAATATAAAGAAAATATGATATTGAAAATGCTGATAGTGATAATTTAATTAAATACTGCAGACTAGGTATCTGTAGTGAGTTATTATATTTAATATTATCATTTGCTTTTGATTCCCATTTAAGTAGGTATACATATTTAACACAATATACTATAGAAATAATAATTAATAATTTATATGTATAAACGGAATATGACCGACATGTAGGACGACTGACGACGTTAATCTTATCGAAATTCTGAAATATAAATGTATAAATGTCGTTGACACTGTAAATTAAACAAAAAACAATTTGTAAAATTAATTAACTCTGTAACGTAATGAACGATATCAATGTAAAATGACTATAGCTGAAGTTTATATTTTACACTTTATCTATACTTATACAGGCTATACAGTTACATTAACTTATGAACAAACTTGTTATTTTATAGAATAAGGCTAATTTACACTTTAACTGAAATATATTAGGTATAATATTATACTATTATATTATGTAAGTTTAAGTATATCTCCGCGAAAAAAAAATTCATATTATATAAATGAATCAATATTTTTTACTTGGTTATAAATCTCTCTGTGTTGATGTTAATATTAATATAAAGCGTAATTTTTTAATATTATCATTTAGTTTTGATTCGCATTTAAGTAGGTATACATATTTAACACGATATACTATAGAAATAATAATTAATAATTTATATTTATGTACGGAATATGACCGACATGTAGGACGACTGACGAGGGTGACTCCTACGTTAATCTTATCGAAATTCTGAAATGTAAATGTATAAATGTCGTTGACACTGTAAATCAGGGGCGTACTCAAGGGGGGGGTTCGTGGGGTTTGAACCCCTCCCATGACCTTACTAACCGATGCACTTTTGTGCGTTCTTGTTTATACATAATATAATTTACAGGAGCAATTTTCTAAAAAAAAATTTTTAAGAAGGGAAAAAATAAACAAATATATTTATTTTCAATTTTATATCAACATGCATTATACAACGATTACAAGCATTATCTGTTAAGAACTGTATTATGATAACCAGATAAAATTTAAATCAAACATACAAGGTGTATTGATAAGTTGTCGTCACTCTGGACCCCTATACGTATACACTCTTGATTGAAAATATTACCACAGTTCTATAGTCACCAGAGCGCGCTTCTTGTCCTACGAAGGCCTATATATTCATTCTGTTAAATTCAAAATGTCTTAAAACTTCAGAATTAAAATGCTAATATTTTTTAAAATTTAAGTCAGTATTTACAAAAACATTGAATCATAAAAAGTTTTTTTTTTTAATTGAGTTGGTATAATAAATTTGGAGCCTGTAATTATACATTACATTTGCATTTTATTCATTGGCAATATTTTTATCGAGTAGACATCAATTAGAAAAAAATATTATGTATAATTTAGTCACTTCTTTGGATATTTGCATCCTTCTTAAAATCTTTAAATTAAATTAAAACTATTATGATTCTACTCCTAATTCTAATAGTAGTCTGGTAGAGTGGAGTATTATTTTCTAGTGCTCATAAAAAACTAAAAACATGTTTAAAATATTTTGCATATTTTATTTTATGATTAGGTATATTATTTATATTATAATATTATTCAATAATAGTTATCTTATAAACTTCAAACTAATTTTGAAAAATTGTTTAGTTTTTTTGGTGTTTTCTTGTTTTTAGCACCTTGCTCATTTTTTTCTTTTGTAAGTGAATATTATCATTCTTGTTTTGACATAATGCGTTATGATATATTTGGTTAATATTTGACTGTTTATTGAGCAACCAACTTTTGTCAAAAAATTTGTTTATATATTTCTTCAATAAATATAAATTATTTTAGAAAAATAAACAGTGAAAATGTATATGTAGTTTTCAAATTGAAATGCAACATTAAAAACATCTTCATCTAACATTCTTTTACCGGGACAGCTAGTTATATTTATTATATTTAGATATTTTACACTATAATCTAGTACAGTATTTCTCAATTTTTTTTGTCGTGAGGCTCCCTAAATTTAATGTAAAACTGTCAAGGCCCCCTTAATCAAAATTATTAATCGTTTTTTCTAAATTAGGTATATACTAAAATTACTTGTACTATTTCACACAGATTAATTATTAAAATGTATAGTAATTTAATATACTTTTGAAAAATATTAATGATAGTATAAAAATTTAAGTATTTATTCTTTTTCCATAAACCCTTAAAGTCAAAAAATAAAAATAAAAATAAAATAATAACATTTTTTACTAGTGTGCCTTGAAGTTCTAAGTACATTGAACCCTACAATAATCTTAAAAGAAAACATGAACACGTTAATCAATCGGAATCGGAATATTGTTCTTTAAATAAACATTTTTCATTTTTGAAATTTATTTTCTGTAGAGTACATTACCATGTTTATATTTAATATTTTTAAAAAGGAGGTGACAAAGTCCCCGTGATAAAAAACAAAATGTTCAACCCCCCCCATTGAAAATTCCTGAGTACGCCCCTGCTGTAAATTAAACAAAAAACAATTTTTAAAATTAATTAACTCTGTAACGTAATGAACGATATCAATGTAAAATGACTATAGCTGAAGTTTATATTTTACACTTTATCTATACTTATACAGGCTATACAGTTACATTAACTTATGAACAAACTTGTTATTTTATAGAATAAGGCTAATTTACACTTTAACTGAAATATATTAGGTATAATATTATACTATTATATTATGTAAGTTTAAGTATATCTCCGCGAAAAAAAATACATATTATTTAAATGAATCAATATTTTTTTACTTGGTTATAAATCTCTCTGTGTTGATGTTAATATATTAATATAAAGCGTAATTATTGAATATTATTATTTAACGCTATGAGAGAATCATAATAATTTTTAAAATTCAAAATATTAATAAAAAAAATACATTTCTGGTGGTTATAACGACTATTTTTATATTATATTGTTTTGGACATTACTCGATATTAGTAACTGTATAACACCGATAATTATTATGATATAGTCCCCGAAATGGGTCGCAGGTTACCGGTCGAATTTATTACTACCTACAAAATATAATATTTTGCAGCATTAACGCAGCCGATTGAACATCATATATATATGTATATAAAAAAATCATTACATTTTAACCTATGAGATGAGATTAAATAATGGGAAAATATATTTAAAGGATACATAATATTATTAATAGTATTGTTTTCAACGTTAGGTTTCGACTGAACAACACCATAGAAAACGAAACAATTATAATATATCAGTCAAATTGTGTTTGACACCGTTCATTTCGAAGCGTAGTCCTCCGAAACTTAATTAATTTTTTTTAATTGCCATTTCCTATATATATTCTTTTTGCAACCGATAAACATAGATATTGTGATGATCTGAAATCAACAATACTCGTGTCGGCGCGGGGTGGACGAATAATGAAAAAAAAATTGTTAACCCATTGCGATATACGTACACGTCTTTTGCGCGGTTTAAATTAAAATTTAGTTGATAAAAAAAAAAAAAAAACCAAATCACGAGCAGAATATCGTCCAATTATATATTTTTATAACGTTTTAATATACACGATGTATACACTCGTGTGTATTATTATTGTGTTACTGCAGAAGTATATAATAATAAAATTCCGTCGTTAAAACCATCCCTTGATAATATAATAACAACAACACAAATAATATAGTAATAACAATATAGAAGTGAAAAATAAACACAGCGGCGTTAACGTCTAATAAATCAGTGGCGATATTTGCAGTGGCTAAAAATTGCGTCGGACGTGATAAATATTCGTTTTTTTTTTTGTCCCCCGAGGGACCCGTTCGTCGGATAAAACGTTTTGTGCGCCAGTCGTGTTTTGTTCGCACGAAATTATTATTATTATACGATGTGCACACAATATATTATATAATAATAATAATATATATTATATAATAGCAGTTTTAGGTGTATTTAGGCGCCCCGTAAGCATGTGCCCACTCGATAATGGGACTCGCTCGCTCTTGTCACGAGCCTACAAATGCCATAGTTTGTCGAGTATTGGTCCACTTTATATCTAACATTAAAATATATATCATCATGGTAATTCGTATGCTTGAATTCTATAGGAATGTGCTCAAGGAAATATACCCGAGAGAATGATTTAATTAAACATATAAGTAAACACATAATTTTGAACGGAAATTCGAATCCCAAGGTAATTAGTCCGAGTTATCATGGATACTTGATACCTATTGCAACATTTGTTTTTTTTTTACCTAATGCTTTTGATATTTTACATTATACAGGCTACACATTTTAAGTGTCTTATGTGTGAACAATATTTTAGTACAAGAATCCTCATAAATGAACATTACCAAAAATACCATAACTCAGACTTTGTGTACGAACATTTAAAGTTCACATCTTTTGGTGAATTTCAGAAATGGAAAACTAATGAAGAACAAAAGTATTTTATTCAGTTTCCTGTAGCTATGTCGTGGAATACAAAAACGATTATTGTCAAACAATATGTATAATATGTCATCGTTAGGGAGAAAAACGTTTGAAAACTGCCCCAAAAATTATATTAATAATTATATATTATTAAATTGTATTAAGTATTATTTACTTGTATTAGTAAATAATAATAATGATTATAATATTTAAATTCACGCGGCAATTATTTGAATGTTATCTTATCACCGACGTAGATATAGAATAAATCGGCGGAGTACGATTGCGCGCGTTTTACCTTTTTAGGTATACGATTGCGCGCAGTGCCCGAATAACAAAAGACAACATTTTAATTACTCAAAGGCGTACGATTGCGCGTGAAATTGGGTGCGACGTTGCCAAATGTATTACGTAAATAATAAAAATACAAAAAGTTGATAATATAAAAAAAATGTTATTTAAAAAAAAATTAAAAAATTAACGTAAATAATAAATAATACAAAATAAAGAAATTTAATAATTTAAAAAATATAATACTCGTAAATCAATATTTATATTAAATTTTAAACCCCCGATACCTATTTCCAACTATGGCCAAATACTTTAGTAAATTTTCTGGTGTTTTATTGTTTACATAATGTTTGTGTTCATTTTTCAAATTTTCAATTTTCCTTGATTCTTCATTCGATTTTGGTTTTATTATACCTTTGGAAATGGTTAATAATTTAGTAACTGTTTCTGCCTGAGGTTCCATAAGGGTAGCTATAACGACAAATATTGGTGGATGAGCACTATTAAACTGTGCATTATATGTACTATGGAAACTTTCAGCCCCGTTTGTAGTCCTAAAAATAAATAATATAATATTATAGTTAACACATTTTTTTTTTAAAACTATTATTAGAACCGAACACAACTGATAGTTAATTGATATAGTCACATCATGCACGATTATAGTATAGGTATATTCGTACATGTATGGACATTTACAATAAAGATAATATTTTTGATAATATAACCAATTCATTCTTTAGTGATGGGAAGTTTGTCTGATATCGGCAAAAATAAGTAATAAATAATCTACTATAATTTACTATGGTATCCTACGGATTTACCATGGACCTATATATTTGGCAACGTTGCTTAAAAGTTAAAATAATATAGCGCGCGCAATCGTACACTTAAAAAGGTACCGCTGATAAGGACCGCGCGCAATCGTATCGCATCATAAATGCATGAACAACATGTGGTTCCGCAACAGTAATACTTACCACCGGAACTATGGCATTTGTAGGCTCGTGCTCTTGTCCGGCGCATACGACGCGATAATATCATTACACAGTCTATATACCGAAAACCAGGTATGCGCGGTATAAAACTTGTGTATACACGGTTAACCGGGGTCGTGTGAACCCGCATGGCGGTAATCCGAGGCTCGTATCACACAAACCTACCGTATATACAACACCTGCAGCAGCTCAGTGCCGCATTTTGTGCCCCGGTGCAAAAAAAAATTGGCTCCCCCAAAGCCCCGCTGAAAAAAAATTGCTCCCCCTAAGGGGCCTACCCGTGGTATTCCGGTTTATTTTAAAATGTGGGAGATAGATCCTCATTAACCTCTTGCATTTTGAGCGCAGAAAAGAATATTTGTTTGTTGCTTGATCCTCTCTCCGCAAAGATACATTTGAATTTATGTCACTTAAACCTTGCTATTATAATTCATCATATAAGTGGTTTTTTTAACATATTTGAGTAGGTAGGTACTTCATGAATAAATGAAATAAATTATATAAAACTATGCAAATTAATATTAATTAAAACAATTTCAGACAGCATAATACTAAATACATATATAATACTATTATACTAAATTATATTAAATAATACTTTTATTAAAATGATTAAAATTATAAGATTTAAATAATTCACAAGTAAACAAATTTCTGACCACAACATTTTGGCACCCCAAAAATACTGACGCCCGGGGCAGTTGTACCCAGAGCCCCCCCTAAATTCGGCCCTGCAACAGCTATATGATATATCGTATAATAATGATTATTATTTATTATATTAAACAATTGTCCGTGAGGACGACTGTTGAGCGGCGGGGGCGGAGGTGCTTACGACAAAAGCATAATAATAATAATTGTTAATTAAAATGAGTTCCCACCAAGGTGTGTCGTATAATCAAGGCTGGGCCTATTAACGAGTTAATAAGTTAAAGTTAAGTTACTTTTAACTAAGTTAATTAACGAGTTATTTTTTTTTTTAGAAGTACCTAACTCCTAACTTAACGAGTTACATTTTTCCCCATGTTATTCAGTAACTTAACAAGTTAGTTAATTTTATTGGCACGTTAGGTTAATTTTTTCCCAAACCACATGTTTAAAATTATTTCAATTTTGTAAAATTGATTATATTAAAAAAAAACCCGAAATATTAAATATATTTTAGTAAATAATAATTTATTATGATAGTAAGTTATTACTTATTACATATTCACAGAAAATATTATATAACTTTATTATGGACGGAAATGTTATAGGGGTAACCGCGTCATTAATAAAAGAAAAATATAACAATTATTTACTCAGTAACCATCCCATACACGACATATTATAACCTAATCATTATTAATATTATTACTTATTATTATACTTTTATTCATTCATATAATTACAGCTATAACTTGGCTCGTCTGTGTAAATAATACCCGTAGTAGCGTGGTAGTTCATGGTATTTACCTGATTAAATAAATACCCGGGACGCTGATTTATATTTATTTTAATTATAAATTGTATTTAAAAAAAAAAAATTAACTTATTTTTAACCAAGTTGAGTTACTTTTATTTTCTAATCAACTTGTAACTCTTACAAAAATAAAGTTACCTTTTAACTTTAAACTCGACTTACATTTATCCTAACTTAACGAGTTACATTTTTCCCCATGTTATTCGGTAACTTAACGAGTTAATTAATTTTATTGGCACGTTAGGATAATTTTTTCCCAAACCACATATTTAAAATTAATTCAATTTTGTAAAATTAATTATATTAAAAAAAAACCGAAATATTAAATATATTTTAGTAAATAATAATTTATAATGATAGTAAGTTATTACATTGCGCATATTCACAGAAAATATTATATAACTTTATTATAGACGGAAATGTTCTAGGGGTAACCTCGTCATTAATAAAAGAAAAATATAACAATTATTTACTCAGTAACCATCCCATACACGACATATAACCTAATCATTATTACTAATATTATTACTTATTATTATACTTTTATTCATTCATATAATTACAGCTATAACTTGGCTCGTCTGTGTAAATAATACCCGTAGTAGCGTGGTAGTTCATGGTATTTACCTGATTAAATAAATACCCGGGACGCTGATTTATATTTATTTTAATTATAAATTGTATTTAAAAAAAAAAAATTAACTCATTTTTAACCAAGTTGAGTTACTTTTATTTTCTAATCAACTTGTAACTCTTACAAAAATAAAGTTACCTTTTAACTTTAAACTCGACTTACATTTATCTTAACTTGACGAGTTAAAAAAAAAAAATAGTTGACTCGCCCAGCCTGTAAATATATTATATTATATTTTATTATTATATTTCACCCTTTCGCGCGATGCTCGCGCGGGGCCCGATGAACCGAAGTTCAAAAGGGTTTTTTTTCCTATATTTTATTTTTCATTTTTATCATTTATTTTTTTTTTTTTTTAACGAGTCGAGAAGAAAATGAAAAGCGAACGACGAGAAAATTCGTGTGCGCGCGTCTGTCGAGCTGTCACACAAAAGAAAATCGCGTATCTCATTCGCCTTTGTCGAGACTATCAAATGAGATGTATAGAGGTATATACATAATATATTATTATTATGTGTGCGTACGAGTGTGCACGGGAATTGACAACCTATTTCCCGCAATTATTTTCGTGTCTGCACCGTCGGTATATACCTATAAAAATATCTGTGTGTGTGTGTGTGTGTGTGGTAAAACATTTTCTAGTTGGTTCCTATTTTTACGTTTTTTGTAAATGGCTTGTTCAAAACGAAATCTCTCGAAGTATTCTCGTTGTCGCACGTTTTCCAAATTGTCGCACGAGTACATTTTTCCTCTTAGTCTAAAGTTTACATCAGCCATTATATTATAATATGTCCAATTCCCCAACAACCAAACGCCTATATCTCTCCCCCTATCATTCGACGGTTGTAGTTCTCCGTTCTATACTCCTAACCAGGGACTGGTACCTTTTAGTTTTTAAGGTTCCGGTACTTAATTATTTTATCAAGAGGTTCTGGTTCCGTTTCCGGTTTATGAAAATGAATTTAATAGTTTAAGTTACCTAGGGTTCTAGTTAAAACAAGTATATTAAACGATTACAAAAATCTACATATTTTATTTATTCTTTAGTATCTTCAAATTAAATGATTTATATACCTAGGTACATTAAAATATTTTAATTTAAAAATATGGGTTCCGGTTCTGGTTATTTGAAAATATTTATATTATCATGTGTGCACGGGAATTGACAACCTATTTCCCGCAATTATTTTCGTGTCTGCAGCGTCAGTATATACCTATAAAAATATCTGTGTGTGTGTGTGTGTGTGTGTGTGTGTGTGTGTGTGTGTGTGTGTGTGTGTGTGGTAAAATATTTTCTAGTTGGTTTCTTTTTTTACATTTTTTGTTAGTGGCTTGTTCAAAACGAAATCTCTCGAAGTATTCTCGTTGTCGGAATGTTTTTATTAGCATTATAATAATATCACCGTAATACATTATATTATATTATAACCCATCACTGCAGAGCATTAATAATTTTACTATGGTAGAGCGTGTGACGAAAAAGTAGCGTCACAAAGTGTATTAAGTCTGGAAGTCGACTTTTTAATATATCACTACGACCGCTTACTTGGAAACCGTAATTTCTTATTGGTTACAATTACGAATTCGGCCGGGACGTCGGCGGCAATCCCAGTGGAACCGTTCTGGGCGATATTGAGGAATCCAAAATGTCGACATGAATTCCAAACTATAAACCGCATTTCAAATTATTACTCGAATAATTTTGATTTCATCTTTGATAATTTTAATCTGTTTAACTACATACTATTATGATATATGTACTCGGTGAACCGAGTTGTATAAATATTTGAAATGTAATCAGCTGTACTCTGCGTCCATTGGGCATTACGAATTGAATAAACTAATAAATTATTGCACAAATAGTTTTCCAAATTGTCGCACGAGTACATTTTTCCTCTTAGTCTAAAGTTTACATCAGCCATTATATTATAATATGTCCAATTCCCCAACAACCAAACGCCTCCATCTCTCCCCCTATCATTCGACGGTTGTAGTTCTCCGTTCTATACTCCTAACCAGGGACTGGTACCTTTTAGTTTTTAAGGTTCCGGTACTTAATTATTTTATCAAGAGGTTCTGGTTCCGGTTCTGGTTTACGAACATTTTTATTTAAGGGTTCTTGTTTTGAAAATGAATTTAATAGTTTAAGTTAGGGTTCTAGTTTAAACAAGTATTAAACGATTACAAAAATGTACATATTATTTTATTTATTCTTTAGTATCTTCAAATTAAATGATTTATATACCTTATAGGTACATTAAAATATTTTTATTTAAAAATATGGGTTCCGGTTCCGGTTTTTTGAAAATATTTAAATTCGATTTCGGTTATGTTCTGGTTCTCAATATTTTAAGGGTTTTTGGGTTCCAGAACCGGTTTTTTTTCGGTTCGGTTCCAGTCCCTGCTCCTAACAGTGATAAATCGTTACCGCTCCATGGTTGTCTGATATGGTTGACAATCTCTTGGTTGTTTTATGTCCAGCTTTTAGGCACCTCCTGACCTCCAAAAGTGGCCAACCCAACTTATAGTTTTCTGATATCGAGAACTCCGTCTATGGTTTTCGGGAAAAGAGCTTTAAAATAAAAATACGGTCAAAAAAATACAGGAAAATAATGCCAAAAAATTACCTTTAATCACCTAGTTTATTATTTTTTATTAGTTATTTTTAATGTCATATTATATTATATGTCATTTTTTTCTTTAAAATTATTTATTGAAATACCTGCAGAATATAATAAGTATTATAATGAATTAAGTGTAAATGTGCAATTTTACCTACCTTAGGTCGGTACTATATTTTTAATCGCAGTAGGTGAGTTGAGACCTACTTTATGTACTAGTTGATTCCCTGGTCATTACATGTCACGGTATACTGGTAATCTCATTACCAGATACCAATTTTTAAAAACAATGTGTTATACATTTTTACTAAATTACTAAATTTTTCAATAAGAACTTTTTAACCAAATATTAAAATTTTTAATAATATTTTTTTACCTACTAAATTTCTTTTACTAGGTAACAATAACTTAATAATGAAAAAATTCAATGATTTTCAAAATATGAAAACACTAAGAAGAACAACATTTTTGAGAAACTTGTCAGCCAACCTCCCCTCGTGGTGTTTCTTGAATTAAGCGAATAGGCTGAATATTTGACTAAGTATTGAAAATAATATATAACGACCAGGGAATCGACTCAACGGCATCGGTGCAAGTAAACAGGCACCGGGGAATCAACTCGTACGCAGCCTTTTTAATATATACCATTGGCTATTTTCTTGTTTTCTATTTTTATTTCTTTTTTATATGATTAGGTAATGAAAAACAATGATGTGTGTACTTACCTATTGTCGTTAAATAATAATATGATACAACAGTACAAAAATAAATAATTGTATTAAACTCAAATAAAGCGCGACAATACATTAGGTTTAAAACAGTGTTACATAGTTATTGATTAATAACATATTATATAATAAAAATAACAATTCTGATAATTCATATGACAATTGGAAATTTGGAATATTTGGAGCGTAATCATTGCACGGCTTAGTGTTTGCTGCAGTGTTGGTAAAGGACTTTTTTTTTAAAATATTTTTTTACCATATTTTCATTTTAGGGTTTTATTTCCCGGGCCTTTTTTTCCTGCAAGATTCCCAACTATAATAATATATTCGTTTCTCTCCTGGCAGTTTTCTATTTCTCTGTATGTCCTTACCTCGAGCGTGTTCAACTTTACCGTTTCTTTTTGGTCCACATCATATTCTTTTGAGAAATTCCTTCGTTCGAACGCAGCTAATAATTATTTCCATTTTGCTTGTCGTCGTCCTGCTGGCACCACGTGCGTGGTAATTTGGTAATGGTCGCAAACTCTCAACCGTAATTATTAGTACCTTCCTAGTTCGTATAGCATCATATTTTTTACTCCACTACTGTTGTTTTTGTTTTTTTTTACTTAAATATGGGTGTTAGACATAGTGTAAATAATACTACCAGAAATCAGTTCAATTAAATCACGCAGTGTACCTACAGTTTATATAACACGAAATAGTTTTTTTTTTTTTTTAAAGTGATAAAATGTCGTAAAAACTGTCACGACGATATTTATATTGTTTTGTAGATATTATCTCTATGACGGACGTGTACGACTGTAGTCGACTATACACGCCATAGTTTTCAAAATAACTAGAGCAAACTATTGATTTTGTAAAGATGTTTATCTGTTCCCCCTTAAAACCGTGACTTTTAAACTTTTAAGTAAAATTAATGTGTTTTGAATGTTTTTGAACTCTCCGACCATTGTCAATCGGATGTTGCAGTATATACTTATACATATATTGGAATACTTCGTGACTCGTGTTTAAGTTTTCCAAACAATTCTTCTTAGATTTTATAAAATTATTTAATAGTATTGTGCATTTATTTTATACCGAAATAGTCGTTCAATATTATATAATATTTACACGTTTTTTTTTAACCCGATTTACAAAATAAATGTTTTTTCTTGTGTTAATAAAATTATGATATATTTTTTTTATCAACATTTTTCAATTTGAACAATATAATTACATTTTATTCTACTTATGAATATAATTAAATATTATTCAAGTAAAACTGTATCTATTTAACCGTTTAAGTATTTAACGGTTATTATTGGTTTGATAAATAGGTACTTTCAGTGACGTATTTAGGGGGGGCTAGAGGGGGCGATCGCCCCGGGCGTCATTTTTATAGGGGCGGCATCAGATTTTTACATAACCCATCTTCTGTTAATGAAAATTAAAATGAAAAATAATATAAATTAGTTTTTTTTTATCAATAATATAATAATTAAAAAATATTAATTTTTATCAATAATATGGCAACACCGTTTATACAGTTATCGCTTATTAGTGACTTATCAAAGTATAGAAAACATTAAAACAATGAATTTTGAATTTTTATACGACATATACCCGTACGTAAATATTGCTCTAAGAATGTATCAATGTTGTCCTGTGTCTAACTGCTCTTCAGAGCGATCGTTTAGTGCACTAAAACGAATTAAAAGTTATTTTCGATTGAGGATGACTGATGAACGACTAAACAGTATCGCCATATTAAACATCGAATCAGATATTACAAAAGGTTTAGACTATGATGATCAGTGGCGTCCGCAGGATTTTTTAATAGGGGGGGCTTGAAAATTAGTCACAATTTAATTTTTATTTTGACCAGTCTAATAATTGCAAACGATTATTTGGGGTATTTTAAAATGTTTGTAACTTTTCAACTCATCTGGTAGAAAAAATGCTCTGATCATAAGCTTCGATGCCCAGTGTATGTTTTTGTTAGCAAATTGGATCTAGTTAGTACTTTTAGGAGGTAGAAATTGAAAATTCTTGGCGCTTTTATAAATAATTGGAGAAAAAAAATTGAAAATTTATTTAAATTGTTTGGTAACAAGCTTTGGTTATACCGTCTTAAATTGGATTGTATTTGATTAATTAAAATTTTTCTTCTATGAATGTCAATAAAAAATTAATTATCCGGTCAAAAAGCTTAAAAATGTAATACGTAAGTTTTTTTATTACAGCTAAAATATTAACAATACATAGGCATCATGGCTTTTTTTATAAGCATTAATTATTAAGTTCAAATTTCGTCAAAACCACGGTTAATTTGTAGTTCAAAACTCATAAAATATAAAATATGTATATCTAAGGCTAGACAATTTAATACAAGGGCTTTCATACATATAGTTCATACTTTTACAGAAAAATTACAGATAATTTATGAAAATTGGTATGCAAATACAATGTTTTTTCAAAAATGAATTCATTCTGGTAAGACATATATGAGATTTACTATAGTTGACAGTTTAAACTTGATTAATATTTTTTTGAAAAAGTAATAATTATACGGGCAATGGGGGGGGGGGGGGGGGGCTTCATCCCATTAGCCTCCTCCCTGCGGACGCCACTGATGATGATATAATCAATGAATTTAGTTCCTTGAAAGCTCGAAAAATGAATATGTAAATTTTAAATATTTATTGTTTTGTAATTATAGTTGATAATAACTAAACCTATTTTATATTAAATATTTAAATGTGATTAATTTAAAAAAATAACATAATGTTTAAAGTTTGAAATCTACTTTTTTTTTTTTTACTAACTTTTGTTCTAAAAAGGATACGATAACGGGTTGTCACCGGAAAGTAAGCTCCAACGCTCTCGGTAGTTTGAAAAAGTCAAATAATTTTTTCTGTGGAGGGGTGGGGGGCGGAAAAACATTGGCACCCGGGCGCCAAATTTCTGAATACGTCTCTGGGTACTTTAAACATATTTCTACTATACGTACGAAATACACGATCTTTGTTCAAAGTCGATTTTCGACCAACGCCTTCGACCGTTGTCAATCAGATGTTATATACTCATACATATTGGAATACTTCGGGACTCGTGTTTAAGTTTTCCAAACAATTCTTCTTAGATTTTATAAAATTATTTAATAGTATTGTGCATTTATTTTATACCGAAACAGTCGTTCAGTATTATATAATATTTACACGTTTTTTTTTTACCCGATTTACAAAATAAATCTTTTTGGGTGTGTTAATAGAATTATGATATATTTTTTTTATCAACATTTTTCAATTTGAACAATATATAACATTTTATTCTACTTATGAATATAATTAAATATTATTCAAGTAAAACTGTATCTATTTAACCGTTTAAGTATTTAACGGTTATTATTGGTTTAATAAATAGGTTAGGTACTTAAAACATTTTTCTACTATACGTACGAAATACACGATCTTTGTTCAAAGTCCCCACAATCAATCGGTGCTACAAAAAGCATTGAATCAATTCAAAACCGTTTTCTACGTATCATTCAATTCAGAGGTTGTATCGAACGTGCACCTCACTCATCATATCAACCATTATTGTCGTATTTAAAGCTAGAAACCGCCTTGTCAACAGAAGGAAAAGACTTGATCTATGTTTTATTTTTAAACTAACGAATGGGTATATTAACTGTCCTGTACTACTTTCTTTATTGGATTTCAATATTCCAAATCATAGAACTAGGCAATTAAATACTTTTTGTGTACAACTCCAGCGTTCAAACTATGGTCAAAATGCTCCTATGAATAGATCTATGCAACTTGTTAATTATTTAAATGTTGATCTATTTTCCTGCGTTTCCTTAAATGATTTTAATTTTTACATAAATTATGTTTCAGCTGTATAAATGTTATAATCTATGTCAATATCTCATTAAGTCGATTTCCAATGTTAAACAACTTTACTCTGTATTCTTAACCATTTTTGTTTTCAGTGAATTATTTTCAACCATAATAGTGTCTCATCACATACATCACTTAAACCTGTCTATTTACCAAATGCACACTATCTGTATAGCTGTCCTACTATAATATTTAAGATTAGTGTTCATGTGATAACAAATATTATTATTATTATTATTATTACATTTTTTATAATAATAGACGTATGTCTATAATTAAATATGTAACTGGGTTCGCCCGTTTAAATTATACAAATAAATAAATAAAGTCGATTTTCGACCAACGTAGGGGAAAATATTACTGACAACCATTTTCATCGGCCTTGTGTATCTTATATTTAGCATATTAATCTGTTAGAATAAAAACCTTTAAGGTACGTTTTCCCTGGAGCGTCTGTATAGAGGTACTTGTCTAGAGTCAACACCGGTCTGGGACGTGGTCGGCGTCTCTTCTGACCGTCCGACGCTGCAGGGAAAAAGTACCTTTAGGATATATTAATGCGCATTGAACATGATAATTAAATTAATAAAACGTTATTATTGCTATATGCGGGTCGATATATTTTTAAAAAAGACGACAAAACCAGATTTAATATATTTTTTTAATTATTGTTTGGGATTCGTGCTGAAGAATATGAAGACATATTATATTTCTAACGGCAAAGGGACGTAAATTTTATGATAATTTTTTCTTTCTTTGAACACAATTTTCGTCATCGTATTATAATGGAGAAGATTTCGTCGGAACATTGCACGAATTATACGTGTATTAAACGCATCTTACACAATGGTACTATATTATTATAGTTTAAAGTTTTTTTTTTTTTTTAATTTCTCCAAATAAAATACCTTCCACCGCAGACTATACGTCTTACACGAGATATGGTATGTGCTATAACGCATAAAAAGTTAACTTGGGTTTTGCAATTGTTTTTGATAGCAACCTAGGTATATAGTTTGAAATAATATCATAATTAACAATGTCAGAAGTTAAAATTTAATCCGTCAATAATGCTCGCGTACCTGTAGGGAACGCGTATACATAAACTCTGAAACAACATGATGGGCGTTGCTGTACGTCATGTGATGTACATAATATTTTGAGATACCTACCTATATGTATTAATTTATATTTAATTTAATTTTCTTGTCAAGTAATTCAAGCGATCAACATATAATATTATACCTGATTTACATTATCTGAGTCATTGTCTATACTCATAAGTATAGTATTTCGTGTTTTATTTTGGTTTTAGCTGATCGTTTCACTGTTTGCGCACCTATTTATTATGATACAGTTGTACGACTACGAGATCCCGTAAAATAATAATTTCGTTTGGCAACATTTAATTTTCGACACATATATTTTGTTGTGGCTTATGGAAATACCTGCGATTTATCGAGCAATATAAAAAACAATAATCTCGGTCCATTCAATGATATGTTATACCAGCGGTATACCTACATATTTGTGCTCGCAATATACTCCCTCTGACTCTCACTGTCCCTCTCTCCCTCTCTCTCTCTGACTCTCACTGTCCCTCTCCCTCTAACTCACCCACCTCCCTGCATATATATCCATACAATTTATATAATAGCATTTCAATCCCTTAGTCTTGCTTATTGCCTCAAATACCAGCTCCTCGGTTACGCGGTCGTAAAATCATTATCTCCGACGATTACCTTTGACACAGCCCTTCGTCCGGTTACCCGAAATCTGCCCATATACGATGGCATGCGGCAGGTAGATACCTCGACGAATATATACCATCGTAACGATTTCCGTTCGACTATGTGTAATGGTCTGCCGATAATAGTCTTTGCAGGGCTCGCGATATAGACCGAGAAGACTATAATATATAGTTCGATGATGTTATTCAAAGCCGGATACAACAATATAATGTGTACGATAGTTGACCTATATATAATATTATATATATATATATATATATATGAACGTTCACGATCGTACAAACGACACGAGAGAACTGTGCGTTTAGATTGCGCCCGAAATGGTGTTTAGTTGAAACAAGTCGATATATATACTTACAGTAAATTCTGCCTCCACGAATATTATATAGCTATAAGTTTTGATGTTGGATACGTACCATTAATCTTGTTGTTCTGCCCCTAACATTTTCGGGTAAAATGATGTGTAGGTATATGTCGGAGAATTTAGGTTAAGGGAATAGATGCGCATTTGCCAGTTTTAATACATGTACATTTGTCTTTTGGCTACTATTATATAATATATCACATGATATAATTATTATATAATTTTAGTTTAAATACTACCTATTGTTCTAATCAAATGAGGAACGAGCAAACATATGTATAATAACACATATAATATTGTAGGTACATTTGTATATCTACTATAAATCATGTAAAAATTGAAATCTTCGGGATGACGTAAATCCAGTGGCGTATTTAAGAATATGACTCCCCAGGTACACAATGGAGTAGCACCCCACTTCCGTTGACATTTAACAACATAAAAACATAATAATATTTTATTATAAGGTGCTATAGATGACGTATAGTCTCCCCACAATGTCATAAATAACCCCCAATAATTTGTCAAATTTTAAAGCCCCTAAACGATACATTTATACATAGAACTTAAACCCCTTCGACATTTTGGGTGGTCACTATGGTTGCGTTTCGACATAAAAATGTCTTCTGAATTGTGGACTAGGTTTTTTTTTTATCGTATTTGCGATTCGCCAATTTTTTGGTACATATTAATTCAATGTAGATTAAAAATGTTGTTTTGCAGTTTTATAACAATTTTTTTTTTGACTTTTCGCCATATATATTTTTTAAAAACTAATATTATAATGGTACTGCAGGTAAAAACCTGTTTGATATTTATTTTTATAAATTCTAATTTGTTAATATGTAACTGTCGTTATTAAACAGTCGACGATAATATTATACAATAATATGATAAACACAGTATCCTAAAACGATTAATAATAATCAGGCCACAATTCAGATATGACGCAAAAGAACTCGGACGTTATATACGTACAAAAAGTCGGCCTTATAAATTCGGTTTAGACATTTTTCGTATCAAGTTATCTTTGGGATGCAATTACAGTATGTTGCCAAGATGTTACTTTTGACACTCACTTTATATATTTCATTTTATTTTCACTTATTATTTATTTTATCAGTATACATGTTATGTTCAACTGTAGTCTGTAATGTATTTTAATGTAACGCGTATAGTAGCAATAAAATTCATCATCAGTACTAAAAGTATTTTGAACTCCGAGCGTTCACTTTGCGACTCAGAATTTGGCACATCCCCCCCCCCCCGTGCCCTTCCCTTAACTTTGCCGCCACCAATAACGTTGATATAAATATAGGTACATATAATAATATGTAGGTTATTTTGTCGGGGACATTTTCAGGGTGGCACATATATCGTTATTCATATTTTATTCGTTCAAGCAGGGGCGGACTGGCAGATCGGGAGATCGGGAAATTTCCCGATGGGCCGGTCGAATAATGGGATTATAGGCCGTCTCGGGCGGGGCAGTTTGATTGTACAAATAACTAACTTATATTATGATTTTTAAATTTTAGTAATATAGTATTCAGTGTTTTGTGTATTTAAAATCTATAAAATATAACATAAATAATACGATAATAATCATACCAAAAATTATATTTTGTTGTTCTAAGACACAGTTATAAAAATAATTTTAGTTTATATAAATAGAAATAATAGCCAATAACGCATCCGGCAACCATTTGGGTTTGTATCAGTGGCGGTATCACTATTTGTTTGTATACGATAATTCAATATAATATTATTTAAAAATAATATATACTGTTTTCGTATTTCGTTCACGAGTCTGTCGTCTGTAATATTGTAATAACTAATAATAGTTCATTTATATTTTGCATTGACTACTGGAAAGAAGCACGTACCTTTTGAATATTTACGATCCCGATATCGCCTTTTAAAAGGTAAGATAAATATAGAAGATAATACTATTTTAGACAATTTTGTAAAATTTGGTTTGCGCGGCAAATGGCAATACGATGTGAGTCGTGAACTATTTTACTAAATTATAATTAATAATATATTGATATGTATGCAACAACAACATATTTAAATAATAAAATAAATATGAATTAATTTATTGAATTTTTAATTGTTTTTTATACTATAAAAATGAATGAAATGGTCTTCTCGAAACAGCATGACACGGAATAATCTAGAAGCTTTTGTCTTAATGGCTACAGAAAAAAATATTTTAATTTACATACAGCACCAAACGGTTATAGACCGTTTAGCCTAAAAAAGCAAAACATTTCATAAATTATTAATTCCTTAAGCCAATAAATTAAATATATTACCTAAAACGCATGATATACCTGCTGTTATTATTTATATTTTGAATATGCAATGGAAAAAATGTGTCGTATTTTAAACATAAATGTTATAATTAGGTTAGACAATAGTTTCTGGGCCACTTTAAAAAAAATTCCCGGGCCGCTCTAAAGAAGCCAGTCCGCCCCTGCGTTCAAGATTGGAATCGAGTTGATATTTACATAATATTATATCGACTACAAACGGTCCCAGAAAATTGTCGGGCCATTATAAGTCACGATGTTATGACCTTATAGTCTGTGAGTCAGTCAAAAAACGGAGCAGTTCTGGAAATTTGGAGAAAAATCACTGGTTAGTGTCACATTATATGTTATATATATATTTTGTGCGTTGGTACCAGGTACCAGGTATATGAGTATATTGTGTCATGCAAGGTCGCAAAGGATTCGTTTGAAAACTTCAAATCGTGTCCTGCACAACAACAAGAAAATGTCCTGCACTCCTGCGGGTAATCCAAAAACCAAGTAAAACCCATAGATAATATAAGAATGGATAGGACATGCTTATACCAGTTCCATATGAGGCCGTGTGCTTTTTTGGGGAAGAGAGAACGTAAAGAGAGAAAGACGATATGAGGCTTTTTAAGGTTATGTTCAAAACTATTTTATTAAATAATAATAATAATAACATGATAGTCAGTTATATTTAGATATTTGTCAGTTTGTATTTTGATTGTTGTGCCACCTGTGCCTGGAAAATTGAAATTGGAAAATAATATTTTAACAAAATGAAATTATATAAATTTTATTTATTATTATTTATCAATTATCATATCAATATTTGCCTTATATAACCTTAAAAATAGTATCACTAAATTTTCATGAGATAAGTTCTTATGTCCTATCCATTCTTATATTATCTATGGTAAAACCCCGAAGAGTGTTGGTTTTCCGTTGATGATGAGTTGATTGCCGAGGCTTACCTCGTGCAAATCGACCTATTCCCGAGTTGATTTCGGGAAGAGTAAGACTGAATCGGTTCCCTGAAGCACACACATACCAGTTGATTCCCGAACTTTGGCCAAGTACAGCATTACCCAGGAAACACCACGCGGCGAGAGGTTGGCTGACGAGTCTCCCCAATGTTATTTTATTTAGCTATTAAATTTGGTTAATCGTCTATAAATCGGGGGTAACGGATTTATATTTTTATTGGGCCACATTAGGAATCTGGAAATTGTCGTTGAAGTAGGTGAAAAAAAAATTATAAATTACAATACTCTCTAGTATACGTATAATATTATCTGTTTTACTTTTTTTATCTTGTCTGCGCCGAATAAAATTTGTCAGCGGGTTGCTATTTGGCGACCACTGGTGTAAATTTCATCAATTTTGGCCTTTTTTCATATATATATATATTAGCTGGGGACTACTTATTGACGGAAAGGTAAAAATATTGAAAACACAGCTTTAAGGGGCCTCGCAATCGTATTGATTTAAGGAGAATCATTTAGGCAATTTCTAATCTCGTCGTCGCCACCCGAGATCTATGTGTTAGTCGTAAATGATTATTAGTGTGTGTGGCGTCCATGCGGGTCAATTGTAGCTCTCGCACGCACTCGCACACACATGTCAATATATAATAATATTTTGATCATGAAAAAATGCTTATTTTTCACTTAAACATACGATTCTAATTCCAATAGTACGTCGCAACGATTACCTCAATTTTCATTCTGACAAAATATTCTTATTTTCCACAACATGTACGAGGGATCGATCGAGGCACATTTTTAAAATTGTATTTAGTTAATTAAATATTTAAGTTGGAAATTCTGTATTTTTTTTTGATTTTTTTACAATTTTTATTGCAATTTAAATTACAAAAATTAAAAATGTGGCTCGATCGTTCCCTTGTATATATTACGGACAATCAGAATATCTTTTCAGAATGAAAATCGTGATAATTGTCGACACGTATCGTTGGAATTAGAAACAGTAGTTTTTGACAAAAAAAAGACTTGGTAGTGAGGCCCCTTAAAATATTGGTGGTAATTGCAGCCAATGATGATTTGGTTATACGCTACTCGTATATGCATCATTTCTCCGATAAATGTACTTCTTTTTCCTAATCGTCCATTGGTATACAACCTAAAAAAATGAATCGTCTCGTAAATAATTTCTTATTATTCATTTCCCGTTTCACCGGAATTTGGTAGACACCTGTGAATCGACTCCAATGGGTTTTCGGTCGCCAGTGGATTAATATTATATCAATGTTATTGTACCAACACGTTTTTCTCGGTCGTCGTCGGCGGTTTTATATAATATAGATAATAATATAATGTTTGCCCTTGAGTCGGTCGTTTCAAATTGAAGGGTGCGGTCAACGCGTCAGCTGTCTTCGGCAGTAGCGAGAGAAAAAAAAAAGCAGTAGAATTATTATTACAGTGCGGTATATTATTTTTATTTTATTTTACGCACGCACGAAGATTGATCCAAATAAGAGAAAAAAAAATAAAATAAATAACAAGGTTGTTATATAAACGTATTTTTTTGCGATGTAGTATAGTCGTTAATTACGGATAGAAAAAAATGAGAATAAAATCGCAAAATGCGAAGGACTGGTCGCCGCTTATAAACACGCATAACTACGGCTCGAGGCTGCAGAACTGGTCCCCGGCGGTCTATACCAAACTTCTTGGAGTATTATTTTCGAGTGGTTGAACTTGCGCTCGCCTATAGGAATGTATTAGGTTAGGTTATTTTTATTGTTAATTTTTTTTCCCCATCGCTCGATTAATTATCACGACGATGAATCGCTATATAATATATATAGAATTTTAAACCTCGACGTTGCGTCGTAGTGACACTCCGGCCGAAGCAGCGGAGACTTGTTCAGACGATTTTGTTTTTTATTTTCCATCACACACTCGACACAGCCATTATACGATATTTTTCTTATTCTATATTTGACTCCGGCGCAAGCGTGCGCAATGTAATACGAGACGACGGCAAATGGAAAAAAATAATCATCGGTCGTCTTAATTAAATTGATCAATCGAAATTTTATATCGGATTTCGATGTCCGTGAACCGTATAGATGTAATGAACACGCACCGTAACCTAACCTAACCTGCACCAGGTGGTGTTAAAAGTTAGTGTGCACAATGCACTTGACAGTGGCGGCGGGATATACGATTATTTGAAGCAATTGCTTCAGGTCTAAAATGGGTGGGTGGGTGTATAAATATATATTATATACTCGTAAGACCTCAACACAAATATCATGGCAAATAATATTATAATTAATAATTATTATTGGCCTTTATTGCTAATTTGATTTAATGAAGGGTGAGGTGGTAAAATTTTTTAAAATATACAATATGCTTCAAAGCCTCCACGATTTCGCGCCGCCACTGGCACTCGATCCCATACTGTGAGTTGTCAAAACATTTCCGTTCGGAGACGTTTATTGTACAAAAACACAATTCTTTGTTATTGTTATTATTATTTTTTTTTTTTGTTCTAAACGCATTAGCGAAAAATAAAACGGAAATTAAAGTCTCCGACGTGGGTGTTCTTAACCGCTTAGTCGTGTTGTACGGAAGTCGAAACGAATCTTCAAAATGTTCATCTACCTGTTTAGCGGGTATCAACTCTCGTAAATTTTTCCTTTGCAACGACAATATAAATTTAATCGCCTATAATGTAATTATTTTGATAAACCAAATCATTAAATTAAATTAGATATTATGATAACATATTTTATGAGGCGTATCCCGCTTCCAGCAGATTATATAAGTATATGACGTATGTATAAGTTGTAAGTATATGAATTACAAGCTCATCATGAAAACCTGAATCATTAAATCTATATATTTATATATTATAATATCCGAATGAGAATACACGAAGGTTTAAAAAAGTATAAAAAAAATGTTGCTTCGGCCTGAGTCGCAAAAGGCAAAACTCCATTTTTTTGGATTTTGGGATTATTCGAGATTAAAATTAAGAAAAAAAACCGCATCGTACGATGATAAAGTCGTAACTGAAATTGATAGTTAGGAATCATCCGATGTAATGATTTTAAGACCTAAGAAAAAGTCGTAACTTCATATTATTATCATCGTAATAAATGATGGAGATCCTCGACATTTGCGAATTATGGAATTAGGCCGACGAAATATATGTTTGAAACGTTTTTTTTCCTCTCACGGAAACTTTGTAATTTTAGGCATACTCCCTTTGCGACTTAGGCCGACGTATATCTGCACATTCTGACGATTTAATATTTCTATGTGTCCGATGGCCGTCAATATTTACATTGTCAGTTTTATATTCAGCGACTGTAATTATCGTTTCGATCCGTTTTTAAAAAAAGCCATTTGATTCATTTTTTGGTTTTGTTTTGTTCTTCGATTCTCCGTCAATTTGTATCCGAGCAATCATTACAACGCATAAATTTCACATATTAAAATCGAAACAAATATATTCTCGCCCACACTCGATGGACGAATATTTGTCGATATATACATATATGGACGATATATTATATTATTAATTACATCGGTTAAAACTCTAAATCATTACTGCATCGAAATATAATATTATTCGACGTTGATTAATATTCTTTATCGAGGAAATATTATGTAGGTACATAAATATATATCATACAGTTTACTGGCGAAAAAATTAACTTATGAGATTTCTGTCAATAAAATGTAAAGGGCAAACGACTTTATTTTCGTCACTCAATTTTATGGTCAACAGATGATAAATAATAATATATTTACTGTCATTGATGCTTTATATTACCTCCCCTCTCCTTTCCCAAATATGTCTATATTTTGTTTTCTATATCGAAAACTCTGAAAAGAGCGTTTTTTTTTTTACGATTGTTCCTTATATTTGGATTTCGGCTCTGTAACTATTATTCCCGACAAAAGGGTGCCATAATTCAATCTCGTCGAGCTTGTTCTCTATATCCCACCGGGCACCGAGGGAAAGCAAATGCGACAACGGCCTAAAATGCTCAAAGAGAAATCCTTTGAATCAAAAATATGCTGTATGGAGTTTATTTTATGGAGCAATACAATATATACAATGGTGGTCAAGTTATTGAAATGTTTTCGAACAAAAGACCGGAAAAGGTTAACAGCCCCTCCTCGCGGGTGCTTTTCGATATTTTTTTCTACAGTCACGAGAGGGCTTATAACGAGATAATTTACAAGGAAGTATAAAACATTGAAATATTGAGAATTTTTAATCGCCAATGCGCGTGCAGGATTAAAAAAAGCTTAAAAGCTTAATATGTATTATGCGTGAGTTTACATTAAAAAAAAATATATATAATATACCGATTTTATATCCGTTTTTTGCTTAACTTTATTATAATATTATATATTCTAATGTACTTCCTTCTTCCGGTTTAATGACTTTTTTTTTTTTAAGAACTTCTGCACGCGTAAAAAACCCATCTCAACATTTTTATTATATCAGACCAGACGATCGTCACTGCTGCGACTGCGCTGCAGGTAAAATCGGTGAAACATGTATAACCAGTGGCGTATATAGGGGGGGAGGCCCCCTAGGCCAGGGCCCATACTGAAATTGCAGGTTCGATTAAAGTATTTCATGTATATCTACATTGTACACTGCTTACAGTTTCTACCATGATTAATTTAGCCGGTTGATTAAAATCGTTTTTGAGAAATCCACAAGGAAATGATTGTCAGGACTTGCTTTGATGACTTTGATGTTAAATTCACAGTTAGATAACATAAATATATATATATATGAAATTGTCAATATTTTTCAAAAAAGAATTAAAAAATTAATTTTACATAATTATAAAATGAAATTGCTCAATTTTTATTTATATTGTATATGTCGTAATTTTAACCACCCAGCTCCCTAAAATATGTATATTTGACAAAATGGGTCCATAGTGAAAATATTTTGTATATACGCCACTGTGTATAACACTATATATTCGAATGAATAAAATATATATCATTGTCAAAATATATGTTCGCGGGAATATAGTTAAAATAAATTCACGGCCATCGCTTGAGATTTCAAAAGTTGACCTTTCCCATAAATTTATATTTTTCCAACAAAGCGTCCAAATCCGTTGGCGGTATCGCGGTTGTGTACGTGCAGTACCTACCTATACCTACTCGACAGCCCGACATGATATCATGAATATTAAATTTGGTCTAAAAATTTGTAGCAAATACGCATGTGTAGGTACCGCCTTAGCGTCTTTCCAAAAATAACACCGATCGACATGGGCGTGTTTCGAGCGAAACGGTTAACGCTCCTGGACAACATATTTATAAACAAACCGGTTTCGTTGTGTTGTTGTTTTTATTATAATATATTTAACCAAACAGTCGCCGTCTACTGTTATTGAAATTCAAAATATGAGTTATATGTTTAGCGCGTGGCATGTTTTGGAGATAAATGTAACAATATATAATAAACAAGTATTCTCGCAAAGTTTGCCGACCCCAAAACTGCGCACGATTTTAATATTAGTCGGCAGATATAGGTACTACCTATATAGATCAAAGGTGCAGGGCAAGTTAATGAAAATAATTAACTGAAGTTGAGTTAAGTTGAGAGGACACAAGATCCATAAGTTATAATAAAAATAATAATAAAATAATAAAATATTAACTTAACTCAGTTTAAAAAAAAGTTAATCTATTTGTTTTTTAATTAGTACCTATGTAAATCACATAAAGAGTGAATGTGTCTTTCTAGTTTCTAATTTATGAATTATAAAAAACAATTTTATTGAACTTTTATCATAATGCACACTGTATACCATTTTACTTTTACTTTACTATTATTCACTAATTTAAAATATACTCATCTCAAATTAATAATTTAATAAATATATTTTTTTATATCGTACCTATAGCAATTGAATGTCATAATACGTGCAGATGAGTACCATGACCTTTATCTTTATTATAAGTTATATAACATTAAAACATAACAATTATTGTCAATTTGTAATTTAAAATTATTAATTTTATTAAAAACATTTATAATTGTAACTCGCATAATATATAATTTACAACTTCATAAAATATATTAATATACACACAATTATTATGTTATTAAGAAAAATAACAGAAATGTTTGTGTTTTTGTATTGGATTATTTTTATTCTATACTGATCCGAAAAATTTCAAAATGTTTTTAACTTGATGGATTTTTTTAAAATCACCTGAGAAAAAAGTTATTTCAACTGCAAATTACACCAGTTAAGTCCATAAGTTGATTAGAAGATAAAATAACTAGTTAAGTTAAACAGTTAAAAAAAAATTACTTTTTAACTTAACTTTAATTTTTTAACTAGTTAATGCCCACCTTTGATATAGATTATCTCCAAAGTGCATCAACATGATATTTAAGTCGTACGCCTATGAACCCTGAAAACAATAATTATTATTGATCGTACATTATTGTCCTAACCTATATTATAGCATGTAGTGTACCTATAATCCGACAACGTTCAATTAGAATATTACAGATAATCATAATTTTTTCGATGTTTGACAAATATAACGCGCAGCCATATTATACCACGGTCGATGGATTGTGGATTAAAAAAGTGATCGATAATAATATGATAATATAAGTTATAATCCTACGCGGTCGTTAGGTCGTATATGACGATGTGAATTTAAATCGCCAGTCGACATGTTTTTTACTAAAAAATAACCGCACCGTCCTAACAATTACGACTATACCTACACATAGAATCAATTTTACATTATCATAATTATTCATAAAAAAAAAAAAAAAAGTAATGTATTTTATGGTCAATATTATACTCACCTCGGTATATATACATTTAGCCATCACGCACAGTATAATATGTACAACATTAAAATTACGTATTTTTCAATGAATATCAAAAACTGATGGTACACAAACAGGTGTGCTACATTTATATACCCATAGTAGTGAAATATTTATATTCATACAAAATCGATAGATAGAACGAAAAAAAGGTTAATAAAATGTATAGACTGAGTATTTTACCATTTTTTTTCTTCGCCTCGAATTTATATTTTCACTTCCTTGTGTTGTTCCGTGGAAATCTTTCGTTTACGTACACAATATAATATATAGATATATATACTTCCGATAACTATTTACGACGTTACTAGGAAATTTCTTTTATGATCTCTGAAAAACTGAAAAAAAATAAAACCCAGCCGAATAAAAGGTGGTGGGAGACATTAGCGGACGGGTGGTGGAAAGAGTCCAACGAAATACACTGAAAAATACATTTTATAGATACTAAAAATATCAAAGGGCACATCACGCACGCTTATAATATATATATATTACAGACGTCGAATCTATGATATACAAACAATTTATGGAAGTCAATAAAAGATTTGTATTTAAAAAAAGAATGTTATACGATATAAAACGCCGTAGGGATTCGACATTTTTAAAGGTAATATTTTCGTGTAGAACAGTCAAAACTGCAACTCTGCAGCCATACAATGTTAGATGAATCAACAATAAATATTATAAAGGGCAGAGTCTTCCAAATTGCATGTGACATTAATGACGGTGGGTATTATAATATCATATTATTAAAACAAACTTTAATTATTCAATGCAACTCTTTTTAATTTTTTTATATTTTATTTAATTTTTTCAGTTTTTTTAAATTTGTCTATAATAATAAATGTTTATTGCATTTTTTGTCCAAAAATTTCTTTATTTTTTAATGCATATTTTTCAAATTGTTCATGCATATTTAGTTGATTTTTAGTGCATAAGTGCATACATATTCATACATTTTTTAGTGCATAAATATCCTAACCTTAATAATATGTATTGATTACGCGATCCCAATCACTTTTGTATCACAATATTGGAAGAACTTTTATACTTAAATACATAATAATAATAATTATTCTTATTACAAAGGTCCCTATACATACTTAATCTCATAATATGTATTATAAAAGTTTGAGGTTTTTCAAAAAATCCATTATATTTGCAGACCTATGAATCACATGGGCGATAATATATTGTTTATAGTGATCGAACAGTTTTCAACAAAAAATGTTTCTCTCTCTATTTATATTTCACCAGCAGATAAAATTATATAAACATTTTGCAGTACAGTGTCTGTCTCCGCTAATATTTTTTTAAATTTAATTTTATAAAAGCGATAAGGTTACAGCTATAATTTGAAATCCAACCGTTTTTGTTTTTGTTTTTTTTAATAAAATTACTTATTTACAGTATTCATTGTTATGACTAATGAGTTGACTACATACGATATGCATACAAACAATATATTTAAGAAAAAAATAATTTTAAATTCACAACTCTATATATATGCATACATCATTATCATAAAATATAATTATTAGGAAATTAGGAAATTAACTAATCAACTATT
This sequence comes from Macrosiphum euphorbiae, assembly GCA_949089665.1. Lineage (NCBI taxonomy): Eukaryota > Metazoa > Arthropoda > Insecta > Hemiptera > Aphididae > Macrosiphum > Macrosiphum euphorbiae. Next base: position 42,437,500 of record CARXXK010000004.1, on the reverse strand, counting down.
TTAGAAACTGAGGTATACGATAAATTTGGTTGGGTATAGGTATCTATATGAAATGTTTTAATCATACGATATGGATAAATAACATTTAAGTGATAAAACAATATCAATAATTTTTATTTTATGAGTAAGAAACAATATGCGTAATATCAGAAACCAACATATGGGCAAAGATAGGTAGCCCCCTCATAAATCGTAATATACAAAATACATGTTATAACCTTCGTTTATCGTACGACACTCGAAACAACAGTTTTAAAACTCGGGGATTAGAGAAAGACGAGCGTGCATGCAGCTGTGATGTATGGATCAACCACCTGCAGGTACCTATACTATAGGTATATCTGGTTGAAATTAGTCTGGTCACACAACTTTTATTTAACCCCGTAGGTATATGTAAATAAGTTGGTGAAACTTTTGGGTATAAACCGTATACGACCGTGTGACCGTGTCCGTATGCATGGTGTTTCAAAATGGAAACATCCGAAACGTTTGAAGTCGTCTCACTCCAAAACTTAATCAGCCGTTTCTGGCGCGCTGACCTCTTACAAATATTTACAAAACCAATTGCCATTCAAAAGGAGTTTTTTTTAACTCTTTTAGATTCAGCTGCAGAGTGGATCGAGATAAGTTTAGTTTTTTTTTCAAGGATTAACTTATTATAAGTATGTATACATTAATCGGTCAGTCCGTATAGGTACATATTATCGAACATTTTAATACACCCGCGAGTGAGTTCATTCCCACTTTTCCATTAATAGAAATTGATTCAAATTATGAATTTCGGATATTTTGAGTACACACAAGCACCATAAAGACCATATATTTTAAAATCCAATTAATAATGATTGTACATATATGTTTGTAGAACATGAAAAACTCTCTACTGTAAATTGTCATGTAGTTGGTAATTTTGAAAATGTTGATGCATCCAAATCGTTAAACTAGGTAATCTAACAACACTTTACTAGAATGTCATGATATGTCAAAACTACCAGTTTGATATTATATCATTACTATAGACTAAATATATCTATTTCATATTGTTTGAATAAAATCAGGACTAGTACATATACTAAGATTAATAATTCAGAATGAAATTTGTATCACCACAATTTAGACTCCCATTAAATTGTGAAAAATCTAAATACCTGTTTGAAAACGAGATCTTTCGATATTGTTAATAATTCCTAAAATCAAGATTAAAAAATAAAATGGATAATTAAAGGATGAAAAAGGGGAATGAACAATAAGTGTGCTTGGTGTGTCATCGCTGTGGGTATACATATGTTGCAGTGGTCGGACTGTTTTCCGAAGTATGGGTACTCTGTGGTCGGTCGTGTTTTTTAATCTTTCAGAAAGCAATGATATAAAATAATATATTGTTTCGTATAGGAAATACGACGCTTTCGTGCCAATAATTGTATACAACATCACATCCGATACAGTTCGTTTTATTCGACAATTATCGATGTTTTGTTGAAAACGTATAAGATGATATTATGTTCGCTCACGTTTCACTTGACCTTCACTTGGTGTCATTTGTACGATTTGTGTTTCACCAATAATTATTACTCCACACACACTGCAGAAATTAGACAATTAATTGCGCTTTTCTCGCACGCGAGTTCAATTTTAAACGTATAAATAATAATCGACGATTAATTGTTTGCGATTAAAGTAAATAATATTACATAAGCGATTAGCGGTGAATCGTAAAATTGTACCATTATGTGCATTAAAATTACTGATGTATATTGTATATAGTTGCTGTGAACAAACATAATAATATAATCATTGCGATTTAATTTTGGGACACGAAAACATAATTAAATTTGTCACGATTCAATATGACTAATATAATAATATGCGATGTAAACATTAAACTTAATTTGTTTTAAAATATAAGCGTTCATATATGCGTACCAAAACGCATGCACTTCTATTTCTGTTAAAATTGACGATATACATAATGTGGCAATGTAATTATAATGTGTAATACAAGGCGTGTAACAGAAAGACCTTATAAATTGAATAACAGCTTTGCTCCTCTATTCCGCAATATTCGAACAATTTTTTTATATTTAATTTATAAAAGCTTACAAGTATGTAACTTTTTTTATTTTATTTTTTTATACAAAACATTTTAAATTTTTTCGAAAAAATTCAAAATGACCATTTTCTAAGTCTAATTTCAAGACAAATTTTGATGGAAAAACATGTATTTAAGTCAGGAAGTTTATTTTTTTAATTTTGTAAAGTCGATTAATTGAAACGGATCAATGATTGATTTTTTTTTAAATTACTTTTTTGGGTACCATACGGTACCTATACGGCAAGCCTCTACACTCTTGTTTCTCCTGTCATTTTTTTTTTCTTATAAATCAATCAATAGTTCCAATTGTTCTATTTTAAACAGATTGAATAAAAAAAAAAACATTTGAAATCAAAAAAAAAATCAAAAAATATTTTTGGGAATTTTCAGAACTAAGAATTTTTTTTAAATTGTTTAATGCCCATATATATAATTTCCAATTTTTGTCCTACGTTTATACCTACCATAATAGGTATCATTAATTTTTTTTTAATTGTCCGGTCTTTTCGTTACACCCTGTATAATATGACACAACAGGAAAACGGACAATGTTATGCGACTTGTCTCTGATATACTATTTATTTTTTTTTAATGTGAAAAATGTGGTTTTAGAAATATATGTAGATACAGAAATATTTCAAATAACGTAATTTATAAGAATTTTCACAGGAATAAAATATATATGCGTTAGTTCCTGCAAGTGACATATTATTATTACTATAATACCTATACAAAGAACTGAATATTTAGATTGGAACTTCTCCATATTCCCGCAATATCGCAGCAGTCTTTTTTTATACCTTATTACAAAACAGTAAAAATATATTTTGATGATTGAAAACTATATAGTACCGTTTTACTTTTTTTTTTATCAATAGTATTCGGTGTGGGCGTAAAGTTATTTGTTTATTTCGGCACAGATGATCGATTTAAATGTAGATTTCGTAACACTATACCACTGAAGTTATGATATAGTCTTCAAGGTTCTTTTCCGTGCCAAACGGTTTTGTGGTGAACATTTCGTGTTTACGTAACAATGAAAATTAGTAGACTACCTACTCTTAAATTTATTTTAGAACATATCAAAAAAAAAAAAAATATGTTTTCATCATAATAATATTATAAAATTTTTATAAATTTACGTAATATTGCATATTTATAATAGCATGTACATTGTACACCCATACTTTAAAATTCGTCACTTTAAAGATAGTTAACAGATAAAAAACGATCTCGTATGTTAATTGATATATAGGTATATCGATTTATCACAATATACAAATTATTGTTATAAGTAACGAAAATAATACACTTCATGATGTAATATCAATCATAATTCATAATGTAAGTATACATAAGTTGACACGGTATACCTAATTACAATATTGTCCACCTACAAACTAGGTTGTGTATTACTATTGAGTATTGTTATATACTCGCGATTAGAAAACTCTGTCGGTACTTGCCTGCTGCGATTTCTTCTAAATACTTTTCGATCATAATTCGACCCACAACGTTTTTCTCGATACAATTTTTGGAGTATGGATAAGTCAATATTATAGTGTGCCGGATAGCAGCCGATCGGTCGCGGCCGACAACACTTGCGAAAACATTCTCGGCGCAGTCGTTATAAACAAATTGCATTTAAGATTGTATTTGTTTTTAGAACATATCAAAAAAAAAAATGTTTTCATCATAATATTATAAAATGTTTATAAATTTACGTAATATTGCATATTTATAATAATATCATGTACACCCATACTTTAAAACTCGTCACTATAAAGAGTTAACAGATAAAAAACGATCTCGTATGTTAATTGATATATAGGTATATCGATTTATCACAATATACAAATTATTTCAGGCCCTATTTTTTAGTGAACCTCGACACAAAGTGTGTAGTCCGAAATTGGAAGTGTGCACTACGGATTTGATAAGTGTGTACTAATGAATAAGACTATACAAATAAATAGATTATAATTGGTAGGTAATAATGTAGAATATAGCATATCTACACAGTACATATTGTGTAATATGCTAATATTACACTAAGTATACATAAAATTAAAAAATATTTTTTAAAAATGAAAATCTTTTATGATAGGTACCTACCAAAAATAAATTGTTTTCAGTTACATTTTAACAAATTGATATTTACTATTCTCTACATTGAATCGCTAATGAATTATTATGAAAGTTGGATACCTTTAGTTATTTCTGCGTTATGATTTCGACTCTCTTAAATTTATAAAAAGTTATGCCCCATATTTTACTGAATAATATATCAATTTAAATTTAAATTCTTGGTCTTCTTTGTCACTGTGTCATAATATCATTGTAAATAAAATGTGTAGTACGAATATTTTTGAAAAATAGGGGCTGAATTATTGTTTTAAGTAACGAAAATAATACACTTCACGATGCAATATCAATCATAATTCATAATGTAAGTATATGTAAGTATATGTAAGTTGACACGGTATACCTAATTACAATATTGTCCACCTACAAACTAGGTTGTGTATTACTATTGTTATATATATACTCGCGATTAGAAAACTCTGTCGGTACTTGCCTGCTGCGATTTCTTCTAAAATATACTTTTCGATCATAATTCGACCCACAACGTTTTTCTCGATATTGTTTTTGGAGTTTGGATGAGTCAATATAGTGTGTCGGATAGCAGCCGATCGGTCGCGGCCGACAACACTTGCGAAAACATTCTCGGCGCAGTCGTTATAGACAAATTGCATTTAAGATTGTATTTGTTGTTAGAAAATTAGCAAAATACAAAATGGTTTTCGATGTTTTCCCACCACATATGATCGATCCATTAGTGGTACGCGCAGCCTGCAAAAGGAAAACAAAACAATATAGAGGAAGACACTATTCTCGAGAAAGTCGGTGAATCAATTTTTTTTCATCAGTTCTATTGTTTTCTTTGAGAAAAGTAGTAATCCTAAATGAACCGGAAATTTGGGTTTAAAACTCAATGCGAGATTCATATACAAACAAAATGGGTTTCATCCAATGTCTCGTTGTTTAAATATTATATACTCGTAAAACGTATATACATATATATAGGACAAACAATCTCACACACCTTTGTAATATTATATTTTATTGAATTTATTTTCTAATTTATTGAATATTATATTCTAGTAAATGTTGATATTTTTATTTATCCAGTAAGATTATGATGCGACTATTATGATACTGTTATGTCTGAAGGTAAGCCCGGCTGTATCTTGGAAATATTTATTATTCGTGTTTTTTATACTTAATATATTTATTTTGAACAATTTTAGCCACCGCCCACCGTTCGCTGAGCGTTTTTTTTTTTATAATTTATTGCACTCCTCTTATTTATTCAAACAGTATTTAATAGTATTAGTTTTGTACTTACGAGTGTTGATTTTAAATTTATAATATGATATTTTTGAAAAAGATTATTTTGATATTTACCAAATATATATGGGACTTATATTTGTTTATCGGATTGATTTATTATTAATAATTGTATTAACATTTGATTGGAGCAATAGAGAAAGATGTTGCAAATAATGCATTTCAAATATTGCCCTTGTATCAAGGTAACTCAGCCCAACGTCAAATATTTGTGATAATACTTAAATAAATATAAAATACTTGAATAAATAATAAGCGAACATTTTAAGTAGCTACTATAGCTACCTGGGTTCATCGTCTTACAGATTACATCAATAGATTTCAGTTTTGCACTGTAAATGCGCTGTAAATATTATAACCTTTGATATTGTAGTTGGAAATCGAAAAACAACTTAATATTGAAAAAGGTAACCGCCTAAATATTTTTTTTGACACGACATTTTTGGAACACTACCCACCTCTATATTCGGACAAGCCGGAAAACAAATAAATTACACAAACGCACACTTATCATTATAAAACCAAACATTTCTCTCGTTAATCAGAAATATGTATCTATATCCCTTTCAAAGAATAACTCCAGTTAAGATTTTCAATTATTATGTAACTAATGAATCTCGTAATAATTATTAGAACATAAACACGTAACATTAAAAAATAATATAATATATTTTGGCGTATAGCGTATCGTCAGTGAAAATATAATAATAATAAAACGTCGAGAAGAATATTGTGAACGTTTTAAGACCTGTAAAAGTATTTAAGTATAATATATTATTATAATATTTAAAACAATGTACGAGGAAGTTAAAAAACTTTTTGAAAAACGATGAATATCTAATTTCCAAAACTGGTAAAATAAAATAAAAAAAACAACCTATCTTATAATAACTTATATAAACTGACGAACTAACTTAACTCAAGTATTTGCGCGAGTAAAGATAAGACGCACATATTATATGAACTGTGAATCGCACAAGTTGTTATTACAATATTCAAAACAATAAACGATCTCGTTCGGAATTTTGTTTTTTGAAACCACCATAATTTAAATACCTACACTATAGATCTATTTCTTTATCGTGATAATATTTTTTTAATATTGGGTTTCTCCATGGATTTTAAAGTTTAAATCAACGTAAACCGATTTAATTGCTATATTTATGTGAAATTCCATTAAGACACCGAAAAAAATACACTTTTGAATGCTGTACGTGGTGATGTCTTGAAATTATTTTCAACAGTAAATATCTACCTCAAGTCAGAGGGTATCCACACTGGTGGGCCTCCCTCCTCACGCCATTCGTGTTTTGTACCGTCAAATTTTTGCTATCAAATTTACTTATTGTATTGTATATAAATATTACAGATAGTAAATACTCTATTTTTATCTAATAAAAAATAAAAATATCTATAATAATTGATTATATAACTGAAAACAGTGATAATATTTCAAGGTAGGTTTATATGTATATGACTGTATTATAATGTATAACGTTGTGCAAGAACGTGTGATGCCTTAAAGGACCCCAAACGTAAAGTCGTAATTTGATTACAGAGAGAATTATTTAAATACAAAACTTTTCCTCGATTATTGTTTAGACTTTAGAACACTTGATGAGGTCGGTATTGAATTAAAATGGATATATTTTATTAATTGTAAATAGAAGCACGACTACATATTATAATATTATTATCATATATTATACGCGTCAATCGTCTTGCATTACTTAAAAGCTAAATATTATTAAATAATCTCGTACTTCAATGTCACGACGTGCAGTTCGTTTACAATCCGGTAAGTGTTGTTACATATTTTGCTCCTAAATTAAAAAATTCCAAACTATATTCACATTTGAATACTCGCCAGTCGAAAAATCATGTAAATTAATGAAGTAGGTATTAATCGCATGGATGGGTATATATAAGTAACTAATGTATTTTTTTTTTATAGAACGTGATGTTTTTAATCAGAATGGAAAAAAAATCACGGTTTAGATAATTTTAATTAAAATGAGAGTAATATTTGATCAGTCACACTGACGGATACCAATATAATACAACAGTGACGTGGTTGTCCGGTCTTTGTATATATGAGATTATTATAAGATAGCACGGAAAAAACAAAACAGTCGTGTTGTTTGTACTATAAAAGTAATAGGATTGACTGTACATTACAATATTGCTATAGGGATAACTATAAGGTTAGTCAGATTTACTAAAATATCATAGTCAAGTTGTTATGGTTATTCGAACTGAAATACGCTATTTTAACTATATTTTTTAATAAATTCAAACATTAAAAACTTCGTTAACTATAAAATATAGTAAACATTACCATAAAAGCTAACTATATTTATATAGTCGTAATAAGTAAATCATTTTAGTCGTTTTACCTATTAAATAGTTATATCTACTATAATTTGTTCAACCATAATATTTTAGTAATTTTTTTTTCCGTGAGGACTTGGATAATTACTGGTTCATTACGTCGTATTAAATGTATAATATTATAATATATTGAGCTTTTTATAATAGTAATTATAGGTGACCTTCAATTAATTTAACATCGGTTAATAATTGAAAACAAAATGTTAGCACACGGTGAGACAAGTAGATATTGATCGCGTATGGCTAATAAATATGTACTAAGGGTCTTCGTTACCTCGACCTCTAAAATGGTCTTTGAATTTCCAAAAATCAACACTGTTTCCACCTATATTCAATATGATTTTTTTTTTAAACTGTTAGAATTTGTTACTTATACATCAGATTATTTTTGAATTCAATGCAAGAGAAACTTATATTTTATGCATTTCAAATAGTTATAAAACGCTTGAAATTAGAATAGTAATTCATGTTAAACCTAGATTGAGATCCAAGGCTTTAATTTGGTTCGGACATGTTACTCCATTAAACCTACCGTAAATATGGAAATACTAGAGCATGTTTGTATAAATAAAATAAAATAATGTATAATGTTATGCTCATCATGAGCATTATATATGAATATTAATCAAACATGAGTTTGGATGGCATCCGTGGACAAATGATGGACGAGGGATCGTTGGTGGGTGGGCGGTTAATATCAGTAGAAATATTTCGACTAAAGTTTAAAAAAGTTTCAAGTTTAAACGCTTCGCTACTAAATTACATTATAATACTCACTCTAAACGCCCACTAAACGTTACACTGCGTGGTACGTTCGGCCATATAATAGTGGCCATAATATGTATGTATGCGATTTAATAGCTTATAGTTGCCCGGTTAAACTTTTTGCCTTTTTTTTGGTAGACAATAATATAATATTATATGGGACGAAGCCGAACGACTGTTTCAAATCGTTCAATTCTATAATAACAACAACGCGAAAGCAAACAATATAACATTATGCCCACCAAATATTACCTCATAATAATTATGAGAGTGTGGGTGTTCCATGATAATATAATATGATGTACCGTAAGGTGGGGTGAGTTTGACATTAAGGGGCGACTTTGATCATTTGATTTTTTAATACAAAACCTTTTTTCTCTCAAAACTCAAAAATTACCGAACCGATTTTTTTGTGGGGCGAGAATGATCACTTTGATGACTGTACCCATGTTTATACGCATTTTCAGGGGTGCGATCAAAGTCCCCCAAAAGGTGGGTAAGTTTGATCAATAACTAATATTAGTTATAACTAATGTAAAAATGTAAAAAAAAAATTTGGTTTGAGAAATTTTCAGTTAAAGGTATAATGTAAAATAATTATTAATAATTAAATGTTATATATTTCAGTTGGTTATTAGTACAATAGGTATAAAACTAAAATAATTGAAAATTAATGATCAAAGTAACCCCACCTTACGGTACTTTTTTCTCAACCGCCTCGGCCGGACGAAACTTTTTGATGGTATTATAAGCACATATAGAGATACCTAATACACATAATATTAAATATAATATTATCCCGATAAGTCAACCACAGTCTGACGTCGTTGTTATTATTGTTCTCATTGTTGTGCTACGACGACGACGGAGGCCATCACAAAACTGCCATAACATGTACATAATAATAATAAGCCTCCCGAACACTATTCTATTATTATTATTATTACGCATTTATCCGGACGATCGGTTTTCTTCGCGATCGCCTGTCCGAAACGCACTCACACTTACTCTCTCTCTCTCTCTCACCCAAACGCACTACATCTGGATGTAATAACGCAGAATGTAAGTATAATAACATAATATCGTACATAATATACAGTATAGTTCGACAAATATGTTTGACATCGGCACGACCTCGAAATACAATAAAATGCACGCAGTATAACGATCCCGTAAACCCGCCTCCCCCCCCCCCCCCCAGCCACCTCGATATCCGCCATATTATACGCCCCGTGAACATAATAATATAATATATTATATTGTGTTACGTAAAAATTACTAACGATATATATATATAAAGTAATAATAATAATAATAATAATATAAAACGAATTTTCGAATGCTGCGCTGTAATTTAGTTTGTGCTCCCGAATTTCGCAACGGGATGTCAATAAAATACGTCGTGAAATATAATATATAGGTACCTACTGCTGAAAAAAATGTAAAATATTATTATTATTATTATTTATTTTTTAAACCAGTAAATAATAGCCATAACTTTATAGCTATTATTATACACTGTAATACTATCATGGTAAACACGCCTATAGTACTCACTAGAAAATCGATTTATTTACCGCGAAAATATCTCGTTTTTTATTCATGACACATATTGTTCTTATAACGGGGATGGATACGTATACCGTGTATTGAAGATTTAAAGTTTCATGAATTATTAAAAGTTTTATAAGTATTAGCATGGAAAAACTTATACTTAATACCTACTTAAAGAAAAAACCTGTTGCCCATTAAAATAATTTAAACTCACTAAAAACACGAGCAGATATTATTTCAATAACAATCGATAGCAGCTTAGGTAACTTTTAGAATAATACGTATCTAGAAACCGAAGGAGAATAGATAATAATTAGAATTATAAACGTTTTTTTTTTTTTTTTTTTTTTGATAGTTTGCAGGTGAGCATTTGCTTTTTACCAATTTGTGTTTTTTAATATTATAGTATTATTAATGTAAGTGTATTAGATTCTGAGCGGAGCAAGGAAGCTAGTGGTTTTACAATGGTGTTTATTATTAATTTTTTTTATTTTTTTTATATCCTGTATACAAAATTTCTACCAGAAGGAGTGCTTTGATTTCAACATATAGTACCTTATCTTTTAGCAAATTGGACCAAGATGGTACTTTAGAGAGGTCATTTTTCGATTTTCTCAATAGTTATTTAATGCCACGGAAAAAAGTACTGAAAAATTACGAAAAACCGCTTAAAATGGGATTTTAATTTCTAACAATTTGTTTATCACCGTAGCAACGAATAAAAAAAATAATAATTAAATAAATAAAATAATTAATGACAATATAAAATATACAGACTGACAAACCGTCTCCGTTCAGAATCGTTTTTCTTATACAATGATATTATATCATTGAATTCAAGTTTAATACAATCCATTAAACAATGACCAACTTGTAACCTACTGTACAGCTGAGCGACATCCACTTACCTGCCTTTTTTTTAAATACCTTTACGTATTAAAATGTTTCGAAGAGTAGCCGGTATATGTATTATTATTATAATATCTAAACCTTAATACAGTATTTTATTTTTATTGGTATTATTTTGTCTTCATTTCGTGGATTTAATAATAAGAATATATACGTAGCGTTTGTTTTGAACATAATATAACTATACTTAAAGTATGGGTAGTATAATATATTTTAAATTTTTCAAATGTTTACTATATCTGCTGAGTACTTACCTATATTATATACTTCTAATTCTGCAAACAATATTATTATGCAAAAGATATTTATTTATTCAAACAAATACTTATTACAATAACCCAACCAAACACGTCCGTGTGGGGGCTCCCGCGTGAGTGCACATCGGAATAAGACTACCTAGAAAAATAAATAATAAATATTTACGTTACGAAATTAATTCATAACAACAGTGTATAATACAATACAATATAAATTGTTTTGTGTGCGCGCAAATACTTGATACCAAAAATAGTCGTCTTCCGCAGCAATAGTATGTGTACAAAACAATCTAAAAACGCCACATAATAATAATAATATTATAATATTATATCAAAAAGTGGCATTATACTCGAGTGACTAGAGTTTTTGTGAATAATGATGGTTTGCATTCGTTTGAGGTGTCGACCTATAAAATATTTAAACGGCCTATGCTCCAGAGATTTAAAAAATTTTTACGGTACGACTCGTTTTGGAAAAACATTATATCTTGGCGACCCTCAACATATAATAATATACTGATCACTGTTTTAGATTCCGAGTGGAGCGAGGAAGCTACTGGTTTTACAATGGTGTTCATTTTTTTTTTTTTTATTTTTTTTATACTCTGTATACAAAATATCTACCAGAAGGAGTGCTTTGATTTCAACATATAGTACCTTATCTTTTAGCAAATTGGATCAAGATGGTACTCTAGAATATTACACTCGGGATGGTATAATATTATTAAATACGACGAGAAACCTGGTGCGAGTCAGTGTAGGTAATATTATCAGTAATTGTAGCTTGTTGTAGTTCTGCATCAATAGCCGGGTCCGAGGGTATTGTGTTAATAATTTATGTATTTCAAGACAATTGACTCAGATGTGATTTTTTCCTCCAAAACTTTAGGCATGTTTGATATTTTTTAAATATTAACCAAGGTGATATTATCAATATACATATATAATATCACTTACATCACAAATCTGTTACCTTTTTTTATTTAGGTATGTATAAATATAAGCGACCCACTTTTGGGTCACTGTAGCCATAGTTTGGGAATCTTTGGCCTACGGTATTTTGTATGATTTTAAATACGATTTATACTTATTGGGCAAAAAATAGTCGATATAATATATTACAGTGTCTACTGTAAACGCCTCCATTAATAGTTGAAGCGAACAGTATATCAATATAAACTCGAGGACTGTATGTAAGAATATTACACTCAGGATAGTATAATATTATTAAATACCTGATGAGAGTCACGCAGCTCAGTAGGTAATTATCAATAATTGTAGCCTGTTGTAGTTCTGCATCAATAGCCGGGTCCGAGGGTATTGTGTTAATAATTTATGTACTTCAAGATAATTGACTTAGATAACTCAGATGCAATTTTTTCCTTCAAACCTTTGGCCATGTTCGATATTTTTGAAATACTAAACAAGGCGATATTATCAATATACATATTATATGATATCACTTACATAACAAATTTGTTAACTTTTTTTATTTACCTAGCTATAGATGTGTATAAATATAGAAGAAAAATGCAAACATTTTGAAACCTGCGTTCGGAACAGTGGATGCTGAAATGGCCAATTTAAAAATGTGAGGTATAAAGGACCGGAGCAGCAGATTATTCCCGTAAATAAAATACGCCAAATATAAATTAAAAAAATGTTTTTTTTTTTTTTTTATTTTGTTTTAAAGCTTTGTGAGAAAATTAATAAACCGTAAAATTGAATCCACTTTTACCGGCCCGTGTAATACGCACTACGCCATCAAACTACAACATAAAAATAATATGATCAAACTATAGTTATTAAATATAGGTAGGTACCTACGGCACAATTATTATTTTATTATTTCGACGGTAGTACTATTAATATAAAATAATATTTTCCTACTTCCTAGGGTTACACACATATACACAAAATACATATTTATTTATTTCTATCCATATGTACAGGGTTATTTACCGATCGTGCTCACCACCATGTTTTCCTTTAAAATTAATTTATATTCAAATTTTGAATTTTTAAATATACAGGGTGTCCCGTGAGGATTTACTCATTGCGATATCTCCTGAAATAATAGAGATATCGTAATTCTGTTTTCTTATTAAGACTCACAGAGGTAAGCACTACAAATAACTTATTTTTTATTTTATTTTTTATGTTTTGGTAAAAAAGTTAAAAAAATTATTTTTTTAATTAATTATTAAAAAAAATATTGAAGATTGCCATTTTGTAGACTTCATTTTTCTGAAAATATTGTCGTTTCAACATTTTAATTTCATTAATTTCCTGATTTTTAATAATTTTTTAATTAATAAGTAAAACGGCAAAAAATCGGTTTTTTTCCGGGCAGCGAGTCCCCCTCTACGGCTAATAGGTAAATCCTCACGGGACACCCTGTATACACTCAAAGACAATTTTTTTTTTAAATTCTTAATTTTTTTTTTTACTACCACTAAGGAATGTCCTATGGTGATACAAACTACTGTTTTTAAAATGCACCCCTTCCCCCTTTTTAGTTATTATTTAGTGAATACATTATTTGAAAACTTTGATTTACTTAAGTAGTGAATTACCTAATTTAAAATTCGAATGAATGTTATCTCTGCACTTATAATTAATATACGAATAAGGATAATAGTCCTTAAAAATAGTTATACAAAAATATAAAATAGATGTAATATAGGATCTAGTGGGTACTAACTTACCTATTATACTTGGAAATTTTTATGAATTATTAATGTTGATAAATTAATTTTAATCACTAACATTTTCAAATCATCAGAGCCCTATTATATCTTCCAAACTCATAATCTTAGACATATTATCCTTTGCACACAAAGTTCAATAACTAAAACTACTCTTACGAATTTTGATTGTAACACGTCATTTTCAGAAAAATTATCTGCTACATAATTTGCTGTGGAAAATGGGGTTCCCATTAGAAAAATATATGTTTGTATTTCCACAGAAAATATAAGTAGTGAAAATAATCTCAAGGATTTGAAAATACGTTCTTAATTTATTTTTTATTTTATAAAATTTTAAAGATTTAAAAAGCCTGATTTCGGATAACTGCATTATTAAAAATAATAAGGGGGTGAGCATGCTTGGTAAATCACCCTGTATAATAGATTCCTATTTTTAAAAACCGAACTGTTCACAAAAGATCTAAATTAAATCTTTTGAACCAAAAAACGATGTGTTATAAAATGTAAAACATATAAATAGTTGTTTACTATGATTATTGATATGCATAAGCAAAACTACGGGCCAGGCCATGGACTGATCTCATACCGACTGGATAACATAGGTACTTATAATAAAATTTAAAATTAAAATCAAAAGCCTCTTTTGTATTTAGAATTGTTTTCAATATACACACAATTGTCAATCGACCGGTCCTAATAACTTTAGTTTCACTTGTCTTGGCATATTATAGGCAATTTAGACGTATACATATATTACTACATATTATATTATGTAGTCTGTTACACTAGTACAATCAAACGCCGTATACCTATTATGTTTTCGACAACTAATCGAAACAAGCATTGTGATTTTGACCGCAGTACAATGGCAATTGGTGTTATTCTATACACGGAGATCCGAGATCATGGACTGTCCGAAACTGGTTTACCGACATCGATGCCAATTTATGCACACCCACTAAAAAATACGATTTAATATATAGGTAGGTAAATTAATTAGAATAATAACGACGATTGTCGATCGAAGCGAACGGTTCGCGACGAATAAAATATTATTTCGGTGCGAAAAATCATTAACGATTCGCATAAAACGTACGAGCGTATTATATTATATTATTTTTTACTTACACGTTGGTACATAATAACTTCGTAGCAAGTGACTTGCAATTAACAGTCGTTATGATAAACGACTAGACGGAGGGCGCAGTAAAATACTGAACAATATTCTGTACGGTTTGTTTTTTTCTCGAGTGATTTTATTTAAAACATATCATAATAATATGTACGTATACTACCACAACGGTTAATTAATTTAATTTAAACTAATATTTTAATACTAATTTAGAATGTTCAGCAGGGCCTAAGATACGTATATGATTTCAGGGGACACACTCATTAATTTGACTGTGACCTTTGGGCTTCGACAAATGTCTAAAGCAAAAACAAACCTATGGGGGTTGTAACGCCCAAAATCCCCACCTCTCAGGGCCGGACTGGCCCAGTGGTCTACTGTCCTGCAGGACAATGGGCCGCTGTCTTTGGCTGGGTTTTGGGCTGGTGCCTATTGTTAGTACAATAATATCGGTAGGTATACATGAGTAAATATTAAAAGTATATTGTTTCAAAGGCAGATGAAAAATATTAAAAATCCTTAGTCACAGTTTTATAAGCATTTAAAGTTCAAAAAGATGGGCAAGTGGGTGTCGCTCTGCTGTACAGTGGGTTACAAGTGGGTCACTGTATAATGGATGATATTAAATTTGAATTCAACGATATAATATCATTGTACAAGAAAAACGATTCTGAGCGGAAACGGTATGTCAGTCTAGGTATACGACATATTATTATATACATATCTATGGTACTAAACCAAAATTTGACCTATAATAAATTCCAAATTAATCATATCACAATATCCATTAGGTACTTATAACGCGTTATACATCAACAAACACCGTGATACTATCATAGATATATAATAGTAAACTTTAGAAGTTTCAAGTACCCACGAATAATATTATTCAATCACAACAAAATAACTAAAATAGTTATTCTAGGATTTTTAATATGTAATTTCGTCCAATTTTCAATTTAAAATGTCTGTAAAAATTAACTGTGTTCATATATTTTTTAGATTTTTTGGTTACAGTATGAACTATTTACGAGAACCTTTGTGTTGAATTTGCAATCCTTAGCTATAAAAACTGAACATTTTGTAATTTATTAATTACAATGATTGATAATTTTCGAGATTTTGATACATTTTGTCAACATTCCAACCTGAAATGTTTATAAAAAAAAATTGTGCCTATGTATTTTCAATGTTTTTGAACTAATATTGTAACAATATATCAGGAGTTTTGTATTAAATTTTTACACTTTTTGGCCCAACAGATAAAACTTAATTGATATTTATAGAAAAAAAAATTCCGCCCATGACCAAGGAATCGAACCCGTCCCCCTGTAATTATTATTATGAGTATATAATATAAAATATTAAGATTAATAAAGATTGGGTACAACATTCTGGAAACGTTGCAGCAACGTTGTGGAAACGCGAAATATTGAAATATATGTAACAGGAACGTATACTGTGATCGTGATGTCTGATGAAATATTATAGTCGTAGCCTACAGGCTGCGCGGCGGCGGCCGCCGCCGACACAACTAAGAGCCGACGACTCAATGCCGAAGCGTTAGCCCATGCGACCCTGGTACCACCGACTCTGTTTCACAATGCAAATCATCATCGACGTATTCTTGTCGAAGGTTTTTATCGCATTCGACAAAAATATTTGTCGCATGAAACAATTTTTATTGAAAATTAAAAAAAACAATTGATTAAATGAGGTTCGATTAGGTCCAGCATGACAGCATGTAGGTAGCTCACACGAAAAAAGAATATTTTTTTCTAGGATGGCCATTGGTTATTTTTTACTTGTAACCTACTGTACAGCAGAGCACCTTTTTTAATAATATTATTGACTAAGATTCAATGAGATATTTTTTTTTATAATTTTATAATTAAAAGTTATTATTTTTGTTTAATATCTGTTTTGCATTTATTAAAATAATTTTTAAAAGCTACAACCATGTATAACAATTTATGGAACTAGGATTTTTATATTTATGTTATGTAATGCAATTTTCTGTTTTGTATTTAGTAGTTACCTATTATATGATTACATAATTATAAAATGTCTGTAAAAAATAACTGTGTTGAGAGTGTGTTCATATATTTTTTAGATTTTTTGGTTACAGTATGAACTATTTATGAGAACCTTTGTTTTAAATTTGCAATCCTTAGCTATAAAAACTGAACATTTTATAATTTATTAATTACAATGATTGATAATTTTCGAGATTTTGATAAATTTTGTCAAAATTCGATCTTTAAATGCTTATAAAAAAAAACTGTGCCTATATATTTTTAATATTTTTCAACTGATATGGTAACAATACATCAGGAGCCTTGTATTAAATTTTTACACTTTTTGGCCCAACAGATAAAACTTTATTGATATTTATAGAAAAAGAAACTAAAAAAAATTGAAAGCGGTAAATGTCCGTAAATAGCTCAAAAAGAGTCAAAATATTTTCAAAATTGTGTGGTGTATAGGAAATGCTAATTTAAACATTCAGTGAAATTTTCATGTATCTACAGTTGTTCGTTTTTGAATTACAACAAAATAAGGAAATCGCTACATGAGAAATCGAGTGAATATCCAATGTTGTAAAAATTTGAATTTCAAACGCTCATTAAAATTTAATTTGACTTTCTTATAGACATTTTTTTTTTTTTTGATAAAGGTAGATAATCTTATAAGGAATCTTGTATTACGTTTTAAAATCTTAGATTTAAAAAGAAAAATTTTTACGAATTCTTAACTCAAAATAATTTGCTAATTTTCGTGATTTTTCCATATTTTGTCAATTTTTGAACTTTAATGCTTATAAAAAAAAACTGTGAAAACGATTTTTAATATTTTTCATCTGCCTTTGAAACAATATACTAGGAGCCTTCTATTAAATTTTCAAGTTTTTTTAACCAACAAATAAAATTTTATTGATATTTCTAGAAAAAAAACTAAAAAAAAAAAATGAAAAATGAAAATGTCCCTAAACAGTTCAAAATAAATCAAAATATTTTGAAAATGTTATCGTGTATAGAAAATGCAAATATAAACAACCAGTGAAAATTTCATGTATCTACGGTCATTTGTTTTAAAGTTACTCCAAAAACCAAATTAAATTTTCTGAAAAATCGATTTTGCGTAAAAATTTCCGTTTTTCCTTAATTTTTCTTTTGTTTTTCTTGGCGCTTTTGAAAAGTACTGGGAATTTTAACCTCCCCAATGCACCAACGATATTCACTTTCCAATCGAACAAGATACTGAAGTCGAAAATCGTAGCATTATTTCGACTACTTATCGTGTACACAGTCACAAAAAAAAAAAAAATAAAACATATAAATTATCATTGTAAAATCAATACATTAATCGTTCCACTCAGAATCTAAAACTCAAATGGTTCCAGTTTCTATGACGGATAAATCATAAATGATTCTCAGATGACTCTCTTTTATAATATATCATTAGGTATATTATTTGGGGAGGGGGGGAAATGTTGGTGGCTAAGCCCCCCTTCATCCCCCAACTTATTACGCCTATGGCCAGAGAGTAGGGCTTCTATTATACTTGGGATAATGGGCCGGACCCTACCCAGTTCGGTTAGGTTAGGTTAGGTTACACCTCTTTCGTGTACCACTCGCCTTACACAATAATATTTGACACAAATTTGTCATTCGGAGGACACACTTTGATTTTCAAGGGACACGGTATTTTAGCCGTGATTATATTATATTATATAAAGATATTGATCGTAATACGACGTCAAATGCTGAAAATATGCAAGAAAGATAAAAAAAAAAACATAGGTACCTCCCACGGCCCCACCTAATAAGATATACGAAATTTGTCGGTGGTACTAACCATAATTACGGTAATATAATTTCGAAACGAGTATATTATTCGAAATACAGAAGAAATAATATTATATAGACTCTTCGAGAGCGGACTGATGACGTAGTTGTTGAAACCCTACAATAATATAATAAAATATTATTATTATTGGAAATGGAAATGGCTGGACGACGTGATCGGAGCTGGTGACCCGCTGCGATTTGATCGCATGATATTATAATATTATATGTTTTGACCAAAAATGCTTATTCGCTTTTATTATTATTACGACTGCTTTGTCTACAAACGTTTTGTATACAATGTATACAGTTTGTTCGCCTACGTCGAGTTCGTATTTCGATAGTACCAAACCGTACACGCGCCGATTTTGCAAGAGTTATATTATGTTAAAAATAATAATATATTTTTACTTTAACGACGCCGCGGTGACGACGGCGATTGAAATGGACTTTTGACTTTTTCGTCTTCTTCAATAACGGCAATTTACTTCTCTATTGGACGTATTATATACAATAATATTATAGTGAAACGTACCAACAAATGCGCTGACTGGACCGTTATTTCTGACTTCTGTACATGGCGCGGACGATGTATATACATGCAGTACTACAGGTGGGACCCGTCAAATGAAATAACATTTTTTCTAATCAATATATATTTTTTTTTTTTACATATAATTTACATAGATGCTCACACGAATAGAATACAGCAGTGGTTCGCAATTGGTGGTCCACGACCCCCCCCCCCCCCAGGGGTCCACGTGTTCATGTCTGTTGTGTAGCACTGCTGTAGTGATTTTTCATTTTTATTTTATTTCAGTGAAATTATTAAATTCGTAGTCGTCTGGAATTCCGGGTATTTTTCTTCGGAAAAGGTAGATAATTAATTTATTCAAATAATTGAAAAGCAAGTATTCACAAGAGAGGGGTTTCCGGACCGATTTAAGTTTTAGCTGGGGTCCTTGGTTTCTTACCAATTGGGAACCATGTGTATAAAAAAAAAATATTGATTAGTACAAAAGTTATTTGATTTGTCCAGTATTTCTGCAATAGTCTGTACATAGTATGCTATGCGCTATAGGTATATAATTAAGTGCCAAGGCTCGAGATTCGTCCAATGCGCACCAGCCACCCTCCACGATCGATGTACCAGCTTTATATATTATATTATATTAATATTTTCCTGCCCACAATTATTGGGAGATATTGTCGTATATATATCCAGATCAGATATATATCCAGGTCCTCCAGATCACCATCTTATCTGCTTAACCCAGAATTAGATGTTGCATCGACTGTATGCTTGCTATTCCGGATTCAGAGAGAACTTCCATTTATGCAAGAGTTCGTTGCATCTACCTTGTCATGTGTGGATGTTCTGTTGAGTCCAACCCAGGTTTTCCTAGGGAGGTCCATTATCTACTCGGATACTTCCGCGGGTTTCTCTCTCTCTCCCTCTCTCTCTCTCTCTGTTGTGTAACGCAAGTCAATAAATTATAGGTACCTATGTATAAGAAAAAAAAATAAAAAAATATTTATTAGTACAAAAGTTATTTGATTTGTCTAGTATTTTATATATTTCTGTTACACTATGTACATATTATGATATGCCTATAAAACAAGGTGCCAAGGCGCGAGATTCGTCCAATGCGCACCAGCCGCGCCCTGCACGATCGATGTACCAGCTATATATATTTTATTAATATTTTACTGCCTACAATTATTGGCCGATATCGTCGTATATATATATAAGCACGTAAAGTCTGTTGGTCGTAATAATAATAATAATATATAGCATATAGACGTATCAAATATTAAGCTTGGCATCATATACGATATAATATTATATTTCGTACAAGAACCTATCCGTCACGTGGCACAATAATTGAAATCACTGCGCGTGCAAGCTGCTGCGTATATATCCATATAATATAATATAATATTATATCGTCGAAGAGCACTCAAATATTGACTTATCTAATCCAATAATATTACCAGCTGGACTGTTTTTTTTTCTCTTACCCCGACGATATAATATTATTATTATTATCGTCATCCTCCGTCCAGTTCAAATATTTGCATTTTACCTACACTCGGTGGATGAGGTGCCTCCTATATCGTTATTATCGTTTCTAAGTATATATACCTACCTGTAATATAATATAATTCATAGGTACCTACCTACGTAGTCTCCGCGGATTTCGGGATACGAATAATAATGATAATATGCGTCTTAAATATTATTGTATATCACACGGATCGCATGAAAATCGAGCTACTGTGCAAGTATATACCAATAGGTAAACTATAACAACGATGACGTGTTTCGAGTTCAACTTAGTGCAACGTTAATGGCGGACAATTTTAAGACCTTTGAATTTTCGTCTCAAATGTTGTGCCGTTTCAATTCCATCACACGTCGTCCAGCACGTCTCTGTCCGGTTCCGTACGAGCTTTTACCTAACTATAATATGTTTTATTCAAGACGATTGGTTAACTATTATTACAAACATTGTCGGGCATCTACCAGTTGCCCCCAAAAGCACCTTTTTTTATACCAATTCCCCCCAAACTACCTAGAGCAAAATGAACCAGTTGCCCTCAACCAAATGTACCAGTTGCCATCACATGTAAATTTATATACGATTAAAATATGTAGCTCTTAAAATAGGAGAGGTAAATATACAAAGAAGAATATTATAAATAGTAATTATTATAACAAAACGTAGTACATTATAAATATTATATCTAATATTTTTAATATTTTTTTGACAAATTATCACATTGAATATGGCACTTTTCATTAAAATTATATTATTTATTATGATTTTTTTCTACCGTTTTCAACTACTTTTTTGTTGAAAAATTATAACATTGAATGTCACATAATTATAATATTTATTATTTTATTCACTATTGTATTCATATTATTTTGTTGGTAATTATTATTTATTACAAAATACAATATTAGATATATATTCCAAGCATATGAATTTTTTTCTATCATTTTATACTATTTTAAATATTTTTTTTTATTATTTGTAAATTTACCTCCCCTATTTTACGGGCTATATATTGTAGTCGTGTATATACTATGTATTAACTGCATGTAAGGGCAACTGGTACATTCGGTGGGGGGCAACTAGTACATTTGGTTGAGGGCAACTGGTATATTTTTAAAATCCCGATAACAGCCTTGGGGGGCAACTGGTCAACACCCACATTGTCGATTGGTTAACTATTATTACAAACATGGTCGATTAGTTTATTACATAGAACATGTTCGCGGTATTGCGGTATCACGGTGCTGCGGTATAGATACATCTTAAAGTCGCAAATCCCACGTGCGTACAAACTTTTTCCATTTGGAGGTGAGGGGAGGCTAAAATATTTCATTATTGGGGTAGGTACCGTCAACATCGACGCGTTTCACGTGTATGAGTTCAACACTTCCACGTAAATGGCGGCAAATTTTAAGAACGTTAAACCTTTTTCGTGTCAAAATCTGTGCCGTTTGAATTACAATACACGACGAGAAAGTTTTTGTCCGGTCTCGTAAGTATATAATATTATTTATTCAAGTCGATTAGTTAACTATTATTATTACACAGACATTACCGATAAATCCATTAGGTACAGCAGAACATGTTCGCGATATCGAATAGATAGGTACATAACCTAACCCATGGTTAAGTCACAAATCCCGCACGCACACAATCTATAATCTATATCATACCAATAATATAGTGACGTAACCAGAATTTTTTTTTTAGGGGGGAGGGTTTTCCACAATAATGTATTGTTAGTATACTGTCGGCTTATTACAATAAAGTAGGTACCTAATATGGTTAATATTTAAGAATATATTCTTACCTATTTGCACTTACCTAGAATGATTACAAATTTCGAAAACTCTCATAATAATATTACCTTTTTTATTCCATGTTGCTGATTAAAACTCGTGTGCTCTAGAAAAAAAAAATTCATATGATTTTATTTATTGTTCATATTATTATATGTCTATAATATTGTTTATTTTAATGTTACCGGATTGTATAATTTCAATGCCCAATTCGTGCCCACGATTTACGATAATGCACACTTTGCGATTTGATATTTCGGTAGGAGGGGGGGCTTAGGCTCTTAAGCCCCCCTCAGCTATCCACGGTTTATATTTGGGCGTGTATTTTAACCATCCCTTTTATTACGTGGAAAATACATCATCGGTATGACTTCAAATTAAAACCAAACGGTTTTGACATATTATCATCTAATGGACCATTCGGTCATTATTCTTTTAAACTAGACTGAATTAATATACTATAATATATACAACCGAAAACAAAATAAATACTCTACACCGAGGCCGAGAAATGCCGCTCCGGAGCGTAACACGGTAACCTATTACCGTGTACAATGTATATAATAAATATTATATACTTACCTACTAACAAGTTATATTAAATTAGTGGCCCCACAGGAATAATTAACCTTCTTCCGAATAAATATTTGAGTTGAACACTGAATATAAATAAGCTCGAATAAGACTAAAACGGTGTTTACTCAAACGTCACTTTGAAGCGCGCTGTGAAAAAAAAAAATTATAATAAAACCATTAAGTTTACCGCTCGCGCCAAACCAAATACTTAACGTCTTATTTTACATTAAAATAAAAACTCTCCGTCAAAAGTAGATGGGTAGGTAGGTAGGTAGGTAATTCGTATTATGAAAATATATTCACTCGATTTAATAGATTATTTACACTCGGAAATAATATATTATTCGCATAAGCTTGGTAGAACGCTAAAATGTGTACACATTGCAGCAGCGGATAAAGAATTATGACGTGTCCGAGAGGGTCCTAATATATATTATCATCCGAAACTTAATCAGAAGCTGAATTTAATTTTAGGCGTTATTATAATACCCTGCACCTATATAGTGTTTAATTTATCATTTTTTCACATCGACAATAATAATATGATATATTAAACGCAAAACTTGTCTGAAATCGTAAGATAACACATCGAAATGTTTATTTATTTATATTATTATTATTTATTATTATATTAATTGGAGAAGGCGTATTTGGAGATAAATTTCAGGCGAGACGTCGGAAATTGGTTTTCGGTGTGTACGTCCGACTCAAAGTCAAATAATAATACGAACGTGTTAGTGGCTTACACATCATCTATGTAATATATTATATTTTCCGAACACGACGATATTAACAATTTATATCTTGTTTGAATATTGTGTTCGAGAGTTATGGTGGTGGATATTAAATGGTTGGTGGCAATAGATATTATAGTTTAATGCATTCGCATTTTTGTGTCGACTGACTTTTAAAAATAGCAAAATACATATTATGCAGTAGAGGTAAAAAAATGACTGACCAAAAACTACAATAGACCGCTATGGGTAGAAAATAAAAATCTGTTCATTTATTTTATTATTATAATATGATTTGTATATGGGAGCCATTTAAATTGTTTTTAAAATCAGAAAAGTTGTGGACCCAAAAATGTTGAAAGCTCTTGTGCTGTATTATATTCGGGGTGAACACGTACGTCGCCTAAAGAATCGGAATCGAACAAATCGTTTATTATCGACCTAATAATATAATGGTAGGTTATAAATTATAATATACATTATTTCATATGCGCGAGGTAATCGTAGGTACCCCCATACGTGACGTATACCAAACGTGGTATACTCTTATTATAACCTAACGTATATTTTTTCAACTGTATCCGCAGAAATAGGGTATCTATATTGACTATTAGGTATTAGAATAATAATAATATACAAGGTGAATCGCAAAGCACGCTCACCCCTATTTTTTCCTTTGATAATGACTATTTATTCAAATTCTGATTTTTGGAATTTTTAAATATACTCAAACGCCGTATTTTCAAATTTTGGAATTTATTTTTACTACTATTAAAGAGTGTACTATGGTGATACAAACTTTTGTTTTTCAAACTTCAGTTTTTTTGAAAAATGTAATGTACCTAATTCAAAATTTGAATGAGTAGTCTCTTAGTTATTAAAATGTTTCTATACTAAGGATAATAGTCTTTAAAAATGTTTTACGAAAATATAAAAGAGACGTAAAATTGGATCTAGTATTTGTTATATGCTTGGGCCATTCTTACAAATTATTTATATTGATGGATCCAATGTTAATGACTAAAATTTTCAAATCACCAAATAGTATCCATATATTATTATAAATCCATTACCCGATATGGACCTTTTATCCTCAGAGCACAGAGTTCAATAACTCAAAAACTACTCCTGCCAACGAATTTTGATTTTAATACGTCAAAAATTACAGAAAAATTATCTACTGTATAATTATTATAGTTGAACGGGGGTGTTCTCGTTTGAAAAACTGAAGTCTGTATCTCCATTCCTCGAATAGTACAAAAAATCTCAAACATTTGAAAACATGGCGTTAAGATAAAAGTATAATTATTATTATAAATTTCAAAAATCAGATTTTCTTCAATAACAGCTGCGTTATTGAAGACGAATAGGGGGTGAGCATGGTCGGCGAATCACCCTGTATACACTCGCATGCATTAATATTATATTATATTATATAAGGCGCGGCCACGACAGCCAGCTGGATGAGGAAACTATAATAGCGAATGTTTGTTTATCCTTTCGCGTCGCAGTCGAATAAAATAAACCTCGGGATAAGGTTTATTGGACTAGGTGAATTTATACGAAATTACACCACGCGGATATATACGTCCGCACGATTGCGACAAAGGTTATACCTATAAATACATCAGCGTGCGTACATTACAATATATGTATATAATAACGTCGTATGTCCGGTAAGATAGGAAACCCTTTTTATATAGAGAGAGAGAGGTATATTGCATTAGCGAACCCGAAGTCCGGTATAAAGGATAATATACCGCGGTCGTCGCGTCCAGGTCCAACGCATACACCCGTACTATAATATGTACGTCCGTAATACGTAATAATGATCAACACATATCGTCGTTGCCAAAACAATACCACGTATCTCCATTGATGTAAATTTTTCAGGAGACACAAAAAACTAATTATAAAATCAAATTTCGGGAATAGATTAACCTCATATTTAAAAAGGCTATCAAAATTATGTTTGAAAAAATAATTTTTCATAAAACCTACAATTAAAATAATCAGTAATTATAATTAGGACTTACGAGGTATTGTCTCTACTATTCAGACAATATAGTGGAGATACGTGATATTTGATCATAGTTCCATAGTGCTTAGTAGTAATTATTATGTTCATAAAATGTATGTATATATTATATCACATAAAAATTCACGTTATTCTGTTAAACACTTAATTCTATTTAATTAAAATTAAACTAATATCACCATAACATTTTAAAATGTAAAACAAAAATTAATTGTTCCTGTTAGTTATAATTAAAACAATATAGTAAAAAACAATATTATAATATCACTATCCATTCAGTCTTGAATATAAAAATAGTAATAGTATGTAATCTTTAAAAAAAAAATTAAAATATATCTAATTATTATTAACAATTAAACAATAAAAAACCAGTTAAATCACTTTAAATTCAGCCTTGCATTATATTTTAATATTTTATTTGGTCATAGAATGAATGACAGTCATTTGAAAGTACTTTTTTGAGTTGTTGTAAGTGATCCCATTTGGTATTATATTATAATAATAATATCATTATTGTGCCGCAGGTGGGTGGCATTATTTTATACACGTCGCCTGCTTAAAATCACTGTAAATCTCGTGATAAACGAATGATATATACACACAATCGTGAACGTTCGACTCGAAACGTAATGATAATATTATATGTTTACAACTTCCATATTATATGAGTTCGGTCGTGGCCACTCTCGACCGTATAAAATAGGGCTATCTACACAAAATAATACGATCACACACGCGTTTATTAATCGGCTGCAGTTCCGTTTCGTGTTCGAACCGCCAACTATAACGCATTATTGCATTACAGTGTAGGTATAAGTGTATTATATATTATATTATTATATCCACCCACGTACTTATACTTATTATATATTATATTATCGTCGGCCTACGCGAAACGAAACAACAACATATTATGCGTGTTACTGTGTTTCCACCTATATATTAATATAATGAATTAATACGATAATATTATATTAATATGCCTACATGATATTGCTGGATTAAGGTCAGTGAAGTGTCTAATGTAGGAGGCGTCAAAAGTTTCGACCAGTCCATATAATGATATTATGAGCGAACGAAAAAACAGCTCACAAGCTTATTTCCAATTTTATTTCGATATACGCAGTTCCCATCTCATCATACACATTAACTTTATTTTTAATCTGAAGCAAAAATAGCCTCTTTTTATTGTACAAAAAGACGTGGACGGTCCGAATAATTATGGTACATATACCCTCGGCTACCCCAGCCCTGCTTGCCAGTGCCGTATTTAGGAATTTGTCATGGGGAGGGTCGGGGTCCAGATAATTTTCAGAAAATAGAGTCACGGGGGGCAAAGCCCTCACAGCACCCAATAACTCTTTATTAAATAAATATACCATATTTATAAGACGATTTAAAACTTTTGAGTTTTTAATTATTAAATGATAATACGTACAAAACAAAATTTTAAAAAGCGGGTATAAGTGGATGTCGCTCTGCTGTACAGTAGGTTGCAAGTGGGTCAATGTATAATGGATTGTATTAAATTTGAATTCAATGATATAATATTATCATTGTATAAGAAAAACGATTCTGATCGGAGACGGTTTGTCGCAGTCTGGATATTCTATATTGTTATTATTTATTAGAGCCTGCAGTAAGTTGAATTAATATTGAAACATTTTTTGTTTTTTTATTAGTTTATACATGGTGATAAACAAAGCGTTAGAAATTAAAATCCTATTTTTAGAGGTTTTTTGTAATTTGTTTGTGGTTTTTTCCGTGGCATTAAATAACTATTGAGAAAATCAAACAATGACCTCCTAAAGTATCATCTTGATCCAATTTGCTAAGAGATAAGATACTACTAGAAATTTTGTATACAGGATAAAAAATAAAATAATAAACACCATTGTAAAACCACTAGCTTCATCACTCCGCTCAGAATCTAACATAGTTATGACTTGTGTTATAAACTTATAAATTTTATAAAAATATTTCCTAAAACAAATTACTTCATTCATTGTTGATCTTAGATAACTTTTCAACCTTTTTAAGGTTGAAAAAGATCTCTCTGGAGTGGCTGTAGATACTGGCAATGTACAAAATTTTTTTAAATTAAAAAATGAACTCTGTATTTTTCAACCATTTTCGGTACCAAACTGATAACAAAAAAAATCCCGACATTAATTGAAAATGTTGATAACTGAAACTTCGAAAATTTTTTACAAAATCTTTCGTATCGTATGATAAAATTTGTAATTCTTAACTATGTAAAAACACAACATTTAACATGTACGAGACAATGGGGGAGGGGGTCTTGACCCCATGGACCCCCCCCTAAAATACGCCACTGCTGCGTGCCTCGGTGGCAACATTTTACATTTTTCTAGACGAGTCGAATACGAATTAAATTACTATTACCCTCGAGGAGTTGCATGAAAAATGTATTTAATGGTTCGATAAAATTGAATAGACGAATTCATGGGCCACTATATCATATTTAAGGGACCATTAACTTAGATGTTTAGTACGTGCAACCCGTCATATAAAACATATTTATTGAAAAATCAAAAATTTGTTAATATCTTTGATTGCCGAGGTTTTAGATTATATTTAAACATTTTGAAACAGGACAGTCGATAGTATAATTAATATGAATCAATATAGTTTTAAGTTGCCTCGTACAATTAATTATTTTTATGATATCATTAAAATGAAGAAAATAATATAAATTATTATACAACAGAATAAGTGTTAACAAATAATTTTGTTCATTCTGGGATTATATTATATAAATACACTTAATGCTGGTAGAACACTTAGCACAGTATATTTTCCAAATGTTGTTATTACCCTTGAACTGTTATTTTATTTTTCTACTTTAAATGAATTCCATCTAAATAATACTCTGGTTGGTGATGATTTTCTCCTAACCAGCTTGACCGGTCAATTGCCATTTTTCTCAATCGTTTTTTTTTTTTGTGACACGATTTTGGACGATCGTTATACCATCAAATAATATTAGAGACGAGCCACAGTAGTTATTATATAATATAGTTCATAGCGGGTTTTTGGCGTATGCTTAAACTCGTAATTAAAAGAATTAAAATTTATTCTCGCCAGCCAATTTATGTACATATTTTAAAAGCGGAATAATTTATTATCATTTCCATAAAGTATATTCAAACAGTTAGTCAAGATGTCTGAAAGTTTATGGTGGACGGCGGCGGCGGTAGACTCGGTTTGGAGGAGTAGGTACGTATTAATACTATTATAATGTTGGGCGAGCTGGTACAGCGCGTATGACTATATTATATAATATATAGTAAGTCTATTTTATTTATTTTTTATTGAACTTAAGCCCGGCCATTAGCTGTTGTAGGGGGATTATGAATTATGGTTGGTAAAGTAAAGTGTTGTTACGGTTGATAAGCAAACACGTGTATGTGTGATATGGTTCTCATTGCTACGAACCCGGGTGGTCACCCATCCGGGAGCTAGTAGCAGCGGGCGTTACTTACTCTCAGTCGCATCCCGTGACTGGTGGCAGTCAACCCGTCACGCCAAGCCACACGCAGGTTGGTAGCATTATAATATGCATATTAATTAAATAATTAATAATTGAATAAATATATAATAGTACACATGGACTGGGATTTTAATACCCTAATAAAAATGATTTTATGCCCTAAAAATTCTGAATAATGCAATAATTTTTTTTTTTATTTCTAATAATTTCAATATAAATTCTTATATACATTTGGTAGTAATATACACTTTAGCTTTATTACTTGCTGTTTAACATTCCTCGACCGCCCGCACCCCAAGCCACGTCTATTTTATTATTATCAACACAATACAGTAAGACACGATTGCAATTATACCTTTTGTCCACATGACTAGGGTACACTCTTTTACAAAGTTATACGCCAGTGACCTGTACATATTTTTGAATATTCTGTTTGCGGGACACGTGATTCATATAAATTCTTATGACTCACAGTTTTTTAACTCTTGTATATTATAATAAGTTAACTTTTTCTCTGTACCCTGTTTTCGAGGGCACCCCGCGTATACAGAGCCAAGACAATGCCAGACAAATCGACGAAATTGTTTTTCAAGATCTTGGCACAATATGTATATTGTAATGTATTATACATGTTCGATTATTAACGCTACGTATAGGTCGGCTAACGCTGGCGGTACCTATCGTATTATCTTTTATTCAATAACGAATTCATAATAAACCAATAATATACGTCACAATACCCGTCCATCGACTGAGTGTGCAAAATTATAATTCTTTTCAAAATACGACCGGTGAACATAATATTATACGCACGCTGCTATACGTCATGTGGCGGCGTACGGTGGATCAACAGTTTTGAACGTGCTATTTAAGTCCTATATTATGTATATATATGTAATAATAATAATAATAATAATAATTGCTTTGCACGGTAGGTATAATGCCAAATGTATTACTGTACAAGCATCTCACGTACGGTAATTACCGCTTACCACGACCTCTGCGGGACCGATGTACCCAACATCACACGTTGTCCTGATGCAGATGTGACTTATGCCGATTTTTCCTCGTGCAGTCCGACCGTATAAGCGAGTTCAGAGTACCACTGCTGCAACAGTCTGCAATGTATTATATACTGCACACGTACAAACAAATATATCTCAGAATATGATATTGAAAATTAAGGGTGACCGTCTTATCAATGATATGCGTGGGTACAACGTAAAGACGATATCATAATAATAGCAGCTGGTAGGTATTAATAATAGTATACGACATAGTAGACCTCGCTCGATATAGAGACACCGCTGGTTAATAATTAGGACAACCGCTTGATCCACAGGTCGGTTCTTAGATATTGCTAAAATAAACTTATGGTAGTCTGTTGTTCGAGCGTCTGCAGCAATCGGTGAAAAGTAATAAACAAAGTCGATCACTTTTTTGTTCCCAAAAATTAAATAAATATGTACTTTTTTATAAATAAATAATAATAGTATGTATATACGCGTATTTCTTTTCGAATAAAAAATTATTGTAATTTATTATATTTAAATAATGTTATGTGTATATTGCCTACATATATTATTATGTATTACCTATGTTACATGGAATTCATGCCACATAATATAGGTCCTATACATATAGGTACCTATAGAAAAATGGTTAGGATTACAGTTACGTGGTAGATAACTGGATATTGTGAATTAAATTTGTAAATCATACATAATATATGTTTTTGACTTTTGTTAATAGTAGTAACCACGACAACGAAAACCTCACGAAAAATTGACGAAAACTCAAAATATATAATATACCTATCCAACCCAAAAACATATATAATATGTTACAAACAATATTCATATAATATTAATTTTATGCATAATATTATTCATTACTATATTTTAAGATTTTAATTGATAACATTTTGAGATAAACACAAAATATTTAATAAACAAAACCCGCAACACCAGCGGTAACCGGTAACTGTATACCTACCTTTAGTCTATATAATTACTGAAATATTTAAGACGCGAACTTAACACCAAAACATGAACACTGCAGTTTTAGATTAAACTAATAATTATTATTAAATTGTAGGTGGCAGTGCGCTCATTTTACTTTTGATATTATACAAACTTTTGATTTAAACTTTTGTAACCATCGGATCATCTCCGTTTAAGCCCTTTGGACTAGGTATTTTAAACAAACAAAATAATGTTTTTTTATTTTTCACGTTACCGCCTGGACGTGACGTTTACCGCATACATCACGATAAACGTCAAAAACAGTATGAGAACAATTTATGCGTCATAATATATTTTATAATAACCTGTACTGCAATTTGCAGAATATTATCAAGACATTTTGACAAGAATATTATTTTAGACAGGCCTAAAAATGTAACATCATGAATTGTACCCGTTTTTTTTTCTGTCACTACTGTAATATAATTATTTTTAGTTTAAATTATAATAGTCGACGAGATATAATAATAATTTTAATTTTCAAACCTTGCATTTAAACAATAAAAAAAAATAATAATAATAACTTAAATGTCAGGATCTTATTAAAATTTAAAAATTTAAAATAAATTGTCAACTATTATATGATACACGATTGAACAACAGTAACAGATTAGATATAATTCGTGTGCTGATAATGAAAAGGTTCTGTGTTCACTATTTTCAAAAATCATTTTTTGCATACATTTTCAACTGCGTATCTTTTGGTCTTTTGAACAGTTTTTCTACATGCAATAATTAGCGAGATATACAAAATCAAAAGGTCCTTTGTCATGAAAAATTAATTAATCGTGATAATAGTTTTAGTTGGATAGAACCTTTTTATTCTGATAAGTTTATGTAAATATGAAAAGGTTCTGTCGTCGTGTTATTCAATGTTGGTTAGTACGTATTAAAACGTTTTATCAATAACACAAGATGCGTCGAAGATACGATAAAATTAAAAATTACAATAATATCATCGGTACAGTATTTTCGTAATAGTATTTATATAGTTTGAATGCAATAACAATGTTATCGATTTAAATTACCACCAATTTCTGGAAATTTTTTTTTAATAACAAAAAGTCCCATGTATATACAAAATCAGACGATCAGTTAGTCGGAAGATTAAAAAGGTTCTAAATAAAGAACTTTTTTTTATCACTTTATTTTAGTTCGTTTTAGATTCTGAGTGGAACGATGAATGTATTGATTTTACAATGTTGTGTGTTTTTTTTTTTTATTTGTTTTTCATTTTTTTTTTGTCTGTCATTACGTTTTAGGACAGTAAAAGTGCTTGGATTTTCTTCAACAGTAGCTTTTCTGAAAAGAAAGTGAATCTAGTTGGTAATTTGGGGGGTCGAAAGTGAAAATTACTCAGTACTTTTCAAAAGCGGCGTGAAAAACAAAATAAAAATTAAGGAAAAACAAGAATTTTTACACTAAAATCTGTTTTCGAAAAAATCGATTTTGGTTTTTGGTACAACTCTTAAACAAATGACCGTAGGTACATGACATTTTGACTGAATGTTTATATTAGCATTTTCTATACACGATAACATTTTCAAAATGTTTTCATTTATTTTGAACTGTTTTGGCACATTTTCATTTTCCATTTTTTTTAGTTTTTTTTCTAAAAATATCAATAAAATTTCATTTGTTAGTAAAAAAGCTTGAAAATTTAATACAAGGCTCCTAGTATATTGTTTCAAAGGCAGATGAAAAATATTAAAAATCCTTACTCACAGTTTTTTTTTATAAGCATTTAAAGTTCAAAAATTGACGAAATATGGAAAAATCACGAAAATTAGCAAAGTATTTTCAGTTAAAAATTCATAAAAATTTCATGTTTCTACTGTCATTTGTTTAAGAGTTGCACCAAAGACCAAAATCGATTTTTTTCAAAAACAGATTTTGTGTAAACATTCCCGTCCTTCCTTAATTTTTCTTTTGTTTTTCAAGGCGCTTTTGAAAACTACTGTGAAATTTTTACGTTTGACCCCCTAAAGTACCAACTAGATTCACTTTCCTATCAGAAAAGATACTGTTGAAGAAAATCCAAGCACTTTTACTGTCCTAAAAGGTGATGACACAAAGTATAAAAAAAATTTAAAAAAAATTAAAAAAAAAACACACATCATTGTAAAATCAATACATTCATCGTTCCACTCAGAAATATTTTTATTTTTTTATACTGAAAATAAAAATTTTAAATTTGACTTAAATTTTTTTGAATAAATTCAAAATAGCCAATTTGTGAATCTGATTATAAGAAAGATTTGGACGGTAAAAATATTTATCTAAGTCGAGTAGTTTATTTTTTAGAATTTTTTAAAATATCAATATTTTTTTATTAAATTAATTTGGAACGCAATAACTTATTTTTGGAAATTTGTTGACATGGGTTAGGTTAGGTTAGGTTAGGTATGGGTATATTCTTAAAACTATTTACTACCTAATCATATAATTTTAACAATTTTCGTCAAACTTGTAAGTGGCTTCATTTTTTTTTTTTTTTTGGTCAGTTCTTTCTGTTACACCTTGTATAGTTGAGTTTATTCGCGATTCATTCGCATAAACGGTACACCCGTTACGACATGGTCGCGTGTATGGTTTTTAGTATAACCATTTTAAAATACAAAGCAATAACAATATTGCAATTTAATTTCGATTCACGAGGCGTGTGTAATAAATCATACGATATTAGGTAGGTATGTGGTTTATTGCGGGAACTTTCGGTCGTCTTTGCAGCGGCGTAGTGGAGCGAAATTAATTCAAAAAAAAAAGAAGAAAAAAAACATTATCGACTCGACTGGACAGCACAGATATATATAATAATATTATATAACGCAGGTAAAATAATAAATTAGATTTTGTAAAGCATATAATATAATCCACACAGGAGTCCGCAACCAACCGGATATTTCGGGTTCGGGGTAAAATGTCCCTCGACGAATTTTCAGGTTAAATACGGGATCGTCCTTTACATGGGCACGTGAGTATAATATAATGCGAATTATTAATATAACGTCGTTATGCGCGTGCACAGGCGTACGAAATGACATTATGTTTTGAGTGAGAATAAGAGGACGAGGAAAAAAGTGATAAATATTTTAAATCATGATTTTCATAAAAAATATAATATATACTGTGTGAAATTAATAGGTTTATCGGTTTATGATTATATAACGATTATTATATTAGACGTATAATGTAGCGTGATGTGTACGTTTTCATATATTGTTTCAAGATTTTTTTTATATAGTTACGCAAGTACTTATATTAGTAAATCGTGTTATAGTTCAATTACAGTAAATTTATTCGTGTATAGTCACTAGTTATGAATTAGTATCTAGGGGACCACCTTCGTTTGTAATAAACGTTCATACTAACCTTTTCGCCGATTCACGCATCAAATTAATCGAGTATAGTTATCGAAGAGTAAAATATTTTAAATAATTGTATATGGATATAATTGTATAGTATTCAGTGTTTAGGAGGATTAAAACTTGGACATCTGGACACATAATCCTAATCGTTTTAAAACAATATTTTGCGTATGACGTATTCTTTTATTAATCGAGTAAGAATAAGAGGACGAGGAAAAAAAGTGATAAATATTTTAAATCATTATCATAAAAAGTATAATATATACCGTGTGAAATTAACCGATTTATGATTATATAACCATTATTATTAGACGTATCATGATGTAGTATGATGTGTACGTTTTCATACATTGTTTCAAGATTTTGTTTTGTATATAGTTACGTAAGTACTTATACTTATACTAGTAAATCGTGCTTACCGTTATTACTAAATTTACTCGTGTAGTTATGATGAATTGGTATCTAGGTTACCACCTTCGTCGGTAATACGATATAAACGTTCAGATTCACCGTGTCACTGATTCGCGCATCGAATTAATTTAATTTTAATCGTGTGGTTATTGAAGAGTTTAAATAATTGTATATGAGATATAATATTATAGTATTCGGTATTTCGGAGGATTAAAACTTGGACAACGGGGCCATTAATCACATCGCATAATCCTAATCGTTTTAAAATAATATTTTGCTCATAACATATGCACATCGCATAATATTGTATAATATATTAAAAGTATACGTCCTCTGATATTATGACTAGTGATTAGCGTTTATTTTGATACGGCTACGGCCACAGAGACGTTTATCGCTCCAGTCAAGCGATTAATCTAACTTTACTTATAATATTATATAACAAGCATGAACGTATAAGTAGGTATATAATATAATCAGTAAAATATATTTTCGTAATATTATGAGTAGGTAGTAAGCGGTAGTATCGGATACCTATATTTCATTGAAATTATTAACAATTTTTATTTAAACATTTTATTCGTCGGGGAGAATTCGTGGAACAGAGGTGCCTCTAGTGAGAGCCCCAGAAAGAGAGAGATGGAAAGATTAGAGTTGTGGGTGTATAATAATATAATAATATCCATCTTTGATAATTTTCAAATTATCATATATGTGCCTACGTCCCACATTGTATATATTATATTATATATATTATATTATATCCACGAGAAGTATAATAATAACGGCGAGCTTACTATTAAGTATAATATTATATCGAATCGAAGTGATCGATAACCGATATTTTTTTTCATTTAAAACGGCGTTATTTTAATATGGATCTAAGCGAATAAAACGAGTGTTTAAACACCGGAAATGCATTTTTAATGCCATTATATAATGTATAGAAGCCGTGTAACCAAATACACGCATAATTAAATTACAAGATTCTCATCAACTCGTCGAGAGAATAAATTCCTCGTCCAAATTGCTTTACATCCCATAATTTGGTAGCGAACGTACCTATGCAGGTACAGCTTACGTAAAATCGCATATATAGGTACTTGACTATATTAAACTCAATATTATAATATTGTATTGTCGATGTAATGTAAATAGGTGAAATTATAACACAGTAGATACTACCTGTTGTACGTGGCGTTAAATGTCTGATCGAATTCAGGTCACATTTGTGATTAAAAAAACCATGTGAACGATTTGATACGCGTCTGTCATGAAATCGAATTTTGTAATTTCGCTGTAATTAAAAATATAATAACCCTTGGTAGGTGCTTTGCAATTTTGACCGTTTATAAATACATTTTGATGGTTTAGGCGTCAGTCGACTATAATATTGTAATTCACATTTTTACTTTATACACTTTTGACTTCTGTAAAATAAATTTTTAAATTAACCAAACTGGGAAGAAAATTTTACCATTTAATGATAAAACAATATTTGTTTTAGTTTAAGAAAGTATAAAATAGAAACATAAAAATATATTACAATATACATAATATAATATAAAGGTATACTTATTGTACATTTTATGTGTTAGTAAAAAGTAGATAAGTAGGTAGTTACAATGCAATATTTAAAGTAATAGGCCACTAACTCATTTTAATTTTGACCTCTTCAAGGACATAAAAATAATTCAAAGTGCAAGTTTCACTGTATATCCATGTGGGGGCTCGAGTGCGACTGAAATAAAATCACATAAATAACATATGTATTTATGTCTGTTCATTTAGTATGTGTACAATACAACAGTCAAAATTATTCAATTATGTGGATACCTATGTTTTCAGTTGGTAAATAATAATATATTATATAAATATTTGAAAAAGGATCATTCGTATTGTGTTTTAAACTTTTATCGGACCTGACTAGGTTTTCCATTAACTTCGTCATAATGCAATTTAGCTCATGTTAAAAGGATTTTTATGTTTTTATTTATACAATTTGTGCTTTATGATTATACATCGTGTTACGCATTTGTGTTTGGGTTTTCGACATTTTTATATTCACAGCACGTCATATAATCGCTGATTTTGATATGGCCGATATAGCCCAAGACGAATTAGCTCGTCCGCCAAAGTCTAACTGAACTCAAAACTTTTATTATTTTTATAAATACATAATAGTAATAGTATATTATAATTATTATATATATGCTTACGGCTAGCTAAACAAATATTAACCAATAACTGCACTAATAAGAAGAGGAAAATGTTAATACATTACACTTTTATTTAGGTAAACCTAATTATACCTACCTATTTTCTAAATGTACAAAATCTGGTAATTTAATTTTATAGTTCAATTTTCAACGATTTCTTACTTATAGGTAGTTTAAATTAAATGATTAAAATTGTATAAAACAATTAACCTGAGGTTATAAAATATTTGAGGGGGTCGTCTTATTGTTATATGGGGCTCTGAACAACTGTCCAATTAGTCGCCATCCCATAATCCGGGTCTACTGATGGTTCTAAAAACCTAATATATCCTCTTAATTCGCGATCAGTTCTCTAATCATGTCTGCTTTAAATTCACTGTAATGCTTCTTTTGATTAGATCAATGGAAAATAGAAAAAAATACCTACATTATTAGTTTTCTCGTTGGCCGCCTGATTTTTGTAAGGAATAAAACTTTTCTAACAAATCGTATTATCCGATTGATTAATATAAGTTAATTAACGTGATTTAAGTGGACATATAATATTAAATTTAATAATATTAATAATACAATCGCGCATAATCTCGCATAAGAATTTCAACCACGAAAATATATAGTAGATGGGTAGTGTTTTTAAAAATATTTATCATCTGGATGAAACGTTCAAAATATTTTACTAAATTTCGTACACTGTATTATGCGATTGAAATGTATTTTAAATTGTAAATCGTTGACTAATTCGAGTAGAAAATCAAATTTTAGGCGATAAAAATTATTCACGAAACAACATTTTTTAAGATATAAATTAATATTCTACTTTTTTTCTATCAAACAAAAAAAACCTACAATATGCAATATTAAATTGAATTAAACGTTAAAATTAATATATTTTTAAAAGTCAGTTATTCGGTCTAAGGAAGTCTAGTATAGTATTGTTGGGAAGTCTAATGAACATAATATTTTATAAGCTCTCAAGTTCATTAGACGACAAAGAAACATGTCCTTGATAAAAATTTCGTTTCACTATTATAGGTGACTACAATCCGTAAAGTATTATTTATAGGTAATGGTATAAAAATAACTTTTTCGATATGATTTAGAATACCTAGTGCGTTTGATAAGAGGATCAAATCTGTGTAGAAAAATATTATGTATTCTAATGGATTTTGAAATTGGTGCGATTCAAGCGGTGAAAATATTTTTGGTAATGATTGAACAACCGTCGCGGAAGAGACTTGAATCATTGTTATTGATTGTATTTAACTGTATACTTAGAAAATCTATGACCTCGGATAGGTACAAATGTTTTGGACGATGAAAAGTTTAGTCCTTTCTATAAAATGATTAATGGACTGACATTATCCCAAAGAAAAAAAGTTAAAGAAGGTATGACATATTGCAACTGTTCTTATTATATATATATATATGTTTTCTTCATAAAAGCCCACCAAATTTTAGTTTATTTCGATAATGTCTGTACGTCAATGAAAGTTTGAAAGAGAGTATGGAATCTGGTGATGTATTGAGAATTTATAGAATTCAATCAATATATATTTTTTCACATGAAATGTATTTCAAATAACATTTTAAGAAAATAACAGGGCACAATATTATAAACTGGACTTATATAAAATTTAAAATTCAACAAGTTATATAATTTATAAAAAGTAATAATAATAGTACTTACCTAACTTATTGTTAAATTCGACATTGTTTAAGTATTGTTTGTTCAGTTTGTTGATTACACCTAATATGATGTAGTGATATATATTATTATATTATATCAATTATTTCATTAAAAAAATCCGTAGTAATTGTATTTTATCGGATTGAATGCAATGAAAATTTGTCGAAAGAAAATCCCAGAGTCAATATTTCCTTTTTTAAGTGAATACTTCATAGGTGACAACGGATCATTTCCGTTTAACGCGTATAACGAATTTTTAAATCTTTGACTTAATTATTTGATAAAATAAGTACAATATTATAAAAATGTGCGATCCCTTCTAAATATTGTGAAAGATTAGAATATTTTGTGAGAATCCAAATCGAGATAATCGTTACAACGTATTGTTAAAACTAGAGTTATCTGTTTGAATAAAAATTAAACGTATATTTAGATTTCGTCATAATATGTTTTATTTGTCACCTAAAGGTATTGGTTTTTTAAATAATTATCGCACTTCTATTGGATGTTAGCATTATTCTACAGACGGCAACTATCCTCTCCGGTTAAGTTCGGTTTTATTATTTCAATTCAAATCATATTGAAAAAGTTGCTCTGCTGTACAGTAGGTTACAAGTGGGTCACTGTATAATGGATGGTATTAAATTTGAATTCAATGATATAATATCATTGTATAAGAAAAACGGTTCTGAGTGGAGACGGAATGTCAGTCTAGGTATAAGACATATTATTTACTTATCTATGGTATTAAAAAAAATTTACCACCTATAATAGGTACCTATAATAAATTCCAAATTAATCATATCACAATATCCATTAGGTAGGTACTTATAACGCGTTATACATCAAAAACAAACCCTGATATTATCATAGATATATAAAAGTATACTTTAGAAGTTTCAAGAACACCGAAACGAATAATATTATATAATCACAACAAAATAACTAAAATTAGTATTCTAGGTTTTTTATTATGTAATTTCGTCCAAATTTGAACTTAAAATGACTATAAAAATAAACTGTGCTTCTATCTTTTTTAGATTTTTTGGTAACAGAATAAACTACTTACGTGGAATCTTGTTTTAAATTTTTAATCCTTAGATATAAAAGTTGAACATTTTATTCATTTTTAACTACAAAGTAATTATTCAATTTTAAATTTGATATATTTTGTCAAAATTCGATCTTTAAATATTTATAAAAAAAAATTGTGCCTATGTATTTTTAATATTTTTCAACTGATATTGTAACAATATATCAGAAACCTTGTATTAAGTTTTTACACTTTTTGGCCCAACAGATAAAACTTAATTGATATTTATAGAAAAAAAACTAAAAAAATTGAAAACTGAAAATGTCCGTAAACAGCTCAAAAAGAGTCAAAATATTTTCAAAATTGTTTG
Organism: Macrosiphum euphorbiae; assembly: GCA_949089665.1. Classification (NCBI taxonomy): domain Eukaryota; kingdom Metazoa; phylum Arthropoda; class Insecta; order Hemiptera; family Aphididae; genus Macrosiphum; species Macrosiphum euphorbiae. The sequence goes on along the minus strand of CARXXK010000004.1, from coordinate 42,396,594 downwards.
GTGTATAGGAAATGCTAATTTAAACATTCAGTGAAATGTTCATATATCTACAGTTATTCGTTTTTGAATTACAACAATATAAGGAAATCGCTACATGAGAAATCGAGTGAATATCCAATGTTGTAAAAATTTAAATTTCAAAAGCTCATAAAAATTTAATTTGACTTTCTTATACACATTTTTTTTTTGATTAAGTTAGATAATCTTATAAGGAATCTTGTATTACATTTTAAAATTTTATAATAAAAAAGAAAAATTTTTAAGAATTCTTAACTCAAAATAATTTGATAATTTTCGTGATTTTTCCATATTTTGTAAATTTTTGAACTTTAAATGCTTATAAAAATAAATTGTGACTAAGGATTTTTAATATTTTTTATTTGCCTTTGAAACAATATACTATAGGAGCCTTCTATTAAATTTTCAAGCTTTTTTAACCAACAAATAAAATTGTATTCACACATCGTTGTAAAATCAATACATTCATCGTTCCACTCAGAATCTAAAATTAATTTAAGTATTCACGTCTGTGTTGTTTACCTACTGACACACACAAGTATTATTTTTTAATTAACGGGTACCGAAACCACCTAAACCCATTATGCACAAATATAATATATTCTTTAGGTACTTACCTCAAGTTTATTATTTTACACGAAATTTAATATATAAAACAGTTGTTTTGATCGCTCCTAAAGTCCTAACCAGGAGGATACCCATCCCCACCGAAACGTCCTTTGGCATATAAAGAACGCGATCACGTTTGTTTGTTGTTTTTCGTTGGATTAAGTTCTCTTAAAATATATAATAAAGTATGTAGGGAACTACCTACTCGTTTCGAGTGCCTACGTGTTGCATGCGAACACACCTGTTTGTTTGTATGGTCGTGCGTGGCAGGTTCTATTATATACCTTTTAAGTGTTTAATACAAAAATAATAACAATTTATAATTAACAACATTTTAAAAAGAAAACAACGAAAATACCAAATTATAATATAATATTGATACAACGATGAAACACTCTTAAGCACATACAATATAACACTTCGAAGATGATGATACCCATCGTAACCTAACCTATTATTAGTTTCTTTTGTTTTATTGACGTTAAAATGATTTATTGAAATACCGAAATAGCATCCAAATCGAAATAAATAATAATATTATATACGATTTTCTTAAAAAAACTTGTAAAACTTAAAAAATGTTAACACAGGATAAAAAAAATACATGTATGTGTTACACGTGACAAAAATGAATACTTAAATTAATTTTTAAACTTGATTGGAATTAAAATAATAAAACTGAACTTGACTGGACGGTTGTTGACTGTAAAATAATGCAAACATTTAATAGTAGAGCGATAATAGTTTAGAAAAATAATACCTATTATAGGTACGAGGTACCTAACCAAGAAATATATTCTAAATAAATTCTAAATAAACATTTATTTTCCACTCAGACAGCTCAAATTTCAACAATAAGTCGCAATGATTACCTAGATTTTGATTCTTTACTAAATATTCTAATTTTTCACAACATGTACGAGGGATCGATCGAGGCACATTTGTATAATTGTACTTAGTCGATTAATTATTTAAGTTAAAAATGGAAAAATGTGTTAAACACAAATGGTCCACTGTCGCCGCCTGTAAAGTATTCTCATCAAAAAATGAGTTAAAACCGTTTATAGTTTAGTAAAATAAAATAAAACTTTATCATGCACATTATAAAATTGTTTTTTTTTCATTAAAAATATTTACAATCTAGCTGGTATAATATAATAAAAATTTTAATAAGAAAATTTGATTGAAGAATTAGTAATTATGCGCCTACAATATAAATAAGTCAGCACGAAATGACAACAGCAGAAAAAATAACCATTTGTTATGTTACATTACTTGGCAGCAAAAATATGTAAATGTGTTATTGAATAATAACTATAAATTAAGTTCTAAAATATAACTCATAAAAAAAAAGTTTCCGTAAAATCTTATTTCGTGAAAAATAACCAAAATCGATTTTCAATAATTAAAAAGGTGTATCCCTTAGATCTAGTGGTTTTTTTGCCCATTTTGAACAGTTTATTTTTATTTATAAAATACTAATAAATTCGACTATGATAGAGGAACTACTTCATAATGACACTTATAGAGCACTTTTTTTTTTTAAAAGCAACACTTTTTACGCGACAAATAAAAACACTCATCATTGTAAAATAAATAGCTATTTCTCTCTCCACGGGGAAACTAAAAATTTGAATAATTTTCGAATTTAAAACCTTTCAGACATAGCCTCTGAATATATGACCAAATCCCACTCTAACCTCTCATATTAACCCCGTTTGCTTTAGCTATCCACGCCAGGTTATAGTCTTTTCGCTATTTTTTCATTACCGACAACTTTAAGCCTTAAAATTTTTCTCGCGATACAATTATTTGAGAACTGAATAAGATATAAAAAAATAAAAAGAAACAATATAACAATAGTATAATATTATAATCTGATAACGTTCGGATTATATTTTATACTGCACAATATGTGCTTGTGAAAACGACGTAGGACGGTTTGAATGCCACTTTTGATGCAGATATAAAACGAATTATAATAATTTATAGTATATATATATTAAACGCAAACGTCATAATTAGGTAGTAAAATTCCAGTAAAAAACTCAGACTAGAAAAAGTTTTATCGTTAATTGGCAAACTGTAGGTACATAAAATTATTAAAAAGGTACCTACTGCGAAATTTTTAAAGCTTTTAAATATTCTTCTACACAAATATTACGTTTTCGTCATAATATTATATATTTCTCGAATTTTTTTTGCATTTATTTTTAGTTTTTTTTTTTTATTAAATCTGATTTCACACATCTGGTGCACGTCAGTGTTCAAATATCATTAGTAATTACCACTATTACATTCAATCACGATTATCTGAATAATACCGAACACTTCTAGTAACGCATAATATCCTCTGTATCACTGGAAAAAATGAACAAAAATATTTAAATCAGAATCAAAAAGTTCTGACTAAATCAATAAAATATCTTTTCAGGGTAAAAAGGTGCGAACTATATGAATAATTTTTATTTTCTGATTGAAAAAGTTTTATACGTGAAACCTTTTAATTCTAAAAATTATATTTCAGTTTTTTGTTATTTAGGTACCCGATAAATAACTTGGCAAAAACAAATTGCCGCTAAAGTTGTGTTCTATATATGAAACTTTCATCTCTACTGCATCAAATTTTCGTAATTTAGTTATTACGGTGAAACAAGTTATTTATTTTATTTCTAACTGAAAAACGGTCTCCTGAACAATTACGAAGCTTACGTTATAGGACCTTTTCATTCTGAGACGACAATTAATTGTTTGTGAAAAATATATTTGTCAATTTCATGCGCGAGCCAGTACGGCACATGCGACATACTTATAATCAAGCTGTTCGTTAAAATGTACGATCCTGAAAATTATTATTGATTTCACTTTGTGGACGCGACATTTACGCGCAATAATAAAATTAATTATATAGTGCCTATAACTCTCCCACTATAAACCATATATCTAATATTTAATATTGTATTATTACGAGTGCACTTAAAATGTATATTATATACAATCTACAGCAGCAGCAGCGACACACGCGCCCCACGCACTTTGCAATAAAGTTTGCTGCAGCAGTCATATTATTATTATTATACCTATAAGCGAGGCGATGAAATAAAAAATTCCATTAAGCGACTGTTGAGAAATTTCGCGCAGCCATACCTAGGTATAACAACAAACCCGCCGCCGCGAAAGCCGCCTCTTATCATCAGCGGCGAACGAGGGAACGTATCTCGATAAAACCCTATACAACACGATAATGATCTCATTCAATCCTATATGGTATAGTATCATCATAGGTTTAGGTACATAAAAATCGTTTTAAACGTATATGTATACAACACCCCTACACACACGATGTACACAATATTATACAATGTAAACGGTTTTTTTTATTATATAATATATTTTCTCTAGGAGTAAGGAAATATAGGTATATGTATGTTACCGGAATAAATGAAAATTCAGGAATTGTCGGTATATCCTAGTCATTGTTGACAATGGCTGGAAAGGTTGGGCAATGTTGGATGTTTCGTAGTTTTATCAACATTTCCGTATTATATTAGACAATGTTTTAAATCCGAATCGAAAAAAATATCGACACCGCGCTTTATGCGGTGATCGATCTGATTATGAAACATAGTTATCTATAATTCTATAATATTATCTATTACTTATTAGTTATTATAGTATATAATATGGTAAATCCTGTTTTATGTTATCGTTTTTATTGCTTATAACTTATAATAAAATTGATTATACAGAACTATCGTACCTAGCTGGTATCGTTATGGTCACATCCCGAAAGTGACTGTACACTGCACAGTATTGTTTGTGCATAGTGCATTGAAGTTGTGAATAGTAACGTGTAATAACTAATAACATTGTTTGTTTTTTCAACAATCTCATTTTAAAAATGGATTTAAATTAAATGCGCGTAAAATTTGATAACGCAATTCTATTATTAATTGAATCGAAACGTAACGACAGCAACTTTTTTTTGAATAATGAAGAATATTGTGAACGAATCGAAGAAATAAAAAAATCTAAAATTACACTATCTACGGATGGAGTAAAAAAGTGTACGAAAGACTATAGGAATGGCCCGAATGTTCGTAAGTACGATATTTTTATTATCAACGGTAAAGATCGTCTTATTAAAACTATAACCAATGCGTCAGAGTGTGTGCGTTATTATGTAAAAAATGACAGTGTAAGACCAATAGATGTGCTTGTCGTGCATCTACTAGATTATGTAATTCTAAGTGTCATAGCAGTTTACCGTGTAACAATAAAGATTATTATGATTTATAATAAATAGCTAAAAAGTATTATAATTTATAATATATTATTCGATTTTCAACTTAATTTTTAATGTTATCATCAATGCACCCTTGATAAATTGACCAATTGGTGTAGTACGTTTAATTTATCTCTTAACATCTCTAAATGTAAAGTTATGACTTTCTATCGCTCTAATGCAGTGATATCTTTTGACTATAGGCTTGATGGTATATCTATTCAACGTGTTAGCCAGGTCCATGATTTAGGCATTTTATTTGTACCTTCTCTTAATTTTAGCCCTCATATTGATTATATGACCAGCAAAGCCTTTCGAGCTTTGGGTTTCATAAGGCGTCACTCAACCAATTTTAGTTCAGCCAATTGCCTTCTAGCTCTCTATAATGCTTTAGTCCGTTCGGTCATTGAATATGGGTCTATTGTTTGGTCACCATATACCACAGTTGACATTTGTCGGATTGATCGTGTACAAAACAGTTTTATGCGTTTCGCCGGTTATTGCCTCAACATTCCTCATCCACCACATGATTATGGGCCATTAAGTCAAGCTCTGAGACTAGTTCCCCTTTCTGTAAGGCGTGATAATTTTGATATCACTTTTATTCAGCGTCTGATCGAAGGTCAAGTTGATGCCCCAAGACTACTTGGAGAACTTAGCTTTCGTATTCCTAGTAACACTAGGCTTCAATGTAATTTTTATATACCCACCAATAAATCAAACTTCTCCAGGAATGCCCCACTTATACGAATGATGCATAATGCAAATAATCATATAGACTATTAAGCCATATGTAGTACGAAGGCTCACATTTTTTTTTATTTTTTTATTTTTTTTTTTACATTACTTACACCACATTGTTTTTTTGTTTTAATTACTTACTAATTCTTTTTCTTCTCTCTATAATTAATTTAGTATAAGTTATGCATCTTACATATATTGTATATGTTTCATACTGTTATCTATGTTCTTCTTGTCTGTTATTTTGTAAAAGCCGTCTGGCGTTGATTATAATAAATAAAAATAAATAAATGCCTTTTTTCATTAGGAATTGTCATAAATTACTAGATATTGACGTTAATTCCTTACTAAATCAGGCCTTATCGTTATGGACTAGTCATTGTCAACACTGACTGAATGTCATCTTTTCCGGTAACATGTATACGACGAAAATTGGTAACGAACAAATTACCGAGGGACTTCCGGGCCCGAGTCAAAGACGGTCTGAGTAAAACGCACTTGATATTATCATTTAATTATTAGGGCCTCGGATGTTGATGATTTTTGCATATTTTTTCGGAACATGATGGACGATGTACGATAACTAGCTTATAATGTGTTTCAATAACATACGAATCTATAAGATTTTTTTTTTGTATTTTATACTTTTTTATCGTTTTATGTAATTTTTGTGACTTTGTGACTTTGATGTTTTAGGGCCTTTTTACTTTTTTTTTAATAATTGGTAGAAGAATTACGAGTTAATTATTTTTTATTTTCCGCCTATCGCACAACTTAATTTTTCCTTCCTATTACAAAACATAATTAAAACAAAATCATTTTGAATTGTTTCTAGTATTTCTAGATATTTTCTAACCAGTTTTCAAATTCAAATTTAAATCAAAATCACGTATGTTTATAAATTGTAATTTTTAATTTTATAATGAATACAAATTATTAATCTTAATAGTCTTATGACTTATGAGCGTTGTTTAAGTAATTAGGTCATCAACATATACAATTGTTTAGGTCTTTTTATTGGGTTTTTAATTTTTATGGTATCAACATCCGAGCCCTACTTATTAATATATCTATTCTGGCACTTATTATTATTTTATCTATAATATGCGAGAACTATAGTAAAGTTCGCCAAATTGCTCTCCATAATGTCCTTCAAATCCCCAGTATAAAACAAACTGCTATCGAATATTATCCAAGCCTACACTCCAATATGGAAAATCACTCAAACACCACCATCGCTCAACTTCATACCAATGCTCTTCCGGACAACCCAGCCAGACACCTCAAATGCGAATGGCCCAGAGGCCAGAGATGTTCTCAACTTATATCAAACTTAACGTGTTTATCTCTCCCTAAATTACCATCCACATAGGAATTTCTAATGTGAAACTGCTACTCATTGTCTTTTTCTCACCGCCTCATTTTATATTCTTCCATTCACATTTACTTATTGTACCACTTATTGTATAGATTGTACATTTTCACAAAATAAACGACATTTAAAAAAAATAAAAGTTTGCCAAAAGTCTATATGTATAATATATATATATATATAGGAGATTATAATATTAATATCCAAATAAATACAAGGAACCGTCGGTGCAGGCATAAATAGCTTTTCGCAATTATTATTTCGTTTCCTTATATAATTATATTGACATTGGGCAAAATATAATATTATATACCTACCCTAAGAGTCGGAACGAAAGATCGGGAAAATTTAAAGTCATAACCTACAAATGTTATATAGGTATAGTAGGTACTTACGAATCTTAATCAGCTTAGACAATTTAAACAGGAAAATTTCTCGTAACGTAATACTCAAAGTGATGAAACTATGAAAGTTATACACGACGTTTTCGTGAAACAAATAGTTTTTGTTTAACGTTTGTGTGAAGTCCAACGTAAGTAAGTTTATTTCCTAGACGCCCGTGCAACACGTATTGTAGTGGTGCCTAATGAATAATGATCGAGTGACACGACAAAAGCGATAACGGATTACACACAACAATGTTCATTTGCATCTCTGCAGACGTTTAAAATATAAATTAAATACAAAACGCCCATATAGACGTTGCCCTTTTAATCACAACTAAATCACTCCCACTTAACGAAATTAATTATTTTAACGATTGTTCGCCGCTTTAAATTAAAATTCGAGAGATTAAGATTAAGTGATTTTAAAGTAGGTAGGTGCTGCTGATACATATTATGGGTGATCTGCAATTTAGATTACGAGCAGAGCGATAGATAAATTGATGTTACAATGGTTAGTAAAAAAAGAATAACAATGAGCACTATTATAATCAACAAAAATTATGCTACACACCACTATCGATATTTTGAGGAAATGACAAAATGCCCTACCTAAATTTGTTGAAAAATAAAATTATTGTTTACCACTAGCATTTACGCTACACAAATGTATTTATATGCATCGTCGTAGCTATTATATAATTAACGTATAAAATAATATGCGTTCAGCTATTTACATCTGAGTATCAAATATCGTAAAAATTATAAGTTCAAACGCTCGTAAAATAACTGTTGCCGTTGAATTTTTATTTCGACTGACCACGTTTTTCAAAGTTATAAAGCTAAAGTATATATTATCATTTATACCAAATTTATAATGAAATTATTAAAAATAAAAAAAATTTAGTGCATTATTCAGAATTTTTAGGTCATAAAAGCGTTCTTATTAGGTTATTAAAATCCCAGTCCTATATAAGTGTACTATTATAATATATTTATACAATTATTAATTATTTCATTAATATGCATATAATGGTATATAAACCCTATGTGTGGCTTGGCGAGCGCATATAAAAAGTGATCATACATCCCGTTTTCAAAAGGTAGACCAAAAATTAACGAAAATCAAAATAAATTTTGTGAGGTGGCTGGAACAGATCAATTGAGTACCTGCAGAAATTACTGGGCTATAAAGTAAAAACTAATAGCTTGCGCCTCATACTAATGCAGTTATATGTACCACTGAAAGATTATTTCTTAGTTATATAACAGTGTCCAACAGTTTCAATGAATTTCTCCGTGTCAAAATTCCGAGCTATGGTTATATTGCTATATGAAAAATATATGATTAAATTTGTGCGCGGTTATGGGATATCCAGTGTTTAACAAAAAAACCGTCGATACTTCATGGAATAATTAAAAAATATTTTGACTCTGACTATTTATAGAAATGTGAAATAATAATTACTTTTTTTAGTTTTTTCTGTGCCTAATTTTAGATAAAAATACAGTCACCAGGGGCTTCATTTCAACTTTTTTTTTGTTGGTGCCAAAATGTTTGCAGGCCACATATTTTTATTTTTATTTTTTGGAAGGGTGGGGACAAAAACTTTACAATATTTGTATAATTTATTTAATATGTCACTTAAATATATGTATGAAAATATCACAATATTATTACTACTTTTGACGAATTATGTGTAGGTACATTTAATGTATTTATTTTATATTGTGGATACCAGTGTACAGTGCTATTTACACTTGGTAAATAAATGTATTGGTATAAAACACCTTTATAATAAAATACCTAACCAATCATAACCTACACATTTTTCCCCCTGCATACTCAAAATATATAATATAGCTAGCTTAATAAAACCGGAAATCTATATTATGGGTTCCCTTCTTCATAAAGTTTGTGTTATAATTGTATCAATTATAATGTTATAGGACCAAAAAACCACATCAAACATTCTTGGAAATTAAACATTAGTAGAATACATTTTTTTTTTAATACTGAAAAAACATAAAATATATATAATATAAAACACTTAGGTATATCGGGCATCGGCGCTATATTGTTTCAGGCAAAGAAGGCGTTTAAAAAAATAGTTGGTACAAATATACACCCTGCACCCCCCCCCCCCTCCCCCACAAATGATGTCCCTGACAATCACAAATTTTTTTTAGCATTTAAAATTCATGCTTTGATGAAATTTGTCAAAATCACCAACATTTGCAAGTTTTTACTATACCTAGTTATTTTTCACACGTTAATACCTACCATGGTTCAAATATATATAATATTATATTATGTAAGTAATATAAATATTAAATTATATGTTTATTCGTATTGATGATAAATCTATTTATCTATGTGTGAAATTGTGATTTGTCGAGTTTGTATTTACGGGGTATTCTTCAACAACATGTTATACCTGAATACTATAACTGCAAGTCTGCAACTCAAATGTACCTACACGAGAATAAAATAAATATCGACGTGAAGGGGTGTTATATGGAATCATATATACGTTTCGTATATGCCTATTGTACAAATCGTTGTATATATTTGAATTTATTACAATTCAAACTTTCTCGATAAAATTTAAGGAAAAAAAATTGTAAAGCGCGCATAGACCCTCCGTCGTGTAGACGCACAACATATATATATAAGTACAATATAAATATTATTACATATAAAATATAATATATAAACATACGGTTTACGCCGTCTCCGGGAAAATTTGATTGGAATTTACATAAATTGCGGGCGATATATACAGCTGGCATTCAACCACGCCTTAATTTGTTCAAACACGCATATATACATATAACTGCGAGTGTACCACTATGTAAATTCGCAAGATCTGAAAATAAAATTATCTATAACATAATAATATGGTTTCAACAATATTTTCCGATGGAAATATCATTATACCTATATATACGCCGTAATGGTGGGCCATAATATATTCTTCAGTTTGTGAACCGTACAGCACTGCTGCAGACTCCCATTTCGATTTACACCATGGGATTCGTATATATATATACATTATACATACATTGTAAGTAGAGTCTACACAATAATTTATAAAATAGCGATTTCGTAAACTTTGTCAATTTTATCAGTTTAATTGCAGATTTTTGACAAAAAATAAATAACTTTGTGTATACCGCGATGATGCATTAAAAAAAACATTACGTTTTAGCGTTAAAAAATTGAAAAAAATCGTAAAATAATGTGTGTACTTTCATGTAAAACATTGCAGGGGAAAGTACTTGGGTACTGCATAATAGTGAGCAAGTTGAGTCGCCAAAAATACCTTTGTGGCCTGTGGGTAGGTTGAGTCCGATACAAATAAAAGTGACCTTTATAATATACAGTTTTGGTCATATATAGGGTGAACATGAATAAATAACCCGAAAACTTATGCCACCGGTTTCGATATGAATATGATACAATACTACAACTACAAATATACACCATGTTTAAATACCTGAATAGTAATTATTTTTTAGATTTTCTGTTATCCTTAGTTAAGTTATGTTTTGAGATTGTAAATGCTTATTACTAAGTATTATTAGACAAAAATAAAATTAATAATAATTACTAAAAATAATTATGAAATCACAAGAAAATAATTATTACAATTAGTAATAGTTTTACTAAAAAATTACCATACATGATATAAATAAATATACCTAATGTACATATGTAAGAAATATGTAAGATATATATTATATATCGCAGAAACAATATCCGAATGTCAGTCTAAAAAGTACATTCTAATTTTTAATTACATTTCCGGCTTTGTATAGGTTTATGTTTATGTTTTATATAAGTAGGTATTATAAACGTCGTACCACGCGCGCAAAACGGTAAATGCTCCGACATTTACCGATTTTTGCGTCGTCGTACACATCATAGGTACTAAATTATTGTTGAACGTCGGATATCCGTGCAAACACTTTGTAAAATAATAATATATATATAATGTTTCCAATTTCCGACATTCTCTGCTGTGATGGCGGACGGCGGTGAGTATATATACTGATCGCTTACGCTACACGTGTTTTTTTTTTTCTGGACGTCGATCATCGACAACAAAGGAAATGTATTTTATTTGAACCGTCGTGTATAATATAATGATGGTCACTCACGATCCTCGTGGCCCCCGAACGAGTTCGTTAAAATTGAAAAAATATAAGTACGTATATTGCACACCTACATCAGCACCATCGTATATTATTGACGTTAAGTATATTATATACTGTGCTCGTCGGTATTCGACCTTTCAATATTAAACCCTTACTTACAACAGCGCGAATTGTTACTTTTTTTCGTCTTGTCGTGATAAGCTCTATTTGCGTATATATATATAGGTATTTAAAATATATATTTTTAGATACCTATGCTAAAAACTGCAGGCCATCCACTAATCATCACCGTAGTACCGTACAAGTAATAACAAGTGGTTGGACCACATCGATTTTTTTTTTAAACGAAGATGATAATTAATCGTACGTCAGCCACCTACAGCACTGAATGGTATACCATGGTATAGACGACTCTCTGCAATATCACTGTTTAATAAAATGTCCATCGACCCGAATACTATAACACTCAAACAAACATCAGGCATGAATGTTATAAAAAGGTAAAAGAAATTGCATGTTACCCATGAATAATAATATATTTCTAGTATTCGTGGTAGTCAAACAATATTATTCCTATAAGAAACGTTTTCTTTGATATTTAAAAAAAATCAGAAATTCAATTCAATTTAATCAGAATTTTATTCAAAGGTTGTAAATTCTGCGAAAGGGTAGCAATGAATGCATATTTCTTTTACAATGTGCATCTACCTATATATATTTTTCCTTGTGTCAGAAGACACTTTTTATAGCAGAAAAAAATGCATCAATCCCCTTTATTGAAGGTCGTTAGAAGCGGTGATATTGAATTGAGTCCAACTTATTATCTTAATATCTTTGAATTAAGTATTTATATTTGTGACAACTACTATAAGCCGGTGGCGACCTTAAACCTTGCACATTATAGTATATTTAATATTTATATTACACGCATAGTTATTAGTGTGCAAGTACAATAATTATTCCTCATTGAATTCAAATAAGTGACCCACTATAATGGCAATAATAGCTATACTATGTACCCAGGTACATCAGAGTGACTTTGCCGATATTTTTTTATTTATACTTTTTTTTCGCAAACAACAATACCTACGTACATTTGTTATAGACCGAATATACTGTGGTTTATTTGCATTACATAGAACGAGAATAAAGTCTTTATGATATTATTATACGTATATATCAATCATCGCTGAGTATCGGTCATAAATCATAATATATATTTCTTAAATTTTTTTAGCGAGTACGCTAAGGGTATTACTGCAGATGGTTATGAAACAAACGGCAATTTTTTATTTAATGTACTATTAGTGTTTTTATATAATTTTCATTCTCGTGTCTTGTTTTTGTTTTCAAAAAAGGTTACTTAGGTAATATGTTTGATGGCCACATAACTAATAACTATATAAGCTTATTATGTAGTTTATATTGCCTAGGTTAATGCGATTAGATGTAAGGAAATTCTGTGAACAATTTTAGAATTTTTGTACACTGTACGGACTTGCCAGGTATGTTTTTACAACTGCCATATTTATTTTGCGCACATGGAGTATAACATTATCGTAATAAATTGTTTATACAACATGTACTTATAGTCATACTAAAACTCTTCATAGAATCTATAATATAGGTATGTATTATTTATATTTTATTATCATGTAGCTAGGTGTAGGTACTGGGTACATGGTACCTACCAACGAGAAGACTGCGGTGAGCAACAACTCTAAATTTCGAATAACAAAACATTGTAATAGTATTAAAACTCGTTTTGAAACAACTTTTAAAGAATATAATTTATTTCTTAATAATATTATATAAATACCTCTAAACTGCAGAGAATATAATAATTAATAATTTAATAGTTTGCACTTTACATCGGTGCATAATACATAATATAGGTACATTAAAATTTAAAAGTACGTAATCGTGTTTTGAGGTTGGTACCTACCTACTTAATTACAATTTAACCACAATGTCGTCGAATTTCCTCTCTGTGTATTAAAATAAGATTACAATCGATAAAATATTGTACCAAATCGCTTAAAAATTAATAAAGCTATAATAATAATAATATATAGATAGATATTAGATATAGATTATATAATATATAATACTGGATTATAAACACATATATTTAAAACTGTAATAATAATAATAATAATATAATGTCATATAATATACGTTTTAGGTAGGTACCTACAATTTATGTCAGTTTCTTAGATGAGATTTAACAAAAAAAAAATCGTGCATCCGTCAGCCAACTATATAAATAATGTAAATATATACGCAACGGCCTGCAGGGTAAAATGTTTGTTTGTTATATATATTAAGGGGTGGATACTTAGGTATATTATAAAGTATTATATACGTTTTATGCAAATCGTTTCGTTTGCATTCAACACGGAATTCACCAAACACAATTGTAATTTTTCCTTCTTTCCTCTGTACGTAGGTACAGCCGGTGTACATTGCATGGCGTGAACGTGACATGTATATATAATATTCTGGTGAGGGTGCGTGTAAGTAAGTCCTCGTCATGATTGTTATATTTTTTTTCCCAGTATATATGAGGGAACATTTATTTTTATGAAAAAAAATATATTCACACTTTCAGATCCGTAACAGTAAAGTTGTATACATTTAACATTACTGATAACTAGCGGGTAATCTACGAAATCATAACCGACCGATGATAGGTAGTATTATGTGACTTGGTGACCTGAGAAGACAATGCAACAAGTTGATATAAATACATTATTCAATAGACAGATTAACCTGTTGCTCTTTACACAGAATATCAAATAAATTATGTACGCAAATAGTCATAATATAGCCTGTAGGTAGTATATGTAACATAGGTATAACATCGATCATCATATAGTTATATTTTATAGTAATGTAGATACATATAGCCATACATATAGCACATTAACTTTTATGATACATTTGCATTTGTACATTTGCATTGCTATTTCAGCTTATTTACATACCTATATAGGCTTTTGACGTAGTTGCGTCATTTTGTATTCGAATATACGTGGACATGGATGATTAAAATGTGACACCTGTTGCAGTACTTAAATTCAATTTTAATTAGGTGCATTAATAATTTATACAATTGCAACAAATAACAATATTATTGTAATATACCAGGTACCTAGTTAGATACTTAAATGTTTTCTTTTAATATAACACCAAAAGTTCTACAGTAGTATAAAGTATAAACTATAATTATATATTTTTTAATACAACAGGCGAATATTACGAAAAAATAAAAAGCTGTCATTCGCGTGCACCTCGTTCACCCCAAAGTTTATAAGTAAATCTCAGGTATTATCTTAAAATGCCTAATGTTTTTACCAGGTGATTCATTTATCACGAACCATTCGTTACTTCAAAAGACAAAAAGTATAAACTATAATTACATATTTATTATTACAAATGTGTTTGGTGTTTCTAGTACACACTAAATATACTAACGACGTTTTAAGCACACGTTTAGGTTATAAATATATTTTTTGAAAAGGCGCTTGAATCCGAGCCCTGAATAATTAAATAAAATAATATGCATTATCGTCGAACCCCACCGGGTATGATAATATTGTAATATATGACAACACGTTGACGCGTTATTTTGTCGACAGGTGCCGTACGAGGAGACGTCGTGCCTGGTAGAAGTGGACTGGGAAAACGGTTTCGTGGAGACGTCCGCAAAGGACAACATACACGTGGGCGACGTATTCAAGGAACTATTGAATCAGGCGAAGATCAAGTACGACCTGGGCCCGTCGTTGCGGCGGAACTCGGCGCGAAGACAGTCGTTGCCGTCCGGCGGCGGTTCGGGCCAGGGGTCGATGGTGCCCACGCCGGCGCAACTTGCGCACCTCCAGAAAAAGGCGAGCGGCAAAGACGACAGCGGCGGCGGCGGTGGTGGAGGTGGTGGAGGTGGAGGTGGCGGGAGATCGAAGCGCAACTCGTGTTCGATATCATAAGAAACGAAAATATTGAAAATTTGAAAAATAAAAACACAACATCAAACGAAAAACAATAAAAACTACCACTACTACTGTTGTACAGGGTGTGTGTAGGAATGTCATAATAATTATATTCGCATATTATGCCTAACTACGACTGCATTGTACAATAGGTATACTCAAATACCACAGTTAAATACATAATTATATATCTCTAATCCAGACGACTACCATTACTAATTACTACTACTAATTACTACTATAGTTACTAATGTTTACTATACTGTCTACTACTACTATACCATAACTTCTTCAAACTGTAAAACTATTTCTACTATACCTACTACTACTGGCTACTGCTACTGCTATAATTATATTGGTTAATACCGTTAACCGCAACACGCCTCGTGACGGTTAAATTCGAACTTTACGAAAATATTTTAAAACAAATATAAAAAAAACAAATTAACTTAATTCGTGGGTACCTACCAAAATTCGGAGAGTTTATCGGAGGTGGTTACTGCATATTATAATAATTTGTTGATTGTTAGTATCCCTACATTTAAACAATAGCGTGTATATAATGTCTTATTATTATTATCATTATTATTACTACTGCAGATGGATTTTTTTCGTTATTTTACTCGACTTGGCTTCTTAAAATTTTATTATAAACTATAATTATAACTCATTCAGCTAATTATAGGTTATATATTTAAACTTTTAAATGTTTATGGTTTATTTGAGAGTAAATCTAATATTAGCAGTGTATAATATATATTATTGTTAAAGTATTGTATTTATAATTACCTGCCTGATTCGCAAGGACGAGGAGTGCGTTATGTAAGGGTTGTAGAA